>PVJL010000027.1:0-367456 GCA_004026885.1 Lyroderma lyra
GTGCCAGCGAGTGTAACTCCAGTTCAGCCAGTTTCTGTTTTTGCTACATTGGTTTTCTGACTAACTGCTCTTTGTAAAGACTTTTTTCCTTTGTATTAACATCTCAGTTTTATCACTAAGACAAAATAAGGTATAAGTAATAAGTAAATACCTGAAAACTCCCAATTCAAGGAAGTCTGCACATGACATTGTTTACCGTGCCAAAAACATTAGTATCACTTGACTTTCACATGTGCTACTTAGGTGCTTTAAAATAGCCAAGTACCTGTTTTCAAGGTGGAAACGGGCAGTTAGAGGGTGAGGGATTGACCCAGGGTCTTTGGGGTTCAGCCCTGCACATTAAATGCCTGCTCCGACTCTCACTCTGTGATCTTGGTTAAGTGACTGAACTTCAAGCCCAATTTCCTACTCGGGAGAATGGCAATAATTAGCATACAATGCTTGTCACATTGGGTTGTAAAGACGAACCGGGACCATGCAAATACAGTAGTTACATTAGTGCCAGGCACATGCAAGGCTGTCAGTGGGTGTCAGACCTCACGTGCTTCACGATGCTGATGGCACCACCTGTGATGGGCAATTTTATGGGTCCACTGGTCTGGGCTAAGGGATGCCCACACGGCCAGGAAAACCTTATTACCGGGTATGTCTGTTGAGGGTGTGCTGCAACGTGAGCACTCCTGGTTCTGGGCCTTTGCACTTAGACTGGATTGCACCTCAGGCTTTTCTTGTTTTGCAGATTGCAGACAGCTGATCGTGGGACTTCTAAACCTTCCTGACCTCCTGAGCCAATTCCTGTAATCCACCTTTTCACATCTTTCTATCTCTGGGGTTCTGATCCCCTGGAGAACCCTAACACACCATCACTATGCTGAGTTTTCTCTCTGGTATAGACTGATAACCACTGAGACACCATAGACTCTTCAGTGATTGAGTATATGAGAGTTTGGTCACTAGACCAATTTTTTAATAAACCCAATTAGATCAACAAATATATAAAGTCCTTCATAGATGCATTTTAATGAGGGAATACAGGTTAGCACAGGTTTGATTAATGCTCAAGGTATTTATGAGTGAAATACTCAAAAGCATGAAGATGACTTCTTTTGCAGGATCAATTGAATTTCAACCAATCAAATGTGGGTGTGTGTGCACGTGTGTATGTGTGTTTTGCTTTATTCATATGGTGAATTTTTCTTGCAACTGATTTGGACTGATGACTCTAAGGAAGAGACAGATAAGCTGCATGTAAGTACGTAGCTCTCAGCCATGGGTAAAACTGCATGAGGATATTACACATTTTAGGATGATTTTAATGTCAATAAGGAGTGCCTTTCCACTACTGCCAAGATGATCACTGTTGGAATTCAAGAGGGATTTATAGAATAAGAATTAATTTAATAGTGATTAAAGGGAAATCAACTCAGGGCTGAAATTCTTAAGGTCATGGCAATTTATTGCATCTTATGATGATCAAATTCACCACTTATTAAACTAGAAAAAATTATTCTAGTCTCTTTTGGGCCTTCTGTAGATGATTTACATTTCTGAATCCTTTGTGAACATTCAGAATTAGAAACTCGACCAAAAGTTTCAAAAACTTGCATCTGAAAGAGCAGCTTCTTTGTCAAAGGAATAAAATCAAAGTTATCCACCATCAACCTTGGTATCACACTCTGCATGAGCTGATAAAACTCTCGTTCCTTTGGCTGAAATTCATCTCTTAGTAGCTGTGCCAGACCAGACTAGTAAGTTTGCTCTCTATGAAACCCCATCTCATTTCCCAGCACTTTACTGGTATAAATCCATTCTGAATGTAGCACGCTGCCAACCAGTTTGACATAGACTGAGTGAAAATACTTAAGGAACATTGAGAGATACTTAAATTGCCTGACATCTATCAGTGGGTATTTCAGAATGTCTGCCAGCTTTTGATTACTCAAACATTACTGACCAGGTCAGAAATTAATCACCTACTACTTTTCATATTATCACTTATAAATTGAGGAGTGACATTTTATGCTAATATGCTTCCAATAAACTTTGCTGGTCACTTTTCTCTCTATTAAATAAAAAATATCTTTTCAATTAAATGGCCATTTGTAGAAGGGAAATGCCAACCCACAGATCTAGTGGTTTATCTCTGTCATGGTTCTTCAGAGTCAAAAAACAAAACAAAACAAAACAAAACACTTGTTAGGGTGTTTAGAGTGTTAACTAGGCTGGCCCAGTCTACCCATAAGTACAAGTGAGAGTTTCCAGGTTCAGGAAATGGCCATCATGCAACGGGCCAAGGTGCCCTTCAAATGAGAGGACAGTACTGAGGGTGTAAGAATGATGCAGAGAAAGTTACATTTTATGTTTCCTTGCTGCCCTGCATTGCCTGAAATTTTATACAGATGACGGCAGATTGGTCTAAACCTTAAGGCGGCCTAAAGGAGGAGGGGCATAAATCATATATATGAATTGATAGAATTGCTCTGTTTTCTATACTTCCATAGCTTTAAAAAAATCTTGTTGTTTACTGTAACTCATTTCACTTTATAACTGTTTGCATCTCTATCTCTTTTGCTGGACAGCATTTCAAAATTCAAGAGGATGGAAGATGGCCTCATAATTTTTTGCATTCTGTATACGATTCATTCCGTATCTGGAGCTTTAAGGGTGCTCATAAGGGTGTGCTGACTGTGTAGAAGCTGGGGAAGAGCATTTGCTCTTCTCCTTGGTCACGGCGGAAGACAGACATTTCTTACCGGAGTCTCTACGTAAAAAACCACGACAGAGTATCCACAACTTCTCCCTCTATTCTTCATCGGATGCCTCTCCCCAACTCTGCTCTCTGAAATTACTGCCAAGCTGCCACGCATGTCGGGATATTTGGAACCACCAGGCCAAATGCAATCGTCCGAATTTGCCGTATCTTAGTGAGGCAGACTCCAAGGTTCCGGACAAGGGGTCAGATCTACGGCTCGTGTAAGACACACTACACTGGTAAGCACAGTTCAGAACAGAGCAGCTTCACGAGGACGGTTGGTGAAGTGATCAAGCAGGGGAAGCCAGTTAGCGGCACGGAGACAGCGAGACCCTAACCCTGAGCGATGCGGACACGGAAACGGAGACACAAAGCACGCGTGCGCACACACACACGCACACTCACACCAGCCTGGCAGTTCTAGGGCTGAGTCTGTGAGCGTGTCCTTGGACGGTGCCTCTTCATGTTCCTTCCCCCCAGCTTCTATACAAAGAGGCATCTCACTTGTGCCTTCTTGGAAGAAATCGTTTATAAATTATTTATTTAAAAAATAAAGACACTGCCGAACATTTAGAGCTCCCCGGGGATAGTCATTATGCTTTCCACATATAAAGTGCTTATTTGGGGTTGTTCTAAGAGTTAGATAATGGTGGGAGGGGGGAACATCAAGATAGAGTCTAGTCCAATAAGCAATCGTCACCTGCCAGATGAACTGCTTATCTATTCTTTAAGATCCCCCCATGCACCCTACTTGCAGCTATTTCCTGTGACCCCTTTCTTCTTAAAAAATTTTTTTAAGAAGGAAGTGAGGGCGGGAGGAGACTAGGTCAAAAACCAAAACGTCTCTGGGTAGTGAGCACACAACGCAGTACATAGGTGATGTATTACAGGCTTGTACACTCGAAACCTCCATGTCACCCCAATAAATTCAATAAAGAAAGGAAAATATTTTTTTTATAATACAGATTTACAAGTAACATATCTTTTGATAAAGCTGTTTACTTAAGGATAATAGGATCCATGGACATTTATGAAATGTGAATTTTGCTTAAATGAATCCATAACATGTGACTGTTCTGGCTAGGAATATCATTATGTGTAATGGAAAAATAAATTCTATTGTTTGAAAATTGGTTCTTACATGTGATTTAAAAGTTTTATTACTAAGTATTTATAAGAAGAAAACGTTAGGATTCATTTTAGAAATTTTATTTTGATCAATATTATGATTGGTTACAGTTTGTTATATTTAACACAAATACTTGGTTGGAATAAAAAGAAAGGAACATGTGAGCATATACATAAAAACAGTAAGTTCTGTAATGTAAACAACAACAAAATATTACTACATATTAATCTTTCTTAGACAATTACCAAATCATTATTTCAGACCTTAATCCTTCTCAAGTAATTGAGAAACTCTCTGACTCTAATTTTAAGTGATCCTTCTCCCATTATCAGAAGTAACAAACATCTTCTAAATGTTCTCCTCAAATATCTGGTGTAGTAAGTGAAATGACCGGGGAAAGGGAGAGAAGATGTTACGTGGGGCATTTAGAAATGGTACAAAATCTCAACTGGAATACAGTGACCCATAATTTTTAATTGATAATTTTTTTTAATGAATGGGAAAAAATCAAATTAGGGATTTCAGTATCATCAGTAGACACACAGAATACTTCCTATAAGTTCTAAAAGCAATTACTGATATCAAAATACGTCCCTGAGAGTCAATCCATTTTCAACTTGACTCACTTGCTGTATTAACATCTTTGTTACTGAACAGTGAACTCATGTTAATGATCCTGGCTAAGAGGCACCAGAATGTCCTCAAAAACTCACACCCATACACAAACACACACACAAACCAAAAATCATAGGTTCAAATATTTACTAATCTGTGTGTTACATGCCATTGAGTTGGCTCTGAGTCCTGGCAATCCTATGAACAAGTGATGCCCACAATGTCCTGTCCCCAGCAGCTCCTGCAGACACATGCCTTTGGCTTCTTCTATGGAGTCTGTCCACTTCATATCTGGTCTTCCTCTTTCCTTGCTGTGCTCTTTTTTTCTAGCACTACTGTCTTTTCCAAAGAACCCCTGCCTACTCATGATGTCCCCAAAGTAGGACAGCTTCATTTTGTCATTTTTGCCTCCAGCGATGTTTTAGGCTTAATTTGCTCTATTTGTCTGTCTTGCTGGCAGTCCAGGGTATCTGTAGATCTCTTGTCCGACACCATATTTCAAATGAATCAGTTTTTTTCCCATCAGCCTTCTTGACTGTCCAGCTCATGCACCAACCAGTACATAGTAATGGGGAATACAAGGGTGTCGATGATTTTAGTCTAATTTAGGGTTCAGAATTTCTACATTTGAAAAATACTGAATTGTTCTCAGAAGACACTAAGTCTTTTAAAACAAGAAGGTGGTTTTTATAAGTTAGAAAGACATTACAAACAACTGTATTTAAATAAAAAATTCCTGGAATCCCTCTGTCAACCTTAAATACACAAATGTACCAGGACATACCATTTTATAAGCACTGAGGTTTTATTTGCCTTCAATTCAATCTTCTGGTTTAGGTACAAAATAAGCTATTAAACAGTAGTAGTAGCAGTATCAAGAGCTACTGCTTTCAGGGGGTTTACTGCGTGCACACATGCTGTGTACATCCTTCCCCCACGCTCACGCACCATGTCATTTTCACAACATGCTTGTGACGTTGGGGCTCTTACTCTGATTCTGCAGATGGAGTCAGAGGTTCAAGAAGGAGCAGAACTGAATTGGAACTGAGTTCCATTTCACTTGAAGCCTGTGATTTGTGGTTTTAGAACTGTGGTTCTAACACAGCAGAGGCAGTTATGCCCTATTTACTGAAATATGTGTGTTTTAGCCAAGTTTGTTATAAAGTGTATTTTTCTGAAGGAAACTGTACTTTGCCAGTGATTTTTATCATACAACTTGAGTCTGTTTACTAGTATATAAGTTTTATGAGGCCTGGAAGTGTATCTTTGTTTTTTTTTTTAATAATGGATATAATACCTGGCAGAGAAGAGGTATCCAATAAGCATTTGTTAAATGAATTAACTGTGGAAAAAAACTGTCTTGTGCATATAATAAAAGCATAGTTAAGAATTCAGAAAAAACTTAGTGTGCATTTTAGGATCAAGAAATAATTTAATAAAATAAATGTTATTCATAAATTGTTACCTATTCAAAGTATTAGTAAAATTATTTGCTATATTCTAAATAAATAAAAAAACTATTTCTGATAATCAAATATAATGTATACAAAAAATCTGGATATCATGGCTACCTGCTTTATGATTTTCTCCCATTATAAAGGAGTCATGCCTTAAAAGTTGAACTATTTCACTATGTTTTCATCACCTTCAATTTATTTGAACATGTATAAACTCAATTTCAGAATAAATTCCTGTACTCTTTGCTACCATTGAAACTTGCTGACTTCTTTCTACGCTGATATTATTTTATAACCTCCTTTAATTTTCCTAGGTTATCAGTGACTTACACTCTGAATTCTAATTCTATGTCGTGCCACCTTCATTTTTCTGCAGGCATCCTAAATTCAGGGACACCATAGTGTTCATCACTGTAACTTTAGCGTTTAATATTCGATCTGGCCCATGGTAGAGACTCAAGAAATTCCTGTGCAAAGAAGAGAGTGAGAGTCATTGGGTGGAGGAGAAGGGAAAGAGGGAGGAAAATGGAGAGGAAGAAAGGAAGGAAGGAGAGAGAGAAGAAGGGGGAGGGAGGGAGGGAGCAAGATAAGAGAGAGAGAGAAGGAGAAAATAAATTAGTTCTTGAATTAGAAGAGATAAAGTCAAGGATCAACAATGCTGAATTCTGGATTAGAAATAGAGATCTACTGCCAACATCCATCAAGCTGTTTACATGTTAAATAACTACCCAGGATCCAACAGGATAGCCCATTAATAATTGCCACACTGGGCTAAGACTTGTGTTCTTACAGATACTTCAGAAAGGATTTATTGAGCCTAGGGAAGTGCTTATCATTGTATATTGTTTCACTACAACCTATAAAGTCCAGGATTAGTAAAATCATTCAGATGACTGTTGCTACAAGAATACATTTATTAATTAGCAATGATATTCTCCAGATCCTCCAGGTTCTAGGGGGATATAGTGAATGTTTGACCAGTTCTGTTACACTAATTTTGACTCAGTGTCCTAGAGTCATACTATATGCAATTTGGTAATACTTTGTTCATGTGCATCTTAAGTACTTTTATCTTTCCAAACCTGAATTTCTGTGTTTCTTATATTGCTGATACTAGCAAATATAAGGTAGTTTTTCAGAAAAAAAAAGGGGGGACTAAAAGCAGAACACAGGGTCTGTGACACTGAGTTCTAAATATTCTCACTAGTTAGAGAGCCTTTCTACCCCTCAAAGTCAATCAGGTAGCAAGAATCCATTGAACACCCAAAGGATGAACTGTATAAAACTCTTAAATAAGAATAATTTTCAGTATGATTCAGCCAAATACTTCTTTTCCATAGCACTCAGAAAGGGAGACACACAATACTTTCCTGAACAGCTGATTAAAATACTTAATACTAATTCACTTTTTTCCTGAAGATAAAATAAGTCGAATGGGAATTACTGAAGAGCCAACAGATATTTGAAAAAATGCTCAACTTCATTAGCTATGAGGAGAATGCAAATCAAAACCACAATAAAATACTACCTCCCACCTGTTTAAATGTCTATTATCAACAAGACAAAAAATGGAATGTGCTGGAAAGATTGCAGAAGAAAAGGAACCCTCATACACTGCTGGTGGAAATGTAAACTGGTACAACCACTATGGAAAACATTATGAAGTTTCCTCAAAAAAATTAATAATAAAGCTACCATATGACTGAACAATTCTTCTGGGTAACTACCTGAAAAATTTAAAAACATTTATTCATAAAGATTATGTTCTCCTATGTTCACTGCAGTACACACAGTAGCCAAGACATGGACACAACCTAAGTGTCCTTCAATGGATGGTTGGATAAAGAAACTGTGGTACACATATACAAGGGAATGCTACTCAGCCATGAAAAAGATAAAACATTGCCATTTGTGACAACAATGATGAATCTTGAGAATATCATGCTAAGTGAAATAGTTTAGATGGAAAATGCAAGAACCATATGGTTTCGCTCACATGTGGGATATAGAACTGAAAACAACTAACACACCAACAAAAAGTCATAGACACAGACAATAGTATGGTGCTTACGAGGGGGAAAGGGGGAGGAGATAGGTAGAAGAAGGAAAAGGGGTCAAATATATTGTGACAGAAGAAGTATTCTTATTTTCACTGCCAGGGTGTGAACAAACGAAACAAGAAATTATTGAAGAATTCCCTCCTTGAAAAAATTAAAGCACTGTGTAAATTAGGCATCATGCGTTTAATCAAGAGTCATTTATCGAATACCTATTATGCTGAATGGGAATGTGGAATAGGGACAGTGTACACTTCACAAAAGTGCCTGACGCCCTCGCGAGTCTGATCATTTTTTCCTGCACACATCTGTCCGAAGGGTGCAACGGGTTTTCCTAGTAGAGTGAGCAACTGCCTTGTCTCCTGCCTCTCTCCGAGTCTAGGCAACCAGTTGAGCCTATTAGTGACGACTTACCAAACACAGATGCTTCAGGTGTGATCTTTTCCGACTTGTGAATCCATTCCAGTCAGGGGTGATCTGGTATTCCTAAACTAGCCATGGAGTGCGGTGTGGTAGGAAAAGCATTTGGGATCAAATGGACTGCAGTTTAAACTCCAGCTCTTTTACGAATAAATCTCTTGGAAAAGTTATTTAACGCTTCTAAGCCTCAGTTTTCTCATCTATAAACTAGAACACCCCCCTTTTCCCCCCCACAGGGTTGACTAGAGGATTAAAACAAAACACGGGTAAGGCATGCGAAGTACATAGTCCAATTCCTGCCTGCTAGTAACTCAGGAAATGGGCCTATCCTCCAGCTTCCTCCTAAATGGGGGAAGGAGAAGCCCGGAAGAGGGTGAAACACAGGAGGGATGGAAGGGAGAAGTTAAGTCACTGGAAACTGATAATATCCTTGCTTTGGTTTGGGGGTCACTGCACGTAGTGACTTTGCACTTTATCACATAGGGGAGCAGTTACTCCCTAGTGAGGCTGATGATGAAAATTCCTTGGAAATGTGCCTGGGCCTACGGCTCCTCTTGTGATCTAAGACCGGCCTGAACTCTTGACTCTGATTCACAAGATTACCCAGAAACCCTTGTTCTCACAACACTCTCGATTTTGATGCCAAAGCAAGCCTGGGAACGCCTGAACTAAGGTGATGTCGCAGGCCACGATGACAAGAGGGGACTGGCCACCTCCCAAAGAACTCGTGCCTCTGGGATAAATCCCGGTGACGCAGAGAAACAGGAGCATACGGGATGTCGTTTTCATGATGGGCCATTTTGTGTGTCAGCTTGGCTGGGACACGGGGGCTCAGATATTTGGTTAAACGTTATGTGCGTGTGTCAGTGAGGGCTTCTGGATGAGGCTGACATCTGAATGCGTGCAAGGCAGACGGCCTTCCCCAGAGTGGGTGGGCACCGATTTCTAATCCTGGAGACCTGAGGTGGACAAAAGGCCGGGTGAGGGAGAGCTCTCTCTGCCTGCAGCTGCGACGCTGGTTTCCTCCCTTGGACTGAAACTTACCCCTTCACTTCTCTTACTTCTCAGGGTTTGGCCGCGGACGGTTGTGGGAAAGATGGCCGCCACCTGGTACTGAGACCCATCTCGGAAGCTCCAGATGGCAAGTCCAGGGTTGAGGAATGCGATGGCAGCCTGGAAGAGGAGGTCCCTTGCCACCTTAAATACAGGAGCTCCAAGGGGCCCACCCTGACTTCACGTGACTGGCGGTGGGGGTCTTGTGGAGGAAAAGGGAGTCAGGGACACCCAGCGCAATGCCGGAGTGCGGCAGAGGGCCGCGCAGCTGCACAGGGGGCACCTCACACTGTTCCATTCAGGGAGACGACGGGGGTCGCTCCTGTCCCCCGCCTGCTGCTCTCAGGACATGAGGCGTGGGGCACAGAGGAGACCCCTCCCTCAGTCCTTACCTACTTAGACTCGCCCATCTAATAAAAGGCGACGTCCCAGTGAGTCTCTGAAGGAGCGCTGGGGCCGAACACAGCCATCCCCAAACATTTGTTGGAGAAAGAGAGGTTCGGCCATCAACCAAGTTTGGGAAGCAGTGGGCTGACAAAGGCAGGTTTATCGATAGCTCGTCTCCTCTTCTCTTTTAATAAGGTAGGGCACTTTGTGAATCTGGAAGAAGCAGATAGAGTTGGAAGCATTTCTCAAAAACTTCTGACCACAGTCCCTGTATCAGTCAAGATTTTCTCAGTTTTTAAATGACAGAAATTCAGCTTCAACAGGCACAAGCCCAAAAGGGACCTTTCGGGTGCCCAGAGCCGAGAAGCCTGCACAGTGGCTGAGTCTGCCACCTCACATGATGTCTGTCACTAGTGCCTGTCTCTCCCCATCTCTCGGTCCGGCACTCCTCTGACCTGGCTTCGTTCTCGTGAAGCACTGCCCTGTGCAGTGGCCCCTAGCAGCTCTAGGCTTCCATTATACTTACAGGTGTAATTTCATTTTGAAAAAAAATCCCTGCGAGAGAACAGAAATGATCTTAAGTGAATTGTATTTGAATTTAGAAGTATTTAAATCATAAGCAATTAAATTACAATTATGAGATGATAAAACATAATTCCTCAAGACGTTGGTTTTAGAAGAGTCTTCCTCATGACAACCTGGGGCATCGTTTAGGCTGGTTGAAGATACCATGAAACTGCCGAATGGAAGCAGTCCCTCGGAAGTGAATGTGTTTGCTTCCCAATTCCCTGACATCTCCACACCCCAAATTAGTGCTTTACAACTTTACAGTGTTTACATATTGCTTCCAAAATCAACAGGGACCACCTTAGGTTAAGGAAGTAGGTTATGAACACATTAAGGGAACTGTGATTTTATAAACTCCACATAATAGTACTTAAAATAGAACCTTGAACAAAAAAAACTTCAACTATGACTCTCTACAGTCTCAGACTATGAATCAAATTTAATTGAAAACTAAAAACAATATACCCGTTTGACCGTTTTTATTAGTTGCCAAATTCATTGTAAATTTATCTCTGGACTCCAGGTATATTTGACTATGAAACACAGAATTCTTCATTAGTGTCCCAAATTGGTTCTGAATCATCCACATCCCATCACGAAACTGGTGGGAAGTTCTGAACAGTTGATGTGAGAGAGGCTTCTTGTTAATTCGTCAAGTAGTAATCACTTTCATTTTGACTTTGGTAATGGTAATGACTTTATTTTTACACGCGGAATATTTTGGGGGTTTTTGATTTTTCTAACCTAAAGAAATTATTCCAGGACGTTAGAGAGTGAATTCTCTGGAGATGCTCATTTCTCTTCATTTATATTTACTGTGTCTTTATGGTCAGCTAGGAAGAGAACTATAATAAAAGCAAAATCATGTGCGGTCTTTATAATTGGAATTTCAAACACTTCTGTCGATCCATCCCGTGATGCCACTTGGTATTTGCTGATAACAGTATCTTGAGAGATTCCAAGATTCTTCAGCAGTTTCTTAAGCATCAATAAAACAACTAAATATTATTTATTTTATTGCTTGAAAACCAGTTATCCACATAACACACATGTGTGTGCCTTCTTTGAAATGCTTGATCAAGCAGATCACTCCGCAAGGTCATAGAGTTTTTAACAAAATTCTTTGTCTCAAACATTTTGAATAAAATGCTTAAGCATTCTTTCTTATCAAAAGATATTTTTTGGTAACAGCTAACATTAATTGACTAGTGCACTGTTCAGATGATCGTATTTAATTCTCACAATGACTTTATGAAAGAGGCAGTTTTTTTATCCCCAATTTTATGGAGGAAACTGAGGCATTGGGAGGTGAAGTGCCCAGTGTTACATGCAATCCAACTCCAGAACAAGCACAATAAAAGTGGGGTCATTCAGATTCATCTCAAGACCTACGTTAACTGCACACGTACACACACACACACACACACACACACACACGCACACACGCACACAGGGCTGCCTTTTGTTTTCTTGACTTGAGTTAAAAAAATTTTAACAAAGCTCCCATAAATAAGAGACCATGTAAATAAAAATCTAATATTTGTACTGTTCCACTAATAAGCTTAATAACAATGATCCACAAACCTCTGCAATCATAAAATAAAAACTTCATTACCATTTCAACGCCGTCACTACGCGTTCTCAGGTTCGCCAGCGCACCAGCTGGGTCTCCTGGTGCTTCACGACACAAAGCAGCGATTCATTCCAAATGACTACTCTCTGTTAGCGACTCCCGCTCCCTGGCCCCCATCCCAACCTCCTGCTGTTCAGGTCTATTGTTTCCCGTCACCAGAAAAGCCTTCTATTTTCTGGGAAAGCTTAAAGGATTGTCTCCATGAAAACCTACCCTAATCCTCTAATTTCTGATTTCCCCCTACACCAAGTCCCCCAGTGTTCTGGGCACATTCAGCCATCCTTTGCCTCTATCCACTGGCATGCTATACGTTATTGCGTAGAGAAGGCTTCACCCCGAAAATGAAATGGAAGGGGTTCACACAGCTTACGCTGTGCCGCGGCTTTGGAAAACGAACTCCCAGATGCAGACAGTGAGTCTCAGCCCCCGTACAGGACGGTGGGGCTGAGGAAACCCCCTCTCCACCACTCCTGCTCTGGGCCTCTGATCCTGAAATTCCCCAGGAGATGACAGAGGACTTCCTCCTGAGGGCTCAAGGCCTCGGGCTGAAAATCAGACTGGTGGAGAACGAACGGTGGTCTTTGGACCACAGGTGCCCTTAAGGTATACGTTGCTTCTAGAAATTTTACACGACTCTAGAGGTCGCACTTAGCAGGTAGTTCATTTTTATGCCCCCAATTACTTATCTGCTCCCTCTCATCTGGAGCTGAAACGTTTTTGCCGTCCTGAACACAGCTGAAGGGAGGAAAGGAGAGGATATTTGACCTCTGCCCCACTGATGATACATGATTTCATGAAAACGGTGTCTTCTGAATGAACTCTTCCAGTGCATAAGTGTGACCAAGACACTTATTTCTTCTAGAATATGGAAATCCGAATCTATGAACTGTCAAAATGGGGGTCATTTAACTATTTCCTCCATTTATATTTTCTAATCAGATGCTAGAAACAATAGGGAGAGGTGTACTTACTCTGTATGGTCTTTTCCTGTGCTGTCGTAGCCCTGATGACCTCACACTGTTTTCCTAGGGACCTGGGGATCTGTCAATAAAGCCTCCAGCGGCCTTTACCCGGGAGCCTTTTATGAGCAGGTGGGAACCCCACTGAAGCCCCGAGCTTGCTTCGGAGATAATCTTCCTCTTGGAACAGGGCAGCTGACTGTAAACGATGTTAACCCTAAAAACACGTACCACAGATACCTTAACTCCTCCATGATGGGCCCGTTTTGATTCTTTCAATACAAGAGGACTTCTCTGCCTGCGAGCAGAAAATGGAACTCTGCTGAGATGACACGTGTCAGCCATTGTAACTCCGCATGTGTGAACACCAATGAAACGCTGTTCTTATGTGGCAAATTTAGAAAAGCAGAAGGTGAGAGGGGAGAAAAATCTGTCTGCACGGTTCCATTCCACCTTACAGAGATATAGCTGTGGGGCGAAAATTGATAATAAACATGGTAATGGGCTCATTTTCAGAGACTGAGCTCATTCATCTTCTCAAGGGTCGCTTTTCAATTTTGACAAGAAATTTGCCACAAAGAAGCATAGGCCTCGTGATACGAAAATTGTAAATGCAACACCTGAAAACCTCATTTCATTTTAAACACAAATGTTAAGGATGAGCTAACCTATTAGTTATCACTTCTATGCCATCTCATTGGCAGCTACCAAACAGTACTTGTTGTCTTTTCAAGATAGAAAAATAAAGTGACATCTGTTTATGGAGTGCAGCGGCAGATCCACACATGGAGGGCTCTTTTGACAATTGCTTTCTAAAATTAGACTTAGGACAAATGTAGGCATTCTTTGGCATGGTTAGAGATATCCCAGAATGCCTACAGAGTCAACTCCTGGCACCCAAATGCCTAATTTTAGGAGAACCCAAGGAGTGAGTTGTAGTTATTCTGGAGACATCTATGAAGCTCCTCGTAATTTGTAGATGGTGGATTTTCATTATGAAAGTGAACTTTCAGAAACAAGAATCAACATAAAGGACGGAAAACATTTATTGTGAAGGTACTACCATGACCCTCGTTTCACCATTCTAATATGCTGTATTAGAATACACCATTGCAAACTTCCTATGCCCACACAGGTGGCCTTCACAGGCTGGGATCAAAATGCACTACTCTTGGAGGGATACAGGGATGTGTACCTACTCCTCATACCAGCAGAAATGGGGCTGTGCATGGATTAGTGTCAGCACAGGACAGAAGAAGTCAGAGTCTGGGAGGCAAGATAACGAGAAACAGGAATTCACCCACACTATTTTTTGGCTCCAATTTGTTGCAGGGTATGATATTCAGTACCTTGTGTAGACATAGGACGGACATACGGGCTGGCTGGATGACTTTTTCTGGGTTAGAATCCAGAATTAAAAGCCGACAGCCCCTTAAAGGATACAGAAACTTCCATCAAATTCTTCAATAGACTGTATATATATATATCATATGTATAATATATAGTTATTTTATTTATTTTATTGTACTTAATTGTATTTCAAAGATGTTGCATTTTTTACCAATTAAAGGCAAGATCCTCTACCAGCAAAAAGATTAAAATTCACTTTATAGTAATACTCTATTGTGATGATATGAAACCAAACCCACGGTATCTCTGAGGTATGCCTGTGTGTGTGTGTGTGTGTGTGTGTGTATACACATATATGTGTGTATACATATAAATTTACACACATACAATGTACAATATTCTTGTTTGGAAAATTTCCCTATACTTGAAATACATTCAGTATCTCCATGTGCATGGCAATCATCTAGAAACAGTACCCAGTAAAGCAACCTAAGAAAAACTACGTTAATTAGAAATATATGGTTTAATTCAGAAGACAGGATACTGTCAGATAGAAAAGCAAACGAGACCACAAAACCCTGAAAATCTTGATTGAAATAAGCAGATCATGTTGATGTTTTATACAAGACAGGATTAGATTCAAATTTATCTTCATGGTAATCTCTAACAAGACTTTCTATATTTTGATACTTGCTTCACCCTCTACTTTTCTCTCTTCATATGCTATCTTTACTTGATTTCCTTGACATCAGTGATAAAGCCCTCTGAACACTTCATAGTCTGTCTTTTGGATCAGTAGAGTTCTTTAGATTGATCTAATTTTGCAAAGGCCAGATAGGTTGCCCTTCTTGACCAATGGATTTCTTTAGATTGATTTCATTTTCCAAAGGCCAGGTAGTTGCCCTGTCATTAAAATGCCTTTTGGTTTCTAGAAATGATTATTCTAATTTTAACACCTTTCTTAACTTCTCAGAAACTCAATCTACCTAAATTAACAGCGACTGTAAAAGGAAAAATGTGTAGATATTAAACTTCTGCTAAAGACAATTTGGAAGTTAAGGATGAAGGCAGAACTGGAAGTGGAGGTCAGAGGAAGGGGATAATTAAAACCATCCTGATTAAATTCAGCCTATTGAAATATTTCAACTAAATGAGAACGATTGTTCACACCCTGAGAAAAAGTTGTCATTTCACGCTGGATGGAATTCCTATTTTTGAGAACTGCAAATTTGCTAAAGTAGTAGATGCATCCAAAATTAGCTTATAAAATGCTGGCAATAAGCAACATCTCGAAATCCTGGTCAAATGGCATTTTGTACCAATGTTCTGTGACAAAATAGCTTACGTATGTTAAAGTACAATTACGAGCACGTCTTCTATGTCTTCAGTTTTATTAGCATGTTTTGGAAATTTAACATCATTTAATGAGCCAATATGAGCCAAAAAATAATCTGATTACATGTCTGGCAAGGATATGCAACCTCTGTACTTGAGAACCCAGGGAGGATGTCGTCAAAACTGTGAGATTTGTCACCCAGTGAAACGTTGCTAATGCCATGCTTGACCACTAGTCTCATAACTTAAATCAGCAAGTCAAGTGAGAACTACTTAATAAATGCCTTTAGTGTGAAAAATCCCGTATGGGAACGATTAAATGACAATAGTATCTGTTTAACAAAAAAGAAAAGACAAATATTCACAGGAGTACTGTTTGGTGACACATAGTAAGAGATCAGTAACAATTAGTTTCCTGTCTGACATTTAAGAGGACAGAGTAACAGGAAGAAACTCAGCAGCCTTCAAGACAAGGCCCTGTGGTTCAAGGTGTTCTCAGTGTCAAGGACGGGCTTGCACTGTGTTGTGCCCTGTCTTTCAGATCCACTGCTGAGTGAATCAAGGTGCCGGTTGACAAGATGGCCAGTGTGGCTTAGAGGTACAGTGAAAGCAAAGCTCGACTTCTATCATAAGCACTGAATCCACAGTCTCGTCTCCTTTAGTCTCATCATCTTGTAGAGCCAACGAACAATGTAAAGGAGGAGTGATTTTAGAAATCATCTTTAAATTTAACACTTAGACAGAAAAATCAGTGGAGTCCTCCCGCTCCTAACAATTATACACAAGAGGCCCACTAAGCTTTTATCTGTTGGAAAATTATTTGGTTTATTTTTACATTTATGCAGTTCAAGGTAAATCCCAATGGCATTATAAACTATAGAAATTTCCAAGCCTACATAGCTCCTGATCTTTTAAACAGCCCTAAGGGGCCTAGGTCCCTTTGAAGACAGAATCCAATCTGAGTGAGAAATTCTCACTCCGTTTCTGCCTTGAAGGAGATCCAAATGCAGGGGACCACTTTCTCTGCACCTTGCTGGGAGTGAGTCCACTGAGGGAAGTTTCTTCATAAATAACCATGGGATTTAGTGTCCCAACAAGAAGACCTTTGGCTTGTTTTTTTTTGTCTCCACATATATGATGGGTTTGGATAGTGCAATGGCTCATAAAGAGGAAGTCTTTTACCCTTCCCCTTGAACTGAGTTGATCCTGATATGTTTCGGCAACAGATTGTGGCAGAAGTGATGCTGTGCACCGAGACTTCCTGCAGTCCCATGAGGAGCCCAAGCAACATTGAGAGGCTGCATGGAGGAGAACCCAGGTGCTCCACTCAACAGCTCTGACTGAGCTTCTAGCAACATATGCGTGTGCCATCTTGGACTCTAGCCCCATCTGGCCTCCGGAAGAGTGCAGCCTAAGCTAATAGCATATGGAGTGGAAGAACTGCCTCGCTGAGCCGAGTTAACTCCCAGTATTTTTAGGGGTAACGTACGATTGTGATTGTCATTCTAAACTACTAAGTTTTGGGGTGGTATGTATGTCCCAAAACTCATACCAACACTAATACTATATTTGCTTTGAGTCCAAAGGCACTGATTTGAAAGATGTCTAACTGAGGGATATCTATGTTTTTCAAATGTATTTTTGTCTTAAATGTAATTGTTTTGAGTGGATACAAATCAAAGCTGGGGGTCATGGTGACCACACCATGAAATCACTGGCAAAGAGGCAAAGCCAAATATTGTGAAGACAATGACTAGTGATGGGGAGGAGGTGTTCATGTGAGGGTAGGGCTGCCTTGGTATCATCTGGTCACCATAACATGCCAGGACCCCCCAAGGGGAAGCTCTTGAACTTCAAAATTGTGCCTAGATTCTTTTGAGTTGCATGAGTAAAGCATCATTCATTTATTATTTACATATTCAATTCAAAGCTTTTTAACATAAATACAGTTTTCTTCAGTATCTGTTGATTTTTGGGTGGGGCATGAAATTTAGCAGGAAATTAAAAGCATGAAGACTTGCAATGCATAATGCTGAGTTATATAAGTTTGAAATAAAACTTTATCTAATTCTGTCACAAAATCTGTTTTTTAGAAGCATACGGCCTGACAAGCTCGTATTACTCATACTCACATTTGTGAATGCCACCTCAGTCTCTTCCCGAGATGATGTGGTTGCTCACCAGTTTGATGGGCCAGTAGAAAATGCATTTGCCAACAGCCTGGGCCAGGTGCCAGTTGCTTTTGGGCTGCTTTGGTTGCCATGTCCCTTCTGGAGAGGACAGGTTGCCAAAGAAATAGCAGGAGTCAGAACGGAATCAAGGTCAGTAGACAATGGACTTAGCATCAACTCTAGTGGAAATGAGCAGAGTGCACTGTGGGATGTGGGCACGAGGTACATGGGCCAAGAATTTGAACAGAACCATTCAGGCTGATGTAGAATTTTAGGGCCCTCAGTTTTCTCATTTATTGTATGGCAAAGCAGTTAAATTTTAGGAGAAAGAATTGGCCAGAAAGTGGAGAGGTTTATTTTTGTGCTCACTTAGAAGTAAGGGTTAAAGGCCAGATTCAGTTAAGGGTGTTGGCCTTTGGCGCAGGCATTGTGCCAGTCTTGGAGCTAAAGCATTATACCAGGTAAATAAAGAATAGGTTAATGGAGGGAGGTGTGAAGCATTAAGTCCAAGGAAGGAGGCAGAGAGGAAGATTGCAACCCATGATGACTGGATGGCAGCTGAGGGACCGAAGTTCAGGTTCGGGGAGCAGGCCTTGGAAAGATTCCCGGGTGCAAATTGGTACAAATGGAGATTTTAAAATGTTTTCTGCAGTTAAGTGGGTAGGAAATGAGGGAGCAATAATAAGCACCAGAAAGATCACTGGGTTAAGAATCATGAGGCCTGCACTGTGGGCCTAATTTAGAAGCTAACCAGCTGAGTGACCTTTAGCAAGTCATTTCATACCAAGAAATAAACAGTAAAATGGCAGGATGGCTACAGTCAAGAGGATGCATGGTGCCAGCAATCGACTCCGAGTGTCTACTTTCTACGAGGACACGTGCTGTGTTACAGGGACGAGCTTCGACGATGACTGGGTTATAGATTAGGTGTTCACGTTCTAAACAGAGTCCCATCTTTGTTGTCACTAGAATTTTCTCACATCTAAGATCCCAATTAGCTGTGCAAAGTATTTAACAACCAGTCTTAATATTCTAGAGTTAACAGGGTGAAAATAAGCTGTCATCTCCCCTTTCCTCTTTTCCGGGTTAAGATCAATTCTTTATTCAATCTCAGTTTAAATACTATTACACTTCCTGAAAGAGGTGTGTGTCCCCTCAGGGCCTGGGTGGTACTGCCTTTGCTATTCCCTCACTGTCCCTAAAGCTCAGCACACCTGTAATAGCTTGTTATGGTCTGTTATCCTCACCAGAGCCGGATTCTCTAACCAAGTTCCTCATCCTACCTCCTCTTGCAAAAGTGATGAACAAATGTATTCCTTCGTGTGGGACATCTATCAGTTATCATCAAGATCTGATAAATTTTGTATTTCTATTATGATTATGATTATAATCACACACACACACACACACACATGCACACACACGCACACACACTTTCATTTATGTTTGCACCAAATAGTGATGCTTTGTCACTATAAATGACAGTAGAGGTGAACCCAACATGTAAATTGTGTACTTGTGCTAAATAAAGATCAAATCTTGTGACTTACATAGTGAATACATGAGCGATACAGTACTTGGTTATGGAACTGGAGCCTGTTGGTTTCAACGAGACGTCTTTCAAGATACTCATTTAATGAAGCTAATTTAAATTTTGCTGGTGTTGAAGTTCTGCTTGAATTTATTTTATAACTTTGATAGGTTTTTATAACAGCATGAGCTAGATGCACTATGTATTCAGATCTAGCTTATGTTTATATACTTTTAGGTAACATTGGAATACAATTAATTTAAGTCAACACTCGGAGTCTGGGAGAATTTTGTGGGTTGTTTTTTTGCATAAAAAAAGGAGACCTATTGTGTAAATGTACCACAGCTTCTTTACCTAGTCATTTATCAGGAGACACTTGGGTTGTTTTCATGACTTGGTGAACAGTGCTGTGATGAACATTGGGGTGCTCCTATCTTTGTGGACTGAGGTTTTCAAGTTTTTTGGATAGATACCCAGAATGGAATACTACTCAGCTATAAGAAAAGAAGAAATAGGGCCATTTATGACAACATGGAGGGATTGAGATCATCATGCTAAGTGAAATAAGCCAGACAGAAAAAAGCCAAGAACTAAATGATTCCACTCATATGTGGAACATAAAACTGAAAGCAACAAAGAAACAAAACTCACGGACACAGTCAATAGTTTAGTGGTTACTGGGTGGAGGCGGGTAAGGGGGTGATGAGGGTCGGGGAGGAAGGAGTGGAAGTCAAATATATGGTGATGAAAAGAGAACTGAGCCTAGGTGGTAAACACATAATATAACACATAGATGATGCACTGTAGAACTGTACACCTGGAACCTGCCATTTTTAGTAATCAATTTAACAATAAAAAAGGAGACCTTACGTTGCTCAAGCACGAGAAGGCAGGACCTGTATTTTTCTCTTTCACAGCTGTTTCTCCGTAGCTAGCAGTTTGCTCACTGCCCAGCCCATAGCATGTTCTCAATAAATATTTGGTGACTAAACGGGAGGCTAAATCTTTCATCCTACTGATGGGCTCTTGGTTTTCCTCATCTGTTCTCCTAGGTGAGTTCCATTTTCCGGGCTTCACCATGAAGGAGCTTTAACTTCTCTGACTTTTCTCTTCCTGCTAACTTAATGCCATGCCCAGTATTCTACCTGTTTCTTACAGTGCCCGTGGACCTGTGGGAATCCCCATTTTGCTGTCAGTTTTTCTGGGCCAGTCTTGCGGAACCCCTCACAAACGAGATACACGTTACTTTGTAAAATGAGTCAGCCCCAGTCTCCTTTTGCTACCAAACATTTTTAGAGCATTTTGTAATATGATCCTGTTTTCCAAACATTTCCAGAAACTTTCAGGAGCACACCTTTGCATGAACATACTTGCAATATTGTGTCTGATGAAAGCAGAATCTAATAACACAGGGTATTTCTTTGACACCAAGTCAATTAAAACCTAAAGTCATAGATAAAACAAAGTAGTCTTAATGTCTTTTAAATGCATTAATATTGAGATACAACTCAAAAATATTTTTATCAGGAAAGAAAATGTTAGGAAAGACACAATAACAATAAAAATAGTTTTTCCTTTACTAAATTGCTAAAATAACCCACATTAAAATAATCAGGTACCTTACTTCTCTATAGAGATAAAAAAGTTTAGTGGACTTGGATTAAATAATGGTGTGCTACTTACTTCTAGGCACCTAATCTCTTTGAGTCTCTTACTTCATTTTCACAGGGTTGTGAGATAATGCACGTGAAAGAGAACTGACTCTGGGTGGTGAACACATAATGTAACACACAGACGACGTATTGTAGAATCGTACAGTTAGAACATATGTAATTTGTACTAACCAATGTCACCTCAATAAATTTAAAAATAAAAAAGTAACTATTTGAATTTCGTACCACCTTCAAATGGATTTAATAATTCTACCAAGCCTGAGGGACTGTGGCAGAGATGGTCAGAAGGTTAAGTGTATTACGGTGCCCACTTCGCTAGGCTTTATCAGTTACCTGGACAACTGTGTGTACAGTTGTGTACCTGCCTAATTGGTATCCATTAAAACTGTTCTGCAATTAGTTACTGTGTGACATTATCGAGGTTATGATTATTAAAAATACAGATTCAAGTACCAATGAAATAATGCAATGGAACAGAATATCACATATGAAGAAATTCTTTTCTAGCATGTGTTATTTCTTGTTCTCTATGAATTAGGTTTGTGACAGATGGGAGATGACATGGGTCATCTGGTGGTAGGAGGCTGCCATTATAACAAACACCTGCTCTGGGGTGTTATCCTCCCCCTTTCTCTTCATAGTAGTAGAGAAATCAGTTCAAAGGAAATATTTCAATAGAAAAAAATTTACAACAATTACAAAAGAAATCCAGAAACAGTGAAATTCAGCATTGTATTTTTATGTGGTCCTTCTTGTACTCACTAAATCATAGCTACAGGGGAGGTGAGACCCATAGGGCCTTCTGACGAAGGGGAGTTAAAAGAACTGCATTCCAGATCATTCTTCCATTTACTATCTGAGACCTTAGGCAATCATTTAATTTTTCTGTTCCTCAGTATTCTCAACTGTGCTGTGAGGATTCACTGAGAAAATGTATATGAACTTCAGAAGGCAGTGCACAAAACCATCAAAGTTAAAGAATTTTACTGAAGCAGGATGTCTCGTGTGGCGGTAGCGTGTGTTATGAAAATCAAAGACAACATAGGATCGAGCATTTCTCAAATTTATTTGCCCCTGGAACTTTTCCATTTATTAATATTCAGTATAATTGGGTTCCGCTGAGATGACCTATCAAAATCAAAGAGAGGGCATTGCAGGGCTTGTCTAGACCGCTTCCACACTTCCTATGGCAAAACACCTCGTGCAGGTGAGGGCAGGCAAGCCTCACCTCATTGTTTCTGACACACGCTTGACTTCTGAACATCCGCTCCAAAGCAGAGGAATTTCAGAACTTGGTGTAAGAAAGAATTACCTGAGGTTCTCATTAGATACTCAGACACCCAGGTTCCACCCAGAAAGATTCTGATTAGGTAGATCTGATTGAGGGTCCAGGAATCTGTATTTTTACAGAGTACCCCCAGTGATTTTGATGCACAAGATTGTGGACTAAATATAGTAGACGCTCCGTTAACCAGAACTCAAGCAACTGGCACTCTCAAGCCATCAGCAAAAATATCGAAGAAATAATACTTTAAATAAAAATTAAATCTCAGCACGTTATGCAGCTGCACATCATGCAAAACCTGACTTTGCATGAGAGGCGTCGGGCCTCAAAGCAAGCTGATATTCGTTCATTCTTCTAGAAAGCTGCACAAAAGTTTGCCAGGCCGGTATCACCTACTGATGCAGACCCCAAACTATCCACATCCATTTCTCCTGGTCCTGTCCCAGCTGCATCATCAGGTCCTGATGACCCTGGTGTGTGTCTACCCAGGAAACTCCATACCCCTCCTGGAACAGTTTTAAATGTGCATGTGTGTGTGTGTTCCTTTTTCTAAGTTATTTGAAGTTAAAAAAAATATGTTAGTGAAGCTCATTAAGTTGAAAAGTTTCTTGACTGCCATTTAACTAGAATTATAAACTGCATTCACAAAGCTGTCTTTATAATAAAATGGTGTTACATTAAGTTTATCTTTATTTGTCTTAATTTGCTTTTAATTACTGTATTTCAGTATTAATATCAAGGCAATATAGGGTTTATGGTATGGTATGGTATAGTATGGGGTATCGTATCAGTTAGGCCTATTTTTAATAGTAACTCAAGTAACGAGAAACTACATTTATCTGGCCTCTACCCATCCCCATGGGTGCCGGTTAACTGAGCGTCTACTGTACTGGGAAACATGAGTCTGTAGTTCTCATCTGATTCCCAGTAGATTCATTCAGGGTGATTTTAGGATCTGATATTCAGCTATCACCCACAGAGATTCTGATGTACCTGGCCCAGTGTTAGGCCTGAGCGTCACCACGTAAATGTGCTCCTTAGTCAGGGCTGAAACCCACTGATCCAGGAGCCCCAAACCTGCCAGCTGGTAAGGCTCACATGGGCATGCTTGATTAAACTACAGATTGGTAGGCTGGCTCCTGAGAGTCTGATTCAGAAGGTAGATCGGGGTGTCCAACCTCTTGGCTTCCTTGGGCCTCACTGGAAGAATAATAGTCTGAGGGAACACATAAATACACTCAAACTAATGATAGCTGATGAGCTAAAAAAGAGGTCCGTGCATAAGTTTTGTGAAGTTGTAAGAAAGTTTACGAGTTCGTGTTGGACGGCATTCGAGGCTGTCCTGGGCCGCTTGTGGTCCAGCTTGGTATAAATTGAGGTGTGGGAACCCACTGTCTCCTAAGTCAGTGAGCTAGTTGTCATCATTAGTAAGTTTGGGATAAAAGGTATTGGGCCTTGTGAGTGAGGTTATCGGACGATTCACTATCACAGCAGAAGGTGAAACAGAGGTCCCCGGGTGGTGAGACCTGGGTTAGGGAAGATTTGATGACCAGAGCACGGGCAGGTAGGACCAGCTCGCAGGCACTGGGCATGGGGGTGTGTGTGTGTGTGGAGGGGGGCAGTGTGTCAGTGGCTGGAGGATAGTAAGAGCCACCAAAGGAAGACAAAACAAGAATTAAACCAAGTCCCACACAGATTTTTCTATTTTGACATTTTTGCAGAGCCCTGGAGCCTCAATAATCCTAATGGGAAGAGTTTTGAATTCTGCTGGAGTAGTAGAGAATTGATGATATCACTGAAGTGTTAAAAAGTATGTGATTTCTAAATTTTGAAAAAAATTTCAAACTAAAAATATTTAAAAATATTAAGGTGTTGTGTGCAGTGCCTTTTCTCTGAGAATCCATAGTTTCTTTCAAGTTTGAAGTGGTTAAGATTTGTGATGGGGTCTCCTGTAGAACTCCACAGCTCTCTTTACTACCATTCACAGCAGTGAGAAGTAAGATTTCTCTGTGTGCGTGTGAACATCTCATTGATTCCTTGTTCATCTGCTGAGTTTTATTACGGTATTGCCATTTTTAGATTATTTTTCTAACCTACGTTATCACAGCTCCAAAATCGTATTGAAATGTTCATAGACAGTTTCCATATTGGTATATTTAGAGTCAAATATATATTTTTTAGAAACAATTTACAAGATTGATGGTAAACACATTTGTTTCAGGATACTTTAAGTCAGGGGTGTCCAATCTTACGCCTTCCCTGGGCCACACTGGAAGAAGAATTGTCTCAGGCCACACATAAAAGACACTGATACTAACGATAGCTGATGAGCAAAAAACAAGTCGCAAAAAAAAACCTCATCATGTTTTAAGGAAGTTTAGGAATTTGTGTGGGGCCACATTCAAAGCCTTCCTGAACACCCTTGCTTTCAGTACTGAGCACTCTCAGAGTAAGTAAAGTTACACATGTCTGAAATGCGAATGTGCATGATAAATTCTCAGAGTTTGCGAAGTCACAGAACGGGTAACCACGTATGAAATGGTTAAATCAGTGACTCAGTGGGGAAGATGTCTGAGATATTCTCTTGTAGCTTTAAACGACCACTGATAGGTCCATGTCATCCTCCAGTAGTATGATTCCCTGGCTTCTTCTCCCCCCTAATCTTCACCCCTTTTCCTTGCCTTCCCTCGGCTCCTGAATTTATGCTCTGATCAGCCAGTGGCTACAGACGATAAACAGTGGTGACGAGCAACTGCTGTGCAAATTCCATCAGCAATGTGCCTGCTAAACAGAGCTGACGGTTCGGTAAATCTGGGCTCCTTTAATAAATGCGATGTGTTTAATGTCAAGTACTTCTGAGAATCCAGGGAGAAGGGAACCACTGAATTGAGTGTTTTCAGCGGGAGAGGGGTTCAACCGCAAGAACTGCCCTTGTTTCTGATCGTGCTTTGAAACTTAAGACTTCCGCTGCCTCGAATTCTGTCACCCTTCACTGCCCCCCACTCTGTCCCCGGGAAAAAGAGGGTTATCCAGTTCCTCCAAAAGGCTTTGGATCAAAACGGGGGAATCTGTGACTCCCTGAGGTCACAGGTCATTAGGAAAGAATCGTCTCACAGCTGGCCTCCGCGGGAACCCCGCCTGCTCTTTCCTATTAATAAGTTATTTAGGCCTAGTTCTATTTATAGCAGCTATGTGGTCTGCTTAGTGTTTGGAAAACATTAGCGAACTTGCCAGGCCCACCATTATTAGAAATGTGAAGGGCTGGAAAAATTCGGCTATTTTTTTTTTTTAAATAAAAACTGTTTTTTGGTCTCTAAGGATTCCCCATGTGAATATTTTCCAATTTGGGGGTGGGGGGAAAGGGAAATTTCCTGCCACCGTTGTACGCAGTCTTTGGGTCACCGACCATGATGTGGATCAGGAACACTTCCCCCTGTCCCCCGAAAACGTCCAGGGTAGTGCCCTCAGTGTGTGTGCATTTATTTTTAAGGACAGCAATGTTAGCTTAGGTCTGTGGTTTCGGGGTGAAACGCTGTTTTTAGAAAATACTAGATTCAGCTTTTATGTTGGTTGACAGGAAAATTGCTTGGAGATTTTGTTACTTCTGACACAACAGCTGGCTGCAGCTGTAGATTAATTTGTATAGCTAGACAAATACTTCTGAGAAAATGCCATGTGTATGAAAAGCAAGGCAACAAGACACCGTAGGAACAACTCTGTTCCTCTCTTCACGGGGTCACCTTATTCTTCAAGTTGCTTTTTAGTAGACACATTGGTTTTTGTCTCTTGTTACTGAAATTCCATTGCTATCCATAAATATCAAAGATGGCCCACACATTCCTTCTAGGCCTTTTACTCTACTTTCTACTCTTTCTTCTTTGCTTATTCTTAAGTGACACAAATTATTTAAAGGCCTAACAATGTAAGGTTGAGGGGAGTCTTAGAGATTCTTTACTCTCATACTTTCACTTGACGGAAGAGAAAACCCTGTTCACGGATGTTCAATGACTTGCCCAATGTCACACAGTCTGTGGAAGGAGCAGGCCTTGACTCCCTGGCACGGGCCTGTGTCTGCACCTATGAAAGCCCTCTTCACGATGAGACGTCACCACTGTGCACGGTGCACCCTGCAGCACGGGAGGCAGAGCGGGGACAGAGCACGCAGTGGCTGTGACACGAGGGAGGGCCAGCTGGAAGGAGGGCTGCCTTTTCTGGTCAGCCTTAAGGAAACAGCAAAGGTTGCTTCCGTCCGAGTAATTCACAGAACTCGGGTGGCGTGGCCGGTTAGGACGCGGTCCATCCCGGAACTGAGCCTCCCTCGTTCCACTCCACCCGCTCCGACTTCTAAAAGTGCGTGCCACGTGTCCGACACGGTGACTCATGGGGAGCTGAGGGACAGACTGCAGCAATGACAGTAAGAGAAATTCAGATCTCACAAATGGTCTCAGAGCTCTCTCCAGGCAATTTCTCCTACGAGGAGGGTGGGCTGATGAATTTGGCCTCCACTGTCAGAGTTTTTGTCACATTAGACCTATCTGGATCTAACCGGGTCTGTGCAGTCACGTGGTGTCTCCCCTCCATCACTCTTGACCTTGCACACACGGATGCTGACATTCCCCTGCCCCAGTGCACACTGACATGGAAGGGCGTTTGGGCCAAGACACAGTCACCATGACATTCCCAGCCGAGGCCCGGGTTTTGCGTTTTTCTGGCTGAGGTTGTCCCTTAGGGTGATATTCCACATATGGCCTTCTGTTCTCGGGGTCATCATGATGGACCCAAGTTTCATCACCTGTTATGATCCTCTTTAAGACGTCCTCAAAAATTTCAAGAAAAATGGAGGAACGTTTTCAGTGACAGCACCCTGTTTGAACCGAACGTCTGAACCCTCTTCCATGTCGATGTGCCCTGGGTGAACAATGCCAGTGTCTGTGTGTGCAAGGTCAAGGGTGATGGAGGAGAAGACCATGTGAGTACACAGAACCAGTTCTATCCAGATACGTCTAATGTAACAAAAATATTACAGTGGAGGCAAAGTGGATCAGCTAGCCCTTGTAGAACGTAAGGTCCTTGGGAATAGGGACTTTGGTCACTGTTATATCTCCTGGGCTTAGAACACTGCCCTGGTGTGTAGTGAATGTTAATAAATAACTGTTGAGTAAGTCAGGGAAAGAAATGGCCCTGGTGGGAGAATATTCGTATGTACAGGGTCTGGCAGAAGTAACGCCCTTTTTTTGAGCTGGTAATCTATACCAAATCTTCTATTACAAAATCATAAGCATGTAATTCTGTAACATAACAATATTTTATCTGCTTAAAAAGGGGCGTTACTTCTGCTGGACCCCGTATATATACTAAACAAACCAAAAACCTACATACTTCTCTCCCACAAGACCTATTCTCTCTCCCTCAATTACTCAGATTAAATAGACGAGATGACAGTGATGAGTAAGAGCATGCATTCCTTAGTCATGGAGATGCCTTCAGTGCCTCTGCAGTACTTCCCTACTTACATTTTAATTAAAAAATTCTGAGCCTCTACGGTGGAATTGCCATGGCAGCTGATGAGGCCCTGCCTGGCGTCAGTCATGGTGTTAGGTCTTACCCCGGATGCTCACAGCCCTGAGTCACTCATTCCCTCCCTTTGGAGCCTTATTCCATTGCTGATAGGAAGCTGATTTTCACTTTTATGTCCCGCAAAAAGAAAATGGAGAGGCGAGTAGATTTCCACGTCAGGTGTGGTTCAGAAACGAGTGCATGCTCGGGGAGAGTATGCTGGGCGTACGCAGGACAGACAGCTCAGGGAGCAATTGTGCAAGAAGCCACCACAAAGCACATCTGCTTCAGCTGACACTGAACCCAGTTCCAGTGAAATAAGAAAGAAACTTTAATTTTGCTACTTTCCTATCAGCACTTGGGATACTAATGGTGCATATTTAGAGTAAAGCAAAGACACTTTTCAACTAGGAATTAGGAATAACTGCCTATGCACAAGGACACAGACACTACAGGAAGTGCCAGAAGCCCAGAAAGGAGGTAGAGACATGTGATCAGCGAACACACGAGCTCGAAGATGCGGTTGCTCCTGGGGTGAGCTGATGAGCTCAGGTGGTTTGCACGATTTCACCTCTGCCTCTAGTTTTTACCAGCCTCTGGGAAAGGTAACATTGGTACCCACAAGTGTGTAATAACAAATTCTCCATCCCTTTTGTAGATGGGTTGAGAAAGTCACTTGAAGTGCCCCTTTGCAAGGTATTCTTGGCACCAGGCCCACGGCAACATGTTTTTAGACTCATGAGAGGTTGGGAGTCTTTCTTCTAGATCAGCAGACACGGAAATATAATGTGAACCCAAAATGTGATTTAAATTTTTTCTAATAGCCACATTAAAAAAGTAAAAAGAAATAGGTAAAATTAATTTTAATAATTAAGTTATTAAATCGATAGCTAAAATATGATCCTATTAACATATTCTCAAAATAAATATTTATTAATGAGGTATTTTGCATTCCTTTTGCATCCTAAGTCTTGGAAGTCTGGTGTGCACTTTGCACATCCAGCACATCTCGTTTTGGCCACGCCTCATTGCAAGAGCTCAGTAGCACACTTGGGGAGTGGCTACCATTATTGGACAGTGTGGTACGAGGTTGTTGAAGGTCAATATAGCTGATGTAAAATACATAGTCTTCTGACACTTATACCGTGTTACTACCTCTGTCACTCCACTTGAATTCCTCAGCAACTCTGAGAATGTTTAAGTGAAGAAGCCAAGTTTAGCTATGGTAAGTGAATGACCCAAATCCTGGTAGATACTTTTCTTCAGTCCTACTGCATTCCAGTTACCTATGTCCAAGAAAACTGCCATATCACCTTGGGGACTCTTTGGCACAACAGAGGTTCTAGAGAACAAGTGATGTTGCTCTGATTGACAGGTAAAGATCAACCTTACAGCTGGCCAGTTATGACACTGTAACAAAGGGTAGGGACAATGGCCAGTAATTCATTATAACAAACAGTCCTAGTTAGGAAGGGTGAAATGTGGGTTCTGCAAGAGCAGGAAATAATATGCTAATGTTTGGGATATTCAAGGGCTGTCCAGAAAAAATCCAGCCATAAATACCTCTATTTTTCCATGTTACATTGCTGGATACTTCCGGACAGCCCCTTAAAAGCCTATATAGACAAAGAGAAAGCGATGAACATATTTCACTTATTCACAGAACAGATTGGCCACACTATGACAGACATTCCATTGGATATACAAAATTATCCAGAGCTTACAAATGCTGATCCGTAAATATATAATTATGAAAGTATTGACTAGGTTCTATGAAAGCATGCTTTGAAGAGGGAAGGAGTTCTTGGAACTGATTCTTAAAGAGGATACATTTTACCAAGCAGACGAGGTGGGAGAAAGGTCCTCCGTGGCAGTGAGAACAGCAAGTCATCCTGAGGCAAAGACTGACTTGGTGCTTACATGTTCCAGGCACTGTTCTATGCTCTTTACCCATCCAAGCTAATGTACTCTCAAAGCAACCCTATTACACATTTAATTCTAAATGCAGTAGGAACCAACTGGAAATCCTGAATATGATCTCTTTTACATTTTAAAGAAAGATCACTCTCATTGCTGTGTAGAGACCAGCCTGAAAGTGGGCAAAGAGGAAAATAAAGAGACACGGTAGTGTGCAGTTTCAATGGTCTAGTTGACAGATGATGAGGTTTGGATAGGGAGCTTCTAGAAGAATGTCTAGATTTGTTTGCTTCTGGTTTTTTTTCCCCAGCAGGAAAATATGAGCTCAGCAGAGCTACATTGCTGAGCTTAGAGGGGAAGGAAAAGTGGTGGATAAAATTCATTGTTAGCCGACCAAGGTAAACTAATAAACTAGAAGGATCATGTAAACTCTTCCTCAAAGATTTTGAGCTTTAAACCTATGCCCTAGAGAAAGGAGTCAAAGGAGAAAACTCTGTTCTTTGATGTTCCCTGAAGTCCAAATGAGGGAAGAATTCAAAACGAAACAAAACAGACTTATATTGTATTTTAAATGGCCACAATAAATCTGCCAGAAATAAATAAAGCAGGTAGTTTGGGTTGCTGAAGCATCACATTTCCCGGTCATTCACAGCCTTCGGCCGTCATATTTCTGTCACCATCATTTCCCTGAGACAGCTTCTGCAAAGATACGTACCAGTTTGGATGCTTCCTGTTGAGAGCATCAGCAGGTCTGATTTAAATAGGCTCATGAAATTAAAACGTTCAGGAGTCGGCTAGCTTTAGGAAAGGCTAGGTCCAGTGTCCTATCAAGGTGACCAATGCGCTGGAGAAGGCCACCGGCAGCTCCCAAGGCCATGTGCTCTCTTGTCACCTCTGCAGCCTCCAAGTCCCACAATTTCCAACAAAATCCCAAGATTCCCCTCGACCGTGTTTACTTGCCCATCTCCATGGCCAGAAGAGGCTTCTTCTGGAACTAGGGCGGGGGTCCAATCCACAACATTTACATGGCTGAGAATGGGTGAGACAGGGGATTGGGGTCTCAGAGGAAACTTGGAATTCTCTTTCTAGAAGGCAGAAGAACAGAAACTGCAACGAAGAGCAGGTGTCCACTCATGCCCATGTCAAAATACTAGCCTTCTGTCATCATCTTCCTCTGTCTCCCTGTGGTACGCGACCCAGACTCTCTTCTTTGAAAGAATGTCATTCCACGATTTAACCGCACTGCCCGGACGGTCCCGGCTGCATCTACACGGGTGCTCAGTCTGTGTTGGAAGATCGCAGGCCTCTGTCCGCCTCCTAAACGCTGGCGACCCCCAGGCTCCGTTCTCGGCCCTCCTCTCTTCTGACCCTGTCCCCGCGTCGGGTAAACCTAACCCAAGTCTCCATCGTCACTGCTGTAGAGACTCTTGATCTGGGTTCTGTGGGTTCTTAAAGGGTCCCGGTAAGAGTTGAGGAGGTTCATGAACCTCCCGGCAAATCCACGCATGTACGAGTCTACAGGGAAAAATCGATCGCTTTTATCATTGGTTTTTCTAAATGATTCATAAGCAAATGTTTAAAAACCACTTTTAGTTATGCCGTTGTCACCTCTAAGTCCTGTGTCCCCTCAGATCTCTCTCCACAGCTCTAACGCCGCCTTTCATATTGTCTCCTTCTGGGACCTGTTTTTCTATTAAGCACTTTATTTTTAGGTATGGGCCAGTCACTCACTGTCTCATTCAGGACTAAAAAACAGTCTTTGTTGTCCAGTGGCTTACAGTTTAGTGACTCATATTGATTCACTTTTAGCTCAATATTCATCTCGCTGGACCTCTTTTCTCCTTTTCATTATTTTACATAAGAACCACAGTTGACTTTTCTGCCCAAGCTGGAAACCCAGGAGTCACCCTACCAGGCCCGGTGACAGTACTGGGGGCTGGGGGCCGTGAGTCCCTCTACAGGACTCTGCAGATTGAACGATGGCCATTTTACATTAAAATGCAATTTTATATTTGAAGAGCCTTCCTTCTGTGTGGTAGTACCAACGCTATAAATAAAGTTTAACAAGACATTTCCTGGTCAGCAGGGATAAACTAAGAGCAGTGACTTTTAAAGTGTGCCGGGGAGTGTGTGTGCCCCGGGAGGGGCCCATGAGAACTTCGTTGGCGGAGCAATGTGAGGTTTTCGTGTTTGCTAAAACGAGATCACGGGGAACACTCGCGGCACGGCTGCAGCGTTTACCCCGAGAGAACCCGGCAGACGCCAGCCCTCGCCCCACCCCCCAAAGGTCCACGCCTCGGCATTCACCACACGGAAGCATACGAGTCAGCGCTGACCACCACATCCATTTCTGTTACGTTAGGGTTCGAGACAAGTGCTGGTGAGAACTAACTCCAAGGACAGCTTTTTAAACATGTTTTATTTCCACATCGAACACGGTGTGAATGTAAAATGACGTGAACGCGGCTGCGAGCTGCACTTTCATTTTATTTTTTCCCCTAAACGGGAAAAGGGTTAAAGACGGAGGAGCCCGCTCGGAGAAGGCCCCGCTCCCGACAGAGCACGAGCACCCCGCCAGGACAGGCTCCGTGCCCAGCTCTGCTCGGCCACTTCGGCCCGGGCTCCCGTCCCCTTGGCACACCGCCGCCTGTGTTTACAGAACGTTCCCGAGCGTTGGAGATGCGTTTCTTCCACGGCAGCCGTGGCCTCCATAACTTGCTTCCAGAGTCTCGCCCTGCGCCCGTAAGAGCATGTCCTACTTTTGCACGTGACCAGGGTGAGAAGCCAATACGCTCACAACGTAGCCCTTCCCAGTGGTGATCTGGCAGGAGTACACGCATCGAGAGAGAGAATATTACTCTTTATTCAAAGAGGTCTGGGGCACGCATTTTCCGTCTGTACAGATGTTTCCTTACTGTGTCCCATCTGCGTAATGAGCACAGGACGAAGTAGTTTTTCTTCTTTATTTAGAAACAAATTTCTGCATCCTGCAATGTACAAGAGAACCACAAGACACAACCGTTTCACGGAGAGTGAACAGTTTTTTCTTCTCATTAATCTTAAGGTCTGCAGGATTTACTGCAGTCTCCTGTCTCTTGATCGACACTTTAAGAGTTAGGGACAGCCACCAGGCGACAGCTGGGAGATAAGATGCAGATGAAAAGAGCCATGAACTCTCAGTGGCATTAAAAACCATGAGTGGGGAATTCAATTTGGATGCATTCCAAAGTATAAGTGAAGTGGGGGGCAGAGGCTGTAAATAGTTTTGAGCGCCCTGGAGCTCAGCCCTTTCCTTTGGAGCAGCGACAGAGGGCTCACATCATGAAAGATGAGGTCATTTGTTAGCCTCTGTCTCCATGAACCACTACATTTCTGCTGCTTTATTCGGGGAGGTCATATGCCCTGTGGTTGGGAGTGCCTCCGTGGGACCGCCGTCCCAGGCCTGAGTCCCTGCGTCCTGATCTCTCTGTGAGATCTCAGGCAGGCGCTTACTACCCTTGTGCCTCACTTTACTCATCCATAAATGGTCCCCTAGCACCTGCATCACATGGGAAGTTTCCACAGACAGCGTGTGTCGAGTCCCTAGAACGATGGCTGTCATACATGTGCTCCACTCATACAAGTGTACATTGTATTAATTTTCCCCGGGATGTGGCTGGAATAATAATAGTACGTCCTTGTGAAGGCTTCCCATGTGCCAGGCACTGTTCTGAGCATTCATTCACATGTCTCCCCGCTATCGTAGAGATGGGACACTGAGGCGCACAGAGACCAAGCACAATTGCCCCAGGGAGCACAGCCTCAAGTCCGACTGGGGAGTCCATGCTCTTAACCACTGTACTGAGGGAACTGCAGGAAGGTCAGCATCAAACACCAAGTTTTTAATTTTTGCCGGCTCACTATTCTCGTTATGCCTGATCCCTCCTCTTAGATGGGACGAGTTCCAAGTAGCTGGACTTGAACTGGGCAGGGTGCTTGGCCGTGGGCAGAGGTGAGGATGGCTGACAGGCTGCATGCTCTGACCGCCCAGTGCGCACCGCCCCCCACCGCCAATCAGGAACGCCGGAAGCCAGGCGGATAGTTCAGCTGCGTCATCGATTTGAAGGGCTCAGGGGTGGGAGGGTAAGTCTGCAGTGGGGCGTGGTGACAGAGGTGGGCAGAGGAGCCTGGAGAAAGGCCCTGGGCAGTGCCATCATTCGTCATGTGGTGCTATCGGCAGTGAGCAGACAGAAATCCACAAGGAATATAGATTTGGCATGAAAAACGTCCCCACATCTGTGCAAAACAAAAGGCAGCCATAAAATTTTATGATACTTTTTGAGTCATAGCACTACACTGGGGCCAAAGAAAAATCACTGTTTCCTAACATCCACAAAGACAAAATTCAGGAAAAAAATGAAAAAGGATACGTGCACAAAGGTTCTCATTGTAGCATTATTCAGCAAAACACAGAAAGAATTGGAAATGGCCTAAAGGTTCAACGACAGAGGAAATGGGAAGTGACATAAGACAGTACCACCCGATTTACTCTTAGGAAGGCACAGAAGTGATTAGTACAGACTATGGAACAGCTGAAAAGCAGACTTAATATTTTAGGTGAAAGAAGCAGAGTGTAAAATTGAGTCTCTATTATGGCTGTAACTATAAATATACGTAGGTAAACAAGGGTGGGGAGGGAACACGAATATATACGCTGTGAATGTGGCTGGGTGTTCAATGACTTCATCTTACTTGGAGCTCTGCTTTTCTGAGTGTAATGCAGGAAGGGGTTAGGTAGAATTCCAAGCAGAACACACCACAAGAGTGCAGATGCACAGCGGTGCGAGTGGCGAGTAGGGTAATGCACACTCAGCATGTCCCAAACTGAACTCTCCTTTGTTTCTAGACCCTTCCCTCTTGCTAGACAAAGACACTGTCATTCACGTACTCATCTAACGTGCCAACGCGGGAGCATCCTGCACACTCAGGTGGAACCCTCAGATTCAACCAGACACCTAACGGAGATTCCGATTCGGCCCGTGCCCGGAGTCAGTCCTTTGTTTCCTTCCTCACGGAAATGGAAGCCTGTTGGGACATTCGGTTCACACGGCGGGCTGTTACTGAATTTTTAAAGGGAAGGAAGTTCCTCCAATATTTTTTTTGAAAATTTTGAAAAACAAGGTGAGGACTTCCTAAAGAAGATCATGACAGGTGATGAAACTCAAGTCCTTCATTGTGCCCCTGAGACCTAGAGGCAGCCCGTGGAATAGCGCCCTCAGGGGTCCTCTCAGCTGAAATAATTCAAGACTCAGGCCTGGGCTGGGAAGGTCATGGTGACTGTGTTCTGGTCTGAACACGCTTCCATGTCAGTGTGCCCTGGGTGAACAGTGTCAGCACCTGTGTGTGCAAGGTCAAGGGTGATGGAGGGGGGAAGCCACCTGACTGCACAGAAACCAGTTATGTTCAGATATGGCTAATGTAACAAAAAAAAAAAAAACGTGACAGTGGAGGGAAAATTTATCGGCCCGCCCTTGTAGCTGACTATAAGATTTCGACAGCTTTTCCTCTCAGAACTTTGAAGGCATTGCTCCCAGTCTTCTCTCTTCTAGACAATCGGTTGAGAAGTCTGCCATTCTGATTTCTGACTTTCTGGGTATGACTTGATTTGATTTTCTTCTCTTTCTCTGGAAATGTTATAAGGTCCCTGGTCATCTGAGATATTGCAATGATATATCCTGGTGGGTTCTTTCAATCAAGAAACCAAATTCCTTTCGATGTGAAAAATTATCTTTTGTGATTTCTTCCTCTCCGTTTTCTCTAGTTACTCTTTCCTGAACTCCTATTCTTGGGATGTCAGACCCCATGGATTGCTACTCTAATCTTGTCCTTATTTTCTGCCCTTTGGTATTTATTTCATTTTTGTTTTAGATGTCTTCAAAGTAACTTCTAAACATCTATTGACTTTAAAATTATATTTTTAATTTTAAGGGCTGTTTATAATTCTCAATGCTTCAGTTTTTTTTTTTTTTTTTAAATCCATGTGTTCTTAATTTATGGATGGACTATCTCTCTGAGAATATTAAACACTATTTCTTTCATTCCTGTTTATTTCCATTTTACTTCATGTTCCCTGCATTATCTGTTTCCTTCCCATCCTTTTTTTTTTGTGTGTGTGTGTGTGTATCAGTTCGGGTTTCTCTACTCCATGTTGAAGGTTTTCTCACAGTATGTGTTGTGCCTTGAATGTATAGCCCTATTTTAGAGTGAGCCACTTTTAAAAGCTGATTTGAGCCACAGTGATGGTGTGTTTGTGGGTTTGCTTGTAGAACTGTGATTAGACCTGTCAGGTGTAACTACCCTTAGGTATTTTTCTCTTGGACTATTCCCCCTTCTGCCCCCATTCCCCCAGAAAGTAACATCTCGTTCTTATATTCTGGACGCAAGTTACATTCTGTAGATAAAAGGAGATATCCTAGCATTGTAAACTCAGGTTCCATTACCCTCCAGGTTTTCGGCTCTGACCTAATGTAACCTCTCATCCCTAGGAAGAAAAACTGGCTGCTATATTTTATTTTTTTGTTCCCTTTCTGCTTGGATATGTTCTATTCCAAAACTTCTAATATTTATCAGATTTATTCGTCTTTGTGTCTTTTCTCTATCCACTAGGTGTAATCCCCTTGAGGGCAGTACCGAAATATATTCATCATTATTCCCAGTGACATCCTTGGAACATGATAGATGCTCAATATTTATTTGTTGAATAAATTAATAGAAACCAATGATATGTCAGGTGAAATATATAAAATTAGCTCATTTGTCCTAGTCATCTGCAATGACTTACAGAAAAAGCAAGGAACCCTTAAAAATTAAACAGACTTCTTCGATTCCTTTCTCTCATTAAGAATTAAAGTCTACATTAGTGGCTTATTTTTTATTTTTATTTTTTTATTTTTTTTGTGGGGCAGCACATTGATTCCATGTCTGTGTTGATTCGTTTTAATTCTGCTTGGCATTACAGTTAGCTACCCAACCGCTTTTATAGATTATAAGCTACTTGAGGGCAGAGGTTGTACCAATTGCTTCTGCCTTCCCACAGTACAATGCAAAATGAACAGATACGACGAGCCCAATGCATGTTTGCAGAATTACATTGAACTGTCCTGAACCGTCCTGAATTTGTCACATGTGCAAAGACGGAATATGTGCAGATGAGGGACGAAGGCTATCAGTAAACAAGGGAAGAAAATTAGCAGAGTTTGCTGTTTGCTCTGTATCACTTTACTACTGAAAACTGAGCAACTGAAAATTTAATTTATTGAGCAAAACCTTTGACTACATTCCACTCCATTGTTTACCTTATTTCCCACAGAGAACCTTTCAGTGGTCCCAAATTGCAAAGGTTTGACACATGAATCAGTAATATATCAATATGTCCCATAAAAATTAATAGATGGTCCCCACCAAAGTGGGCTATAATTTAAATAATTGTACGATTATTACCCTGGTACATATTCTCAAAATCTATACAAAATTAGTTTTCTATTTACTTTAGGACAATGCCATGAAAAAATACAAGTTTTCCTTGCACTTCCTTCTTCAAAGGAAGGAGCAAATTGTGTAAAGCTATTGGGACTGATTCCTGGACAATGATAAATGACAAGGAGAAAGTAGTGACTCTTGAGCAGCAGTTCTCAACCTGTGGATCACGATCCCTTTGGGGGTTGAACGACCTTTTCACAGGGGTCGCCTAAGACCATCGGAAAACACATATCAGATATTTACATTACAATTCATAACAGTAGCAAAATTACAGTTATGAAGTAGCAACGACAATGATTTTATGGGGGTCACCACAACATGAGGAACTGTATTACAGGGTCGCGGCACTAGGAAGTTTGAGAACCACTGGTCTAGAGTGAAGTGACATTATCTGCAATGACTGGTGTGTACGTTCAGAAATTCAGCCAAATGGGCAGCATGATTCAACTTTCAAGGACGATGTAGCCCACTCCAAGTGGCATAAACACAGAGTCTAATGGCTTGGGCAGATGTTTCTGGAACAGTGTTACTAAGTTCCTTCAAACATTTAGGAAGTGTAATCACTGTAATCATAACAGAAATGTGCACAGGTGCTTAAAATAATGCAAGCGTCACCTATATGGTACAAATCACTGAGCAGTGACAATGGTTTTCCAAAGTGCAAATAGGCAGGATAGTAAATACAGTTCATGTTGAAAATGTGGGTCACTTTATATCAAGGAATAATTTAATGGTGCCAGCAAAAGAAGTTAAACTTTAAATATAGGGTCAAGGTTTAATCAAATTTCTGAAAATAGTTCATTAGAGTGCCTATATGTGGAAATATGTATACAAGGGCTGTCCAGAAAAAAATCTAGCCATAAATGCCTTTATTTTTCACGTTACATGGCTGAATACTTTCTGGACAGCTTTGCATACTAGTATGTATGTGCATATACTTGTGTGTGTGTGTGTGTGTGTGTGTGTGTGTGTGTATGATGGCTGTCCAGAAAAAAATACAGCCATAAATGCCTCTATTTTTCATATTACATGAATACTTTATACTGGATACTTTTCAAACAGCTCTCATATACTTGTATGTATGTGCATATATAACATGAATTTTGGATCAGAGTAGGAGCTGCTCTAAAAAAGGATGAAACAGGAACAAGTATGAGTAACCTGAGGATGATTCATAAATTGAATATTTAAATTTCAAAGCTCCCAGAAGCTGTAGCAGCTAAAGATTTAGGACAATGCAGGTCAGGACACGGTCAGGAAGTAAATAAGCCATTGGACTAGGAGCAGGTCAAGTGAGAGCACCTGAGTACCATGGTCCCCAGGCCTTGAACATTAGTCTGGGGCTACATGTAGTGTGGGTGCTCTCACCTGTGATACTTCTCCTTCTTTCTCACAGCTGTGTTCCTTCCTGTACTGAACCGTGGCTTATTACCTGGTATGCACCTCCTAGGTCCTCACCTAATTTCTTGCAATTGCTCACCCCAGTTAATGTTTTCAACTGCAGCTTGGTAACTGGACCCAAATTATGACGGCTTGCTTTATTTGGTGGGTTTATCTTGGATTATACGTTAAGCCTCTGAAATCTTTCGGGACTCGAAAAGGACAGGTCTAATTTCCTCCTTGGGTGGTCAAGCCATTACAGAATTTTTTAAATTTCGTTACTGAAGATAAAAGGGGTAATTTGAATAAATACGGAATAAGGACAGAGTTGTATTCTTTCGGGAAAATTTAGCCAGATAAAATGCAATATGTTTTTGAGTTACTTTGATTCTCAATTGCATGGAATGAAAAATACTTTTGATCCTTGAGTTTGGAAAATTGATGGAAAATATGATTCTCTTATAACTTTCAGCTTCCTAACTACAAATCAACAAAATATCCTGTCTCCATCCTCCCTGACACGTCCGTCCCTGGATTGGCCTCCTTTCCTGCTTTTAGTGATACTTCACTTTCTGAATCCCTCTCACTCTCACCTCTTTCGCTGTCAAGCTCCTACGGCTCTCCACGTACAGTCGACAGTGGTGGTTCCATTCCCTGTCACTTTCTCTAGTTTGATGTCCTTTGTTCACCTTCTCTACTTCTTTAGCTCCTACAATCACCCCACTAGTGATGGTTAAGATTTATGTTTCTAATAATTTCCAGGGCTCCAGAAACCCACCCATTTCCACTGTTGGCTGAATAACCTTATTGCTATAATCACCTGTATTTAAATTCCAGTACTATTTCCTTACAAATTCACCATTGTCTCCCTGAAACCGTCACTATCTTTCTCAGTCATCTTTGACCATGCTCTGTCCTTTGGCTCTCCTATCTAAGTAGTTCCTGCTAAATTTTTTTTTTTTTAATCTCAATAGTCATTCCCCTAATGTCTTCTAATCTTTAAAATAATCATTGTCCTCATTTACTATTTGGTTGCCAGTGGTACAGTTCATGTACAGGATAAATGCTTGCGCCTTTACCATAATTTGTCACCCTGATGGCCTTCTACCTAGATTGTTCTGGTAGATTGTTCCTGCTACCATTCTTTTGCCCTTCTAATTTACACTATTTATACTTATAGGTCTTCTTGATGCATGGGCCTGACCAATTGCTATTATTAAATTATTCCAAAGAGTCAAGGCTTTCCTTATATAGAGTCAAGAAAATTTCATGATCAGAAATGAGGTTAAAGACTTCTCAAGCCCCTAATAAAAACATTTGGTAGGGTAACAGAATGGTGGCATGAATGAGACCTCAAAAAAACTCTCCTGGAGATTACAATTAAGAAAACACTTATACCTCAACCAAGGACCCTCTACACAATGCACAATCACAGCTAAGAAACCCATGCATTGCATTAAGATACCTGCAGGTGGGCAGAGGGTTAAACAAAGGAGAAATAAAGGGAAGAGCTGGGACATGGCTGTGCAGGTACCCACTTGGAACTCTACCACTGAGGGAAGGAGGAGGAAGAGGGTGGGAGAGCGCTCCGGAACTCACTCGGTTTGTGGGACAGAGGAAAGGGGGCTCAGAGGTGGGGTGTGAGATACTGTAACTGCCTCACTTTGGGCCCAGGGAGGTGCAGATCGGTCTGCAAATCACAGTGGCTGGACTCCACTCCAGTTCCCAGAGGAGGGGGAGCAACTGGGCGGTGAGGAGCTGTAGAGCTAGTGCTCCTGCTGTGAAAGAGAAGGAGGGGGCTCTGTGGGCATTTCTCCGCCCACAACCAGAATGACCTGAAAGACCAGCAAACAGGACTGACCCCAAAGCTCAGGGAAGAAACTGTGCACAGGGCAAACCAAGAACAGAAAGGTACAATCAAGCCCAAATTCCCTGCATGAACCCTGGAGCCAGAGGAAGAAAACAAATCCGCAAACACCCCTCCCCCACAGACCTCTGCCCACCCAGTATCAGCAGCGAACACCAAAGAAATTACAGCTGGGAGGGTCCAGAGAGGCTGCAAAAATGAGAAACCAGAGATTTAAAGATGTGGGGACAGATGACCCATCAGAAACTGAGCTCAAAGCAACAATTATAAAAATGCTTAATTTCAACAGAGAGATAGCAAGCATTAAAGAAGACTTACAAACTATTATAAAGGACTACAGAGAGATAATGACTATATTAACTGAAATGAAGAATGAAATAAAAGTCACTAAACTAGATAAAATAGAAGCGCAAAGCAGTGATTTGCAGGAAAAGCCAGCAGAAAATATCCAGCTAGAACAGTTTGAAAATAATTTCCAAAAATGTGAGGATTGGTTGAGATTCCTCTGGGACTATAGTGAATGTAAAAATATAAGAATAATAGGTGTGCCAGAAGGGACAGAGGAAAAGCAAGGGATCAAAAATTATTTGAAAAAATAATGACTGAAAATTTTCCTAACCTGGCAAAGAAAATAGACATATAAGACAAGGATGCACAGAGATTCCCAAACAAGATGACCCCAAATAAGAACACACCGAGACACATCATAATTAAGATGCCAAAAATTAAAGAAGAGAATATTCTAAAAACAGCAAGAGAAATGCAAGTAGTAACCTATAAAGGGCCACCCATTTGACTCTCACTTTACAGGCCAGAAGGAATTGGCAGAAAATATTCAACGTGATGAAAACCAAGGATCTACAACCAATAATAGTGTGTCCAGCAAGACTTGCATTCAAAATTGAAGGACAGATGAAGAGCTTCTCAGATAATAAAAAGCTAAAGGTACCAAACCAGTACTACAAAGATTGTTAGACGGACTTCTTTAAGATGGTTGGAAGGAAGGGAGAGTGGGTAAAATAAGGGAAAAGGATGGAGAAATTCAGTTTCATTGTTAACACAAAATCTAAAGCAACAAAGTAACAAAACTCATGGACGCAGTCGATAATTTAGTAATTACCTGAGAGTAAGGGGGGAGGTGAGAGGGGGGAAAAGGGATGGGGACACAAATATACAGTGATAGAAAGAAAAAACAAAAGACTTCGCAAGACCCTTAAGATTTAAAGAAGAGATTTTTAATTATGATAATTGAGATAAATCAAACATAAGGTATAGTTTTGCAACTGTTTTGTTCTCCAACTTTTTTTACTAAACAAACAAGTAAACAAACAAAATCACTTCTTATTGCAAGGTGCTTCAACTTGCAGTCTAAGGGGAGGCAAGTTTATAACGTAAGGCATCTATAAAAAAACAATAACACGATACTCTATAATCAGACCATATGGTCCCTGTTGTAGACATGTACACATGAGTATTCTGTGCAGAAGTCATTAGAAAAAGCTTCATTGAAAAGTTAACATTGGATCTGAGTCTAGAAAATTGTAGCACCTAGATAATGGAATGTCAAGCATTCCAGGTATGAGTTCACAGGTTAAGTGCTAAGCCTAGAATAAGTCCATTAGGTATGCTTTGGGGACAGAAGGAAGCATTAAAGGGAACTCTCTGACCAAAGCAAAGATATGAATTGAGGACTCATGTTTTAATGAGGTTTTATGGGGTTGGATAGGCAAGGTGAGGTTAGATAGCGAATAATCTCAAATGCTGGGTGGAGGAGTTTGGACTTGATTAGAGAGGCTACAATAAAGAGCATACATTTTTAACCATGGAAAGAGCATGATATCAGAAGTTTTATGAAGTTAACTTATCTTTGATCTATCAGAGAGTTTATTGCAGAGTTTAGCATATCAGAGAGTTCACTGCTGAAGCTATTAGAAACTGCAAATTTGTAGGAAGATAAAGACCTACATACATTCCCAAGAATGGGAATGTGCAGAGACACTAGCTGAGGATGGAAAATTGAGCCCTACGAACAGCCCACTTGAGTTACACTTAGAGATCTCATTACATCTGAATGGTAACCACAAGTTACATGCTCATTTACCAAAAGACAGAGCCTGTTTTGTTAGTTTAACACTACACTGAGCGAGAAAATATAACCTCTTTCTCCATGGTTCCCTCTTTATGCTGTGACTCTTTAGAATTCCTTTATTCCTCTTTCTGGGAATGCGGAATAGGAAAAGGCAGAGGGGAGAAGGGCCCGGACATCTGCATTTCCTCCTTTTCCCCTACAGAATCCTCCTACTCAGGTCTCCATGCAATTGGACCTGGAATGAATTCTCATTGTATTCCTTTGTCAAGACCTGAGGTCCCCCTGTGTTCGGGTAGCATGTGATTCAGTCAACAAACTCACCACCCGTTGTGTTTTGCTTTTTGGTTTATTAATCTGATGAGTGAAGATAGCACCCCAACTTATGTTGTCCAGGGACCTCGTCAGGACTAATGAGAAACCTCAGGATGGCCCAGGGGATGCACATCTATGGATATTTCATGGTATACTCAGGCAACTTACTGCTTTAATTCCAGTAAAAATAGCTTCCTGGGGATAAATTCAAAGTCTATGGAATCTGGTGGTTAATACAACATGAGTAACTCTTGATGTTGCAACAAAAAATATGCTTTTGAAGGCCTCTCTAGAACTTTGATATTTTATGAATATGGTGATGATGATAATAAGTGATAATTGTAAATAATAGTTCTATGTGTAGGAAATTGGTCTCCCTGATGATATAATTGTTCCTGTGCTAATTCTAAATTTTAATTAGAACATGCTGCATGGATGAAGGCAACAGTCTGATAAGACAGCACACATCCTAACTGTCTTCATTTCATACTTTCTTGGTTACAACCACTGTGCCATTCATTGGCTTTTTTCTCTTCTTGTTCCAAACCAGATTGAGTTTCAAGAGGAAAATTTCCCAGGTAGCTCTTGGACCCAAAGAGAGATTCACAAATGATAAGGCTCCGGTTGTAACTTCCTTGTAATTTCAGCACAATCCTCTGGGAAATGTTGTACCCTATGTGAGAATACAGTGACCCACAGGGAAATTTCAAAAAGTTAGACCACTCTGATATAGCAAAATCTTTTCAATCCTGTAATCAGAGGCCATTTAAAAAGAACAAGTGAACAATTTAGATAGTCACTCAAGAACTAAAATACCAAAGACATGATTTTTAGATGTGTAATATCTCCCCATAAATTTTATACTAACTTAAAAATCTGATGTGGGATATGCTTTCTACTCCCCTGGGGTAAGAACATAGTGAATCAAGAATTATAGCTGTTGATAAGGTACAGAGAAAACGGCATATAGAGTAACATTCTGCTTTGGCCCTTTCATTCAAACATCCTTTACTGACAAAGACATTTAGAGTTATAAAGGGGGCACTAAGGGAAAGCAGAACTGGAGCTTACAGGTTAGTCCTGGATTCCAGTGTCCACTTAGCCTCTTTCTGGTTTTGTAGCCCTGAATAAAATATTTAACCTGGTTTTCATTCTTTTTATTTCCTCATCTGTAAAATGAGAAATAATGACTACTTAACAGGGTTTGCACAGACTAACTAAATGTGCTTGTCACATAGTAGGTGCCTAGTAAAAAGGGAGTATCACTTTGCTTGGAGATATCAAAGCTCATAGGACATTGCTTCTCTTCATAACTCCCCAGTTTAGAACCTCAGCTAGTGAACCAGTCCCAGAGTAAAAGAGCTAGGTGAAGAGTCAATGTTTGCTTTGTTTGAATAGCTGTAGCATCACAAAGAAAAGACAGTTTGGGGTGATTTTTGGTGAGTTGATATTTAAGAAAGATAATGTAAAAAATATGAACTGGTCAATAAGCTCACCATATGTAGCTATGTAGTTTTTGAGCTGGGTTCTGAATTATCTTAGTTATCCTAAGAAACATTCTGATAGTCAGAATTTTTTTAAGAACCACACACATCCCGGGTTGATTTACGGGTAGACACTTACCCCCTAAAGCACGTAGTGCGGTACTATGCAACACAAGTTCTCCTCCTCCCCTCCTCTCACCCCTCCTCATCCTCTCAAACTAAGTACAGCTGATGTTTAAGAAACACTATTTCTCTTTGCAACCCTCCCTTTCTGTTATCATTTAGGTCATACACGGGAAGGCATCCAAAGGCTGTTCTTGCTTTGTTACTTACTAATTTAAGTAATTGATCTTTATCTCTTTAGGCTTAAATTATCTTGTTGATATTATGTCGATATTCGATCAGTGGTTCTCAAATCAGTTGGCCCCTGGATTTGGACTTCATTAGACTCACTGGGGACATATGTTTGATAAACATATTCTGGAAACTTAACCTCAGTCTTCTGAATCTCCGGATAGTTAACAAGGCCCACTGGTAATTCAGATGTGTAGCTAGGTTTAGGAACCAGGGGAGTCTTTCCGTATTTTCCCGGCTTGGAAATTCTTAGTCTCTATTAAATTCTTAATTTCTCAATAGGGCTTTTAAGTATTACAGGGACATGTATTCTCTCAGCCTCTGAGGGAGGTCAGAAGGCATGGGACACCTCCTCTCAAGTCAGTCTAGGTCACAGAAGACAGTTTGGCAAATCAAGTTGTCATTGCATTGTGTACTTGGGTGGCCTCCAACTTCCACATGTGAGTTCTTCCTCAGTTCTTAAGAGACACATCTGCTTTAAAGAATTGTGGCTTGAGGTTCTCCCGTACATGTAAATATTGACAATGAGTGTCTGCATCACTTCTATTAATAATATAGAAACTTCACTTAATTTAGTCCTTCTTCTAATTATATATACATGTGAACAATTGCTTTTCAACTGCCTTTGGCTGGAAATAAAAGTGTTCAGTTTATTTGAGGAACAGATTCTGTCCTATTAACCTTAGATATGCTATGGTATTAATTTTTTAAGCCCTCAATATGGAAGAAACACACCTGCATTTTAGATTACTTAGAAGGTACACAAAATTATAAGAAGAAAAATTGAAATTACTCATAATCCCATATTCAGAAACACTTAAGATTTTGATGCAATTTTTTCCCCCAGTTATACATACACATAGATAGATATGTGCAAAATTAGTGTTTGGCATATTTGCCAAATATGTAACTTTGACCCTTCTCCCCCAGCCTCTTGTTTTATGTTGAACATTTCCTCATATTATTTAATGTTGTTCAGAAACAAATATAATCTTAATGGCTATGTATGGTTTCTATAATATGAATAGACTGTAATTTTTGTGCTCACCTTCTCAGTTTGTATACATAGATTGTTTCTAACTTACTGCTTTTATAGTCATTCTATAATGAGCAACCTTAGTAATACGCCTTATTTTAATTTCTTACTATTTGTTTAGCATTTTCTTCTAGGTAAAAATTAGTAACTAAAATGGCCTGGATATTGACAGGTTCTTAATATGTATTACCAAATATTTTTTCAGAAAATTTTAAACATCAACACCAGGACCGCAGGAGATATCCATTTCTCATATCACTCTTCTTTAATAGACTTCCTATCATTGAAAAAAGTCTTTTCTAATTGAAATCCTTGTTGCTTTAACTTGTGTTTCTTTAAATATTAGTGAAATAGAATGTGCTCTATAGGTTTTTTGAGCCAGTTATATTTCTTATACTGAAAATTGGCTTATATTTTTTCTATCTTTATTAAAGTATTCATGTTTTCCCTTATTAATTTATAAGTGCTTTCTCTATATGTATTACATTGACTTTTAATGTCATACTGTTGGCAATTATTTTCTGGTTGGCTGGTAGATTTTTAATCTATTTGTGACGATGACACGAATTTTAGTGGTGTTAGTAATGTTACGTTACCATAGTACATATGAAGACTTAGCCATGGTAAAAAGAGGTGAAAAATTTAGAAACTGCAGAGCTTTGGTACATTTCAAATATGTTTGGGTGATGCACATGGCCTGTGTTTTTATGAACATCTGAGGGCTGTCTGGGAAAAAATTCCAGCTATGAATGCCTCTACTTTTCCTATAACAAGGCTGGGTACTGTCCAGACAGCCCCTGTGCACTGCACAGAGCTAGGGGAGTCTTTATAGATGGTCTCACTTTCCCCTGCCCACTTATCTGGTGAGGAGGTCAAGGTGAAATGGGGCATTCCAGATCTTCGCATGTCCAGCATGATTTGGGGTTTCCCTGTCTAGGGAAAAAAGAGACATCACATCCTTCCTCTAATTGTGACTCTAATAAAAGTCCTGATTCTTGGGTCCCATCACAGGCCTATGAAATCAGAATGTCTGGAGGTAGAGCTTGAAATCTGTATTTTAACCAATTCCATTGGTGACTATTAAGCCTTCTAGTTTTAGAATGACCCGTGCAGGGGAGTTTAGATGAGAGTGGTGAGTTTTATCTCACGCTAATAGATTTTTCAATTTTCTTCCCTTCAGTGCTCAGGTATCCCATTTGCATTATATTAGATTATACTCTTCATATGTTGGTTTGTAAGTTTTTAAGTGTGTGCCCCAAACCTGAAGGTAGATTTAAGCTCATTCAACACAAAGACATAACACTTAAAAAAAAAAAATCTTGTGGCTTGGGGCTTCGGTGCTGGCGCTGTCAGTGCTGTGGCCTGGGTTCGATTCCCGGTCAGGGAGCTACCCACATACCAAAAAGCAAAAAAAAAAATCTTCTTAGGCCACTTTGCATAATAACGCAGACGTTACTGACTCACAGGGACTCAAAGTGCCACAATAACCGAGATATCCTACTGTTTTAACAATATAAGCTTGTTCGTTGTATTCTTTATATTAGGAAACAGAGGCAGAGAGTTTTAAATGTTTTTCAAAGTTCGTTGGGTTTCATGGTTTTTGATTTACTGGTTTTTTTTTTTGAATTTTTAAATGATGAATCTTGACTGATTCTACTCCAGTGATATTTTAAAAAGTATTTTTACAAGACATTTTAGCAGCATCCCTTTGCTAGCAAAGAGACGAGATAATACATTAGAATCTTTATTCTATTTAATTCAGCAAGAATTTATTGAGAACAGCACCTTATCATAGAGAATCAAAAATTTATTGCTTCAATCTGCAGCATATCCAGTTCTGTGTTTGGAACTATTGATCTATTGCTGTGGGATAGAGCCCAGTTCTTTAAAAATTTGCACTTAATTTTTGGAATTGTTTTATATATAATTTCATATAATTTGATTCCCTATAATTATATGTTAACAATTATATTGCTGAAGCATTGGCATTGCTCTTGTCTACTTTAATAATATTATTGCTGATTTACAATTGTGTATAATTTTATGCTCCTTTCAAAGAAGGTTTACATACATTGTCTTAGGGGAGCTTTAAGAACTTAGTATAATAACAACAGGTAACTTTTATTGAGTGTATGCTACATGCCCCACCCTGAACTTCCCAGGGATTCCATCACTGGATTGTCATGACAATGCTAGAGGTGTGCTGTGCTGTCTCCCACTGATGAGGTGTCAAAACAGAGCTGAACAAAGTGAAATAATTTAAGTGACAGAACCAGATTTTACAAGCCAGACCGTCTGACTCTATAGTCTGGAGTCTTTTAACTTAAACACGTGGCCTCCCCAGCAGCAGAGGTAATGGTAAAAGGGTTAGATAGATAAGGAAATTCCTGTCAAAGTATATTGCTCAGAGGGAAGGGGTCATGTTTGCTGAGCTCGCTCGCAGTGCTCAGTAGAATATTTTCTGTGCATGAACATAAGCTCTGGATAATGGTCAAACAGTGGCCTGTTTTGAGATCTCCTAAACCAAGTCATACATCTTCATTCAGTCCCCTCTGCCTTTATTTTTTTCTAACCTGAAGACATCAAACAGCATAACTACTAAATATATAAAGCAAAACCTATAACGCAAATAAGTGGAAGATTTCAATATAGGTACACATTCAAAATTAGATCAAGAAGACAAAAGTAATGACATAGAAGAAATAAATAATATAATCAACCAAATGAACAACCTGAAAACAGAATCTGACATCCTTCAAAAGATCATATACTTTCTTTTGAATGTCCCTGGAATATTTACAAAAAAATGACCATCTACCCAACCAAAATTAATATATAAATTCATGTTCTCAAAATTAATATATAAATTCAGTACAAATGCCGATTGAAAACCAGAGAGTATTTTGGGAAAAGATTTGACGAGGTGATTTAAATATTTATACTGAAGAACAAATATTTAGACTAGCCAATAAAATTAAGGAAACAAGAAGAGTGAGAGGGGATTAAACATAATAGGCACGAAAACATTCTATAAAGTTACCAGAAACCAAACAGGGAGGGACTAGCATAGGGACTGACACGCTGACCCGCAGCAGAAAGAGGGCATCATGGTTTAATTCAATGGGACGAAGACGGTTTAGCTCATGAGCTGTCCTGGTAGAACTGGCTCTCCATTTAAAAGAAAATTTAACCCTTACTTTCACCATATAAATTCTGGAAGATTAAATCACAACATGTATATCACAAAACAAGAAAATGCTGGAGGCAATGTGTAAAAGTCAATCGTTGAAAAAAATTAACACAGATAACAAAGTGCTGTTATCTGGATATGAAATGAGAGTTTGCACATGGATAACGTTAAGGCAACCACACCAAAGGAAAACAAAGGATTTGAACAGATATTTCACAGAGAAACAAGTCCAGATGGGCAATAAACAAATAAAAAGATATTCAAATTTTTTACTAGTCAAGGAAGTAAAAGTTACTCTAACAATGAAGTAAGTCATTTTACTCATCAACTTGAAAAAGTGTAGAGAAAGTTTCTACCTACTGTAGACGAGAATTTCAGAAAAGGATATTCTCGTGCCCAGTTGGTAGAACGTATTAATGCCTTTCAGGAACCAATCTGGCAGTAATTTTAAAAATAAAAAATGTACATACTGTTTGAGTCGGCAGTTCCATCTCTAATTCTGCTTCGTAGGAAAAAAAGTGTGAGTCCATCAGGATGTTTACTGCAGCCCTCCTTGTAGAGGCACGATGCTGAAAAACAAAGTAACCCTTAACAGAAGTTTGGGTGAATGAAGTGTGGTAATGAAAACATGGAATATTACAACTCTGCTGAAAGAGTCAGTTAGACCTATGCCACCTAACTCGAAAGGGTGCTATGCATTGGAAAGGGACAAAAGCAAGATGTAATTCTTGCATATAAAATACCATTTTGGTAAAGCAATGGTTCCCTCCCTGCCCCACCGTATGCATATAAGATATTAGCATGGAGAAATGTGAAGCTGGATGTTCAACATTTGGTAACTAGGTGGGAGGTGAAGAGAAGGAGGAGGACAGGAGGGGAGGAAAGAAGAACAAGGAACAAAAAGATGAAACATACAAAGAATTAACTTTGAGCAAGAACGTAAGAAAAACTCCCACAAACAAACAACTTTTAAGAGCTGAATGCCCTGATAGAAGACAAATCCTTATCTTGGCACATACAGGGTGGGCATAAGCTTAGAGTGAGGGGCTCATAGAAGAGAATTTAGAAAACTACCAGAAATTTCCACTTACTGATACTAAAAGTGAAATCTGACCCCCTTGGCAGATGAAATTAGAGACTCACTTCAGAACCCCCAACTATGATCTGTACTTTTAGTTATAATATAGCCCTCTGAATGGGTGCTAAATGTTTAGGAGGTCTCAGAGACTTTATTTTAAAATGTAATGATTCTTTACCTATAGACTCAAAGTCTGTCTTCCTCTGGTGAAATTAAATAGACGATGGAACATTGTCCCCTTGCCATTTTAATATTTAGATTATATTTTAGTTTGTAAACTTCCCAGTGCTCTCCAGGAATGAGACTCTACTGTTCTTCACAAGTGCACACCTTGCACATAGTAGGAATTCAAGACATACTTCGTTGAACAGGATTGAATTCCACTTTTTGAGTGCTTTCTAGCTGAGATGAGTCCCCAATGACTGATAAACAAGAATGCCTTATCCCAGCGTGCCTAACATTCCTTCATTTTTCCTTCTGATATAGGAGACAGACTTTTTTTTTTTTCAAATTGAAGTGTCAAAAGAGCTGCAAAAGGCAAAATGTCAATCACCATGAGTAATACCAATTTCACCTTCACTCAAGTGTGTTTGGCCAGTAACAGGTGATTGAACCTACCACGGTATTTATTACTGTGCTGACGGGGGGCGCTCACCACATTCTCTCGGTTTCTAAGGCAACTGATTAAGGAATTTTAAGAACTGAGGCCTCATTTAGGCGGATGCCCTTGGAAAGGTAGAATTTCTTTTCCAGCAGGCTGAACTCTGGGAGACAGACAAGGCGCATTTGTTCTAATGTTTTCCGTTTCTCTGAATTTCACAACACAAGGTGCTCAGATACCTTTTGGTAGAACGGACTGGAAAATGTTACCAACATAAATAGGGAGAGCTCAGCTTTGCCAATCCAAAAAAACACTCAGTGGGATTCCTGGTAAATAGGAGGCACCTCAATGGAGACTCTGTTTTCCTTTTAGCCTCACTTTTTATTTACTTCTTGGCGGCACAAGCTGTAAACGGTGATACTGACGATGTTGGGCCAAACCTAAGTGGAGGACACTCCCTCACGCAGCCCATCGTGTTGGACGGGCCCAATACACACGGGCTCTGCATGCAGTTATGCTGTTCAGTCCTGAAATCCACGACGATAAACTGCCATGGAGATAAACTGGATGGTTACAAAATGGCTTCCAGGGAGACTCAGAGCTTGCTCTGATGGGAGCTTAAAAGGATTAATTTTTTTTTTAATCAAGAGGCAGAAGCTAGTCTCAGAGAGAACAAGCAAATTGCCCCTGTATTTCCAAGTATTCCCAGACTCGGCCTGTACAGCCTCGCTTCCTCTTTGTAGATTAAATTACCCAAATCTCTGAAATGAAGTGATTTTTTTTCCCCCAGGAACTCACTTAAGTATAACATGAGCATTTCAATGACCACGTAAAAGTTACTACCTTTGTTCTTTTCTCTTGAAAAAGATAGGTGAAATCTTAGCGACCAAATGTGAGAGGCAATGCTTGCTGTTCAAAAATAACATTGATCATATTTCCATATGTTTTCCAGGTGATGTTATCATGACACTCCAGGTCTTGAGAAAACTCCAAAACTGCAACACATTCACACATCTTGTGGAATGACTAACACGCAGAGATGAAAACCTAAACTCTGAGATCTTACCTGTTTGACTCACCACTACAGTGCCTGGCATACAGAAAGCCCTTGATGAATGAATAAATGAATGAATGAATGAGTAGAGGTGTATGTTGCATTGGGAAATGAGCCACGGTGAGGTTAACATGGTCTGCCAACTTGGAGTGGTGGGGACTTGGAACCAGACTCACCAACCCAAGCAGAAATGAAAGGGACAAGTGCAGCTGGAAGCTCTGGGAGGAGTTCCATTTCAGCAGGAAGAATGCACCTGCAGCTGCGTGGATGGCTGCGAAAGGCAGGAATGACACTCAGCTACTACACGCTTCACACACACTGTGATTGATCCTCACAAACTCTCACAAAGTACGTGCTTTGTGTCTCCGTTTTACAATGTGAAAGAGGCGCCCCGGGAGGTTTCATGACATTTCTGGTATCACATAACCAGGAAGTGGTACGAAGTGCAAAGTCCTGACTGCTCTCGAAGTCTACACTCTTCTCCTAAATCTACGTGCATAGTGGGCATGGGGTGTGGGGATGTATTTAATATGAAGAGGCAGGGGAGCCCAGTGATGAGGATCCCCTAGAATACGGACACAGAGGACAGGGGTTTCAGGCAGGCCCATAACCCCTCAAAAGTAGGGGAATCAGGTAGCGGGGACCCAGTCACAGGGCTGGGAATTGGGGTTAAGAGGCGGGAGGAGCTGGTAAAAGGAAGATAAGGCCCTAGTTTTAGAGGAACTGGCCACAGTCTTATTGGACAGGCCATGCGCACAGGGTAGATTGGTTTTCCATTGCTGAGTAACAGACCACCGTAAAGCTAGCTGCCTGAAATAGGTCTCAGCTCTATGGGTTGAAAGCCTAGGTGGGCTCCACTGGGATCTTTCTGCTGAGGCTCTCATGAGGCCTACCGTCAAGGTGCTGATCAGGGTGGGCTCTTATCTGGAGGCTCTGGGGGAAGAATCTGCTTCCAGGGTCATTTAGGTTGTGGGCAGGATTCAGTTCCTTGCGGCTATAGGACTGAGGTTCTCGTTTCCTTGCTGGCTATTGTCTGGGAACCACTCTCAGCTTCTAGAAGCTGTCTCAACTCCGGGCCTGTAGCCCCTCCACTTGGCAATGGAGAACTTCCTTTACATCACATCCTTCTCACCCTTTGGATGTCTCTGGCTTCTACAACCAGTTAGGTAAACTCTACTTTGAAAGGGCTCATGTGATTAGAATAGGACCATTAGAACAATCTCCCTATTTCTAGGTAACTTATTAACATCAGTAACCGTGATTGCACTGCAGACTACCATGTAAAAATGACATAGTCGTGGGCATGACATCTCATCATTTTCACATAGGGCCTCACTGGCAGCAGTGTGGATGCTGAGATCCAGGGTGCTGAGCTCTTTAAATGTCTCCTGCTCTCAGTCAATTGGGTTAAACTGTGCAGACAGGGTGGCTCTGGCCATTACCCAGACCCGCTCTGATCCCCTTGCAGCGTCCTCACCAGCAAGGTGGCTTCGGGGCTGAGAGAGCGCCTCCCCAGCACTTAACGCGGCGGAGCTCATCCATTCTGACACCCTCTAGGGAAGGTCCAAGGGGCGTGTGACTACTTCTTGACACTGAGAATGTAGCTGGTGGAAAGGAGGTATATGGCAATGTTGAGGAAGACTATATCACCTCTGGCCTTCTCTGAAACATGTACCTACCTGTTCATGGAAAAAAATCCATATAGATGTTTTGCCTACAGGCCTGTTTGTCTGCTCCCAATTGTCATGTTGGTGTCAGGAACTAGGGAGGGACTCACTTTGTAACAGCCCTCCCCTCACAAGCAGCTCCACATCTAGACTTTCTGACACTGAGGAATGATCATTTATGAGGCCCATGCTATTTTTATCCCTTTATGTGGCATAAAAGAAATCCCCAGTTTTTTTCAGAATAAATTCCCTCCATTTAGGCAGAGAACTTTGGCCAAAGGCAACAACTAATAATAAAACCTTCCTTTCATGCCTGTGTTCCTAAGGCGTCCTCACTAAATCAGAAGATTCTACGGGGACAGTAAGAGAGACCACAAGCCTAGACCATTGGATTCCCTTGCTACTATAGAAACTACGTTGCGGTAAGTACCTAGCTCGCTTATTTGTATTATATGACTTCCAAAGCAGTTTGGATGAGACAACTTCATATTCTTGACAGGGTTAAATGGCAGCACCAACCGTTGGACAGAATTCAGATTCCCTTCCTCCCACCTTCAAAACTTGCTTTTGGTTGTTGTTGCTTTGAGAGAAGCTTTAAGCTCTTCATGCTCACTCATAATCCAATGGAACAGATTTGGCCAGTCAGTTGCCGGACTCCGTAAATATCAGCTGTCCCCAATTAACCTACAGAGGACATCAGATGAAAGGCCTGACTCTCTGGGCAGACAGCAAGCTAATGGGGACCCTTCTCCACACCCTTCATTTGCACACCGGACAGTGGGAAGACACGTTAATTTTCTCTTAGCCCTGCTACTTCATTTCTACCAGTGAACTAATGAGAATAATGAAGCTTTCTTCTTACTTTGCAAAATGATGCTGATAAGAAACCAGCAACTGTACACACATTGGGGTAATACTTTTGGCTAAAACCACCACCATTTTAACATCTCATGTTCATGATGACAGTGCAAGACAATATTACAGAAACAATTTCTTCCGTGTGGCCCTGGCCGTCCCAACCAAAAGACACTTTGTAATGCTCTCACCAACCGGTCCCATAAAGTATGTGAAGCGTACAGCCCTTAAGAACGAAGCTGCCCAATGAGACTTGAATGGCAATCAGCCCTTTTAGGTATGCATATTAAGTTTGAAATGAATGCATGTTACAGCACTTAACTCTGCATTTTATTTTATTTTGCTTTTAATACAGGGTCCAGTACAAATAACGTCCCCTTTTTGTGAGCTGGTGATCTACACCAAACTCTTGTATTACAAAAGCATAAGCTTATCATTCTGTAACATAATGATATCACATTCAAGCACAGTTTAGGTGACACAGTAGGTGAAATACTCAAACTGCTGTCCATCTTGTACGAGACATTCACGCGCAGGGTCTGGCACAACTCCGGCCGGACACTGCAGATTCTCACCGTCCTGGAGGCTAGAAGTCCGAGACTGAGGAGTCAGCGGGGCCACGCTTCCTCTGGGAGTCGGGTGAAGTCCGGTCCTTGCCTCTTCATAGCTTCTGGGGGTGACCCCCCGATCCTGGGCTTCCTGGGTCCACAGCGGCCACACTCCAGTCTTTGCTGCCATTGTCCCATGACCTCCTTTTGTGTGCACGCATCTTTACGTGATATTCTCTCCGCGTGCGTCTGTGTCCACATTTCTTTCTTCTTATAAAGACACCAGTCACATTGGGTTATGATCTACCCTCTGACCTCATCTTAACTTGAACAAATCACAGACTTTGTTGACAAATAAGGTCACGTTCAAGGTCCTGGGAGATAGGATTTCAGCATATCTTTTTTGGGGACACAATGCGAGCCATAACACCCCCCCTTCTCTCACTTTGGTGTATAATGAATTGAGTCAGAAATAGTGAGAAAGTGTAACACAAATCCTCTCTTTGAATAGAGACCCTCTACTTCCTTTCCCACTGGATTTCTGGAAGACAGGACGAACTTGTTTGTATTACATTTTCTGTGAACCAATGTTTCTATGTAAAGCCTAATTCATTAGAAAATGAGGAAAAGGAATTTCCTTCAATTCCGCTTTTTGAGGGAGAAAAATTAGCTTTTAGGGGATTCTTGTGAGGGCTCTCATTTGATAGATGAAAAAAACAAAGCACAGACAACTTCCAATGTGTCAATCGGGCTATGTTTCAGGCACGGTATATCTGTTTAGTTTATTTAAAGTATTAGCATGTGACTTCCCTACTTTGTGTACCAACAAGAGACAGGAATAAAGATCTTGGGACTTCTCATCTGACGGTTTAAGCCTAGGCATTGTCACTTACAACAGTGTAATAGGAGTACAGTAGACGCTCTGTTAACCAGAAATCAAGCAACTGGCAGTCTCAAGGTTGCCTGAGAGTGCCAGTTGCTTGAATTCTGGTTAACAGAGCGTCTACTTTCATTTATCTGGCATCTACCAATCCCCCTGGGTGCTGGCTAACTGAGAGTCTACTGCATTTGTGAGGCTATAATTTCTGTTATACCCTTCTCTGTGTTTACTTCTCCAACCAGTACTGGAGTTCTTTTTTCCTGAAAAGCCTTACTTTATGGTAAAATAAATACTCATTATTTGACATTTGTCATTATCTATTTGTCATTTATCCTTTAGCTTCCTGATTGGGCAGATTCCTAGCTCCTACCCATTGGAAAATCCAGGTACCATATTTTTCCAAGTATACAGACACCCCCATGTACTTTTCTAACCGAACATTAAGTAATCAGTATCAACCGGTTACTCCCATGAATAAGACGACCTCCGGTTTTTGGTCTAACAATTTTAGACAAAAGCATTGTCTTCTACACGGGAAAATGCGGTGTGTTGTGTGGGGCCCAAGTTTCCAGGTTTAGAAAGCTTCTCAGGTGTTTTTGAGGGCACAGGATTCCGGAAGTGCTGGACCAGTTGTCTGTAACACACCCTCTCCCTCTAAGCAGGTATGACGCCTTGTTTTTGGGTCCTGCCTCTGTCCCTTGGCTAGGGTGTAAAGTCCACTAATTTCCACTGACCCTGGGGAATGGGAGTTCCTTCTGGATCCAGGGCCCTGTGGAAACTCTGGTGTAAGCACGTCACAAGCACAGCTCGACATAGCCCCTGGGCTCCGTTCTCACTCCTCTTCCACCTTCCGCAGTTTTCTGTTTTCATAGGACTTCATCTTTCATTTTGACTTTCCCTGGGACTCATCTTGTTCTACACCCTTTAAGGACCCATACACGCCCGTGCACATAGACACACCTGGGACAAGGCCTTTCACCCTCTGCGACTTTCCGAAGGAGCAGAGGCCCCTTCTCACAGCCACAGGCCACAGCGGCTTTGCCCCCGAGAACCGGAACGTCCTCACGGAACGGGGGGCATTCCCCAATGCTTCTTTGCGGGGGTTCTGTCCAGGCTGATGTGACTGTTGCAATAATCGAGATGGCCTTTTTCCTCTTCGTAGAAAGTCTTTGTTTGGACTTTGTAGGCAAACAAACACAAAAATGTCATCTTAGGGCATATTTATTCCAACTGGACACATTTTGAAGTTTGAATGTTTCCATGCACAGTGCCTACCCATTGGCTTGCTTATACTGAGTGCTTAACAAATATTTGTGAATATAACAACCAGTATCCAAACAGTCCATTGATAGAAATCCAACCTGCTTCTCAGCAGCTCAATTCCCTGAAAGTCAAACACAGGACTTTGGCTTACCAGCAATCAGCATTTTTTTCAAATATTATCTTAGGTCAGAGAGTTTAATGAAGAGATATTTACAGGCATTAACACCGTACTCGCCACACCTCACCCTGACCTCTCCTACCCTCTGTCTTAAGGGTGGGGAATTCATGTTGGTGATGATTAATGGCAGTGATACTTAGACATCTTATTAATAAGTGGTCAATTCATAAGTATTCATTAAACATGCATTCTGTTCCCAGGCAGTGTGGTAGATAAAGAAGTGGAAGGATTGGACCCTCCCCTGATAGAATTTACATTAACCAGATATCTTTAGAATTAAGGAGTTGAGTTCTGTGCTTTTTCCCTCCTCCCTTCCTGTTTACTTCTCTCGTGGTTTCCCTTCCCTGTACCTGTGATTCATCACGTCAGCCCTGCCTGCAGTGCGACCCGTTCTCACGGAGCTGGAAGGCAGTGTGGGGAAGTAGAGGAGGGTTTTCATCCCATTTCTGCCACTTGTTGAATCTGTGACCTCGGGGACCACCAGTTAAACTTTATGAGCCTCCATTTCCTCATCTGTGAAGACTGTAATAGTAAGACCCACTTTATATGCTTAGTACAAGGATCAGAAATAATCTGTGCATGAAGCGTTATGTGAGCGGTAGATGCGAACTAGAGGGACAACTACTGTGGATGTTAAATGCTAGCTAGAGAAGCAGCTAGTAGAAAATGGCTCAAGTACCAGGAAATGACGTTTGAAATGCCGTAAGGAAAAGAGAACATTGGTGTTTGGTCCTAGCATGGGGACTGATCCTGCCCATACCATTATTTTTATGAACTCATGTTATTACATACGTGGCTGCCTCTTCCTCCCATTCCTCATACCAAGAGGGAAAGAATAAGAATCTGCTCAGAGGAAATACCTATCAGGTCTCTCCCACTAGCCGAGATAGTAAGCTAGACTTTGTTTATTGATTCAAATGCCATTTACTGAGTCCAATTCCAAGACTGAAGAGGAAAGACCGCAGGGACAGGGAGGAAATAGAAGGCATTTAAAATGGCTGAACCAGGGGTAGAAGGTGATGGAAATAAGGCAGGGGGGCCAGATCACCTGGAAGATTCTTGGTGTGCTCTAAATTTGGACTTTATGCTAGAAGCAAAGTATTAATATATCAAAGGACTTCAGAAGGAGGGAAAAGTTGCTCTTTTTTTTCCCGAAGAATAATTATTCTGGATACAGGTGGAAAATGGATCGATGGAGGCAAGAGTGGGGGAGGATGGGGGAGCACTTTGGAGCTCCTACTGGAATCCAGCAAGAGATGCTATTTGCCTTCTCTAAGGGGGAGGAAGAGAACTAGAACAGCTTGAGAGCTATGCAGGAGGTCCAAGTTCACAGTCCCCAGGATTTACTCAGACCACATTTTTGGGAGTTTAAGAATTTTTTGGATATTTCTAGAAAGATAACATAATGTATATAAAATATATTACATCCTACCCTTGGGGAGGTCTGGGGAGTAATCAAGGTTATGACAACAGCTCTGATGGCCATTCCAGAAAAAGAGTTCCAAACTTGCAGTGAAGGGTGGACTTGGCGCTGGCATTGGTGCACAGCTTCCCATGGGGAGGACTTCGAAGGTGACGGTAGTAATTTAATATGGATATATTGTTTTTCAATGTTATATGTAGTGAAATGACTTTGGAACCCTTCAGGTTGAAGCTATAGCTCTTGTGAAGAGTTTTAGTGGGAACTAGAGTCCATGGATTGATAAATGAGGGCCCTTAGGCCAAAGCCAGCTCACTGCTTATTTCGTAAGTAGCATTGTAGTGGAATGCATTGTTTATGGTGCCTATGGTTGCTTTTCAGCCACAACTGCAGAGTTGAGTACATGTGGCAGAGACCATCTGGCTCATGAAGCCTAAAATATTTATGATACGGCCTTTTACATAAAAGGTTTGCTAATGCCTGGTATAGATCCATATTTCCCAAATCATGTTCCAAGGCACATTAAAGTCCCATGTAATGTTAATAAACATTCTTGACAAAGGATTCTGAGTTCAAATAAGTTTAGAAAATGCTAGATTAAACAAAGTTAACCGAGTTTCTTTATAGTTGGGTGTCTGATAACTTTTAATAAGCTCATTGATAATCAACAAAAACAGGGTGTATTGTACATAGCATACCCCCAATTTTGATCAACAGGTCTTTTTTTTCTAAGAACATCAGCTAACATCATAGTTTGAAAAATCTTAAATTTGTCTTTCTGGGAGGCTTTGCCTAAGTCATAAAGTGGCTTAAATTTGAGGCCATGGTGTTTTAATTCTAATATGTCTGTACAGAGGACCCTCTTGGTTCCTGAAGTCAGGTAACCACCCTCTCTACTGGTCAATCTCTGGAGTCATCTCTGGGGTTGGACTTCACAAAGTAAATCTGAGCCTGCAGCAAAATTCCCAAGAGTGTTCTATAGAAATAGAGACAAAGGGTTGAGAGATAAGGTCTCTGAGATGGTAAGTGGGGCAAAGAAAGCACTCAGCTTTCCTTCTTCGGGGCAGAGTGTCCAGAGCCACAGTACGACTTCCATGGGTGCTGGGCACTTTTGCCTCCACAGGACTCTAACTGCCCCCTCCCTCACAAAAAAAGAGTAAAAATTATATTTGATGAGTGTGTTGGTATAAAGACAAATATAATCCAGGCTAAATGTATTAATTTTTTTCTTCTGGTTTGAAAAGATATTGAAATTAAAACATTTTACAGCCCTAAAAATATTGTGGGCCCTAGAACCTGCCTATTGTGCCCACTGGGTAAATCAGCCCTGAGGACTGCCAAGATATAATAATATCCCATCTTTCCTGCCAGACTTTTTGAGTGCTGGACCAAGCCTTATGTAAGCTGTGCCTTCCTCCTCCTTAGACACTTGGATCTCTTGCATATAGCATTGGTTCAATAATATCTGTGGTTACTCCCGTGTATAAGACGACCTCCAATTTTTGGTCTAACAATTTTAGATAAAAGTATCATCTTATACATGGAAAAATACGGTAATACAAATTATTAAAATATACCTAAGTATCACCATGTGATGGAAAGAACCCTTCAAGTTAGGTCTCTTGCTACTAAGTAGCAGTGCAGCTACTCATTTCATAACTTTTGGCCTCAATTTTTTAATTAGCAAGAGAGAATATTAATTAAAATATAGGGGTTCTATACATAGCTCTAATCAGAAGGCAGAGCAAATAGCTAAAATGTCCATAGTAGTTAGGTTATGAAATACCTAACGGGCTTTAGAAACAGCCCCAGTGGGAAGCTCCCCAGTCCATTTAAAAATTAAACTCTCTCAAAAATGTTAGTCGTGGAGGATCCGGTTACCATCCACATAATATGCTTTCAAAGGACAGTGGCTGGGCACTTCCTGAGAGCAAAAGAAATCAGAAAGTTCTTAAAATTCAGTACGAATTCTAATAAGCCACCTAACTCAATTTTCTTCCGACACACTGGCCTCTCCTTGGAGAATATTATTACCCGTTTTTGTCCTATTTGACTTGAAAATTGGGATACTCTAACCACAACGTTCTGCTTTTACCGGGGATTTTTGTCTAATCGAATGCACAAGTAGTTAGAAAGGAGGCAGTGCAGTTAGTTAATCCGCCACGCAGTCCGCAGCACCCACACTGGACGGTATGAGTGGAAAGTTTACAAAACAATTTAACAAACTAATATGCAGATTGCCGTCTGCTATTCAATCGGGGATGAGAGGCACGATTCCAGCTGGTATTTGCTACCAATTGAAAAACAAAAACGAAAACAGATCCTCATGAAGAAGGGAAGGTGGGCCAGTCACCTTTAAATTATAGCAATTTCTTGGCCGTGCTGAAAGTCCCCTCATGAGAGGTACCTGGGAGGCCTGACGCGCATGGTGGCCCAGCGCCGTACATGACTTCCCTGCTCCGCATCAGGCATGCAGTTGGGGCGCTGCCACCCCGGGAAGATGGCCTGCTGCTCTGGGCCAATCCCTGTTCACACAGGCCTAGAGCTGCCCGATGCCAGAGAGCAGGTGCTGGGGCGAGGGGTGGTCCCCCAACTGCGCATGCGTGTGTGTGGCGTGCAGATTGGGCATACAGGCCACCTGGGATCCGTCCTTGTGCTGGGCAGGGAAGAACCAGGCCACAGGGGAGGAGTTCTCGGGACACCCCAGGCTGCCGTGGTCCGCCCCTCCTCAGAACAGAGTTGCCAAGTCCCCCAAAGGCAAAACTCGCGGAATGTGAGATGCCCGGGCTTGACCAGGGCTGGATGGAATGGGAGACAGACACCTGGGCATCATGTTTGCCAGACAGGTCCCAAATTCAAGGTCAGCATGACCACAACGGGCTACGACGGTGAAACAACAACAACAAAACAAAGAAGGAACGTACATCATTTCATTCTATGGTCTGATGCACAACTTGGGAAAAGTCCAGGCAGCACACCCCTGAAACGTAACACGGGCGGACTACTCAGGGGTAGGAGGAAGACATGTGTTAGTTTCCAACACAAATCGCCTTTCTTTGCTGGGAGCACTCTTCTGAGAGAGGACGGCTATGCGGGCTGGCAAAGTCCTTTCCAGGACGTTCTCGTCCCCTCTCTGCTGTTCCCCTCCAGTCTGGATGAAGGAAAGGCCGCAGACTTACTGGCGGGAATTGAAGCTGGCTGTGGGGGGCATTCCGCCCTCACTTCCCCGAATGTCATTTCATAGAGGGTCCTCTCTGGTCCAGAGAGCCTATGTTTTAGGCATTCTGGGAAACTCTGGATTTTACATGTCCCATTGCACTGTCAGGCATGTGTTCTGGCTCTGGGTTGGGGAAAGAAGGTCCATTTACCTCGGAAAGTCTCTAAGCATGGAGGACATCTTGGGTGCTAAAAGCCTTGGCCACAGAAGATGTGGGGAGAGTGCAGCATGGACCTAGGACATTTAAAAAAGAAATTTCTCACGCCTGTGACTCTACACTTCCTATTCTTGACCAGGTTTTGCTGTTTCATTTATCAATGGACTTTATCGACAAAGTTTATGAACTTAGTGAAAGGCATCCTTCGTGGACAAAACAATGCGGAACCAGCTGCTGTCCTGAAAGCAACCTTGACCCTGTAATCAAGATTATCTGGGATTTTTTTTTTTTTTTCCTTTTCAGGCAACAGCTTGTATTTTGTCATGGAAAAAATGAGAACAATAGAACGTTTTCTAGATTAGATACCAGGTGTCCTTACACAGAAGATGTCCGTTCTGGCAGACTATTATTTTTCCAATAGCAAGCACAGTACAAAGTTCCTAGTTTACAGTCCCTGCCTTCCCAGGTGCTGGGACGCTTTCCTCGACAACTCCCACCCTGGGAACCATTTCCACTCAACCATGGCACATGGGCAAAGCTTAGTTTCAAATGTCAGTCTGTCATGAGGCCAGAAGAACCAACTTCCGGGAAGGTATGAAGTGTCCTCCGGAGGCCGGATTTAAAAGGCTTTCACGTTGACATTCTGAAGAGAAACTTAACATTTACTTCAATTTCCTCTCCTGATTGTGGTTTTCCAGGAGGTTAGGGGCCCTGGCCTCCAACCGGAACCCAGGTTGAATTGGCTTTGGAGGCTCCCAAGTACCATTTGGGTTTAGAAGCTGGAGATGGCCGCGGCATATCTAGAGGAGGCCTCACGAAGCCTGCCTTTCCTATGTGGCCCAGGGGGCTAATCATGCAGCTTTTAGTTCACGGGTCACTAGAGGCACCAAACATTTAAGAAGCCGATGAAAATGTTCAATCTGCAAAAGAAATTGTAGGCTGTAAGAGAAAGAAACCTCAAAATGAAACTGTTTTAAAAAGATGATAAAAATCCTTTTGCAGTTTAAGGGCACATGTTCTCCATGAGGATGAGATGTGAGTGCTTGTGGATGTTGGCCGTGAGGTGAGAGAAGATGTCCACAGCGAGAGGGTCTGGGCCCTGGGAAGCTCTTTGAATGGCCCCGGGCCCGACCATATTGAGGACAAGCAATCATTGTTTCTTGAGTTTAAGTAAACACTTTTCTTTTTCCTGGTTAAAAGTTTATTTTTTTCTGGTTTTGCCTCCTTGCAAGAGATGCTAGTAATCTGGGAAGAGATATAAAACTTTAATTTCAGGTGACAGTGACTTAACAGTGTCTTAGAATTCCCATCATTGTTAGGCTGGGTGTGACCCATTCCAGCTGAACCTGCTTGTTTTATTAAGAGGATTGGCCTAAGTCATTGTGTGACTTCAGAGAGGCATTTTGGCAAGACGTGAGCGCTGGTTCTAATCCTGGTAGCAATCTCTGGGCTCTCAACAACCTTTGTGTGGGTTCCCCCCTTCCCCTTTCAAAATTGCAATTAACCCCCTGGGTAAGGAGACTTTTCCTTGAAATTGACTTGAGGGACCCATAATTTCAGTACATTGGGACACAACAGAGAAAGAAACTTGGAGTTTTGCCAGGCACCAGGAAACAGCTGTACGTTACCACAGAATCTCTGAGCTGGGAGGGACTTTAGAAATCTTCCCTCTCAGTCCCCACACCACGGGTGCAGGAAGGCAGGCTCAGAGGAGAAGTGACTTCCTCAAGGTTTCAGCGGGGATTTGTGGCAGAGAAGGATTAGCAAGCAGGCTCCTGACCTTCTCTCAAAAGGTCCACTTTGGAGTAGAAATGCTTTCTACTACGATTAGAGGAGAATTGACTCATGGGGAATTTTTTCCCCCTTTCTTCTTCTTTGTCTTTTGTAATGTTGATTCAGGGCAAATTGCACAGAGTACTCAAGATACAGGGAAGCAACCAAATTCTGGGGCTGACCATTTTCCTCCTGGCTGTTTACCAAGTGCGTGTGGGCATCAGGGCCTTAGGTTCTGCCCGTTAACAACTGTACTTGAACCTAAGATGCCCCCAGCCACACTCTCTGCTAGACTGCGCCTTGTGGTTTGTGACATCTCCGTTTACTAGTGTGGGTGGAATCTGATCGTAGATGGAGAAGAGCTGCTAAGTGTTTTGCCAGGGAGTCTCCAAGGTGAACATATCCCAGTCATCTGTACTCACTGCCAATAGGAATAGTGATAGCTGATGCTATAATGCTGTTCCAGAAAGGAAAGCATTTTGTAGTAGGAAATGTCATCGATGAATGGACGAATAAGAACGGATGAAGGAAAGGTGGTATATATAACGGAATTTAATCTAGAGGGCAAAAGTAACGCCCTTTTTTGAAGTAGTTATGTTAATGTAGTTGAATATTCTTATGTTACAGAATTACATGCTTATGATTTGGTAAATAAAAAAGGGTTATTATTTGTGCCAAAGCTATATATAATGCAATTACAAGGGCTGTCTAGAAAAAATCCAGCCATCAATGCCTCTATTTTTCATATTACATGGCTGGATACTTTCTGGACAGCCCCCAACTATATATGTATATATAATGTACATATATTTCTATAATGGAATATTATTAAGCCTTAAAAAAGGAGGAAATCCTGCTGTTTGCAACAACATGGATAAATCTAGAAGGCATCACGTTAAGTGAAATAAGCCAGACAGAGAATGATAAATATTTAATCATCTCACCTATATGTGGTGTCTTAAAAAAAAAAGTAAAGCAAAACTGATAGTAACAGAGAACAGAATAGTGGTTACCAAGGGCTGAGACATGAGGGGAAAGGAGATAAAAAAGAAAGAACGATGGTTGCAGGAGGCTGGAGAGAGGCGGGTCGTGGGGAGTTATCGTTTACGGGGTGCTGCGTTTTCGTTTTAGAAGATGAAATGGACATGGGTGGTGGAGATGGTTGCTCAGTGTGAATGCATGTCATCCCACTGAGTTGTACACTTAAAATGATTAGCACAGTAAGTTTATGTTCTGTGTATTCGAACACAACAAAAAACAAATACTATCATACGCACTTTTCTTACCTTTAACCTGCATTTATTTCAGCTTTCTAATAGCAAAACCCAGGAGTATGTAAACCCTGAAAACTCTGCTCTCCAGGCTAAAATGGTTAGCGAGAGGCGGACTTGAATTTGCGGAAGCTCCGCAGCCGAGGGTAGTAACCTGCGCCTCCCGGCTCACCGGCCTTGAGGCCACTGCATCATGTGGAAAGTTTGTAAGCTGGAGCTTATCAGCGGTTTGGTTCCGGGGGTTCTGCGCTTTTCCCATTAAGTGTTAAATTGACTCGGATGCCAGACTGCTGCCTTTTTCTAAAGCTACCTTCAGATTTCCATGATGGAAAGCCCAGAAATTCTCTACAGGGGCATTTTCTGGTGTTCAAGCCTCACCTGCTATTTAGGGGAGGGAAATGTAATTCAACAGAGGGAGACGTTACCCAGGGCTAACAGTCTGCCTTCCAGAGCTGTTATTTCCGAGATATGGACAGACCGCCTTCGAACCCCTGAGCGAGGCTTGGGGAGATGGGTGTCCTAAGAGGCAGGTTGTTTTCTATAAAGAGCTCTACCACAGACCCAAATTCTCTTCTACAGACTGGAAGATAAGAGTTTAACCAAGATAAAAAGCTATAAATGGTTATTTATCGACAATGGCTGTTACTCCTGCACCGGGACATGATTTTTCCACCAAGCCCAAACCCGTTCCAGAGAACATTCTGATTTCTTTCCACTGAATGGAAGTGCAGGGCTGTTTTTGCCAATGTAATAGTGCTTCCTTTTCAACAAACAGCATAAGCCCCTGTGTTTTCGTACTCTTGTCTCTAAGTAACTTTGCTTTTATGACACGACGGATGGCATAGTTGTCCTCTTCTTCATTTTAAAACTCATCTTTTTTCTAAGTTGCTAGGAACTATTTAATTTTAAATTATAAACTAAACTGAAATAATAAAATTACTGTTTTCTTCCCCCTGTTCTTAAGGGATTCAGGGTCCTTGGAACAATCACATACTGTTTTTCTCTGTGACCTTAACTTTAATGTCCCCATTCAAAAAATGGGAATAACAAAAATATTACTTTAAATAGTCATTGGAAGTTTCAAATGAAATAATACATGCTTGCCAAAGTATATGTCGGTTTCCCATCTCTACAAATGAGTGAAGTGATTTGCTCAGTTGAAATCCATGTTGGCTTAAGGTTAGCCCTTGATTGTGCATTTATGAGCATCTTTTTTTTTTTTTAATTTCTCTAGACTTATCTTGAAAGTCTGATGAATACAGATATTTAATATCATTCTCCCTATCTATGCTCATTATTGATCAGTCCTTGTTTCTTTCTCCTGTTCTGTATGTCATTTACAATCATCATCATCAAACACACGTGTAAAATTCCTTTTCATTCCCACGCCATGGGAAGCACACTAAAAATTCCATGAAGTTCATTTGTGAAGCAATAAAAGAAAGTTAGTCTTTGACTAAAATAAAGTGGTAAAATCCAGAGACTTTCTTATTTACACTGTTTATAGTCATGCAAATAAAGATACAACTGATTTGATAGAACACCTATACTGGGACAATGAAACCTTTAATCCACCATTTCCACCACAGATTAGACCCCACCTACAAGTAATTCGGAACCGAGTGAATCAGATCTACCTATTGAGTCATTATTTGGGCCAGAGCCTGCCAAGTCTTCCCTTTCCTGGAGTATGTTGATTTCCCCAGAACACTCAGCTACCCTGCCCTGCAAGTAGGCTCCTATGGTAACCAGTCAACTAAGTGGACCCCGTTGCCAGGAAAGGTACAGGAAACAAAACCAAAACAGAACAGGGGCTTCCCCAGTGGTTGAACTGAGAGGTGTCAGGGGAAACATAAAAAAACAATTGTGAAACAGCTTAGTGTAATGTTTAAATATTGACAGTGACACTGATCATAGCAAAATAAACCAAAGCTCCTATGACACTGTTCAATAACTAGTGTCTATTAAGAACCAACTATTCACCATAAATTTATATTTAGTTTTTTAAATCCTTACACCTACCTTCAAGATAAATAACTGTCTAGCTGGCTTTCCAGAATCTTCCAAACTTAGTTTAATTATCAGCTATCCCTGATGACTTGCTCTCCATTTAAGTTCCTCAACCATATGGTCCAATAAGATCCCCTTCCTTGGTCTCGATACATTTGTAAGTATGTAATCCATGATGACCGTACTTCAAGTTTAGGGTTACCCCCTACCCCCGCTGGCTTGGAGCGCGGGACCCATGCCTGTTCACGGATCTGTCCCTGGAGCCCAGCACAGTACCTGGCCCACGGTGAGTGCCGAAGGGACACCCGTGGGGTGATTGACATGAGAAGACTGAGAGGCTCAGGGAAGTGGCTCCTTTGTACACAACTACTGAAATGACAGCCAGCTCCTGCCCACGACACGCTCTGCCCGGGGTGTTCTTTCGGCCCTAAGGACTTAGAGTACATAGACGTTCTCTACTCTCGGGTATCAATCACATTTCTGTAACCTCAAAGGGGGGAAGGTCATCTTCCCTCCTTTTTAAGACGCAAACAAAAGTTCACTGTCTTGCCTTAAAGTCACATGTTCTGGAATAATGAATAGGGGGAGGAGAGCAAGAGCAAGAGAAACGACTCACAGAAACGTCAGGGCTGACTCCTAACTTCTAGTTGCATACTCTTTAGATCAAGTTTCCTTCAAATTTTTCCTCGTCATTTAAAAAAAGGTTTTCCAGTCAACTTCTGTCATACTTGTTTGTATATTTGTCAGTTTTTTGTTTTTTTTTTTTAAATTTGACAACAAGCACTTTGAGGGGAGCGACTTGACCGTCTTTTCGTGACATCGCCAGCTCGGACCTTGGCACTAACATAGCAGCGGCTCATAAACACTTATTAAATACGTGAATTTTGGCCAACGTTTTTATGGCTGTGTGTGCTGACAGGCCTCTTTCTTCTCCTCTATCTGTCAGAGTAGCCCGTTATGCTGTGGTAACAACCTCCACATTTCAGGTTATTTCTCATTCATGATGTCAGGGTCACTTTGCTTGTCACTGTCATACAAGTACTAAGGCTGAAGGAGACACCACCGACTCATGACATGGCGTTTACTCTCCAAGCTTCAGGGTTTTTCCACAGCACCAGATGCGACAGAATGGGTGAGTCAAAGGCAACGTGTAAAACAGTTTGACCCAGGACGTCATTCACATTCCTGTGGCCAGAACTCTCACGTGGCCACACCCAACTTCAGGGGCCACGGAAATGTCGTAACCAAAACCAGACGGAAGTGAGACACTGATGACCACGAATAGCCCCTATCATCTAATACAACCATCATCTATGACTTGGAGCTTCGTAAAAGAAGGGAGGAGGATAGCAGACAAAAGGTTGAGAAAAGACAAAAAGAATGTCCAGACACAAGAAAAAACAAAAGAAAGAAAGAAACAGATGAGGAAGAGGGGAAAGAAAAATCTCATCTGGCAAGGCTATTCTGGCAAAGTGAGCTCCGGCTCTGAGGTAGAGTTAAGCCTTAAAGAAAACAAAGTCTTATTTTCTCAACTCGCTATTGCTCATTTGCATGACTTGTTATGAAGTTCATTGTTCTTACCCAACGGCGGCCCTCTCGATGGGAAAAACAATCACGAAGGTTTCCTGGGTCATCATCTCTCATGCACCAAGAACAGAAATATAACGTTTCCTGCTTTCAACTTGAGGTAGGAGGTACAAATAGAGAATGAGAAACAGAGGTGTCTCTGACCCTGGAATTCATGATTACTTTCTTCTGCATCTTCTTCTGTCACTACTTAGCTTCTTACTTTTATACTTGCCTTCCTTGCTGGGGGAAACACATGAAGGAAAACATTATGGGCGTCTTATTGTGGTTGTGTACCCAGAATCTGCAAGCATGAGGCACAGTCCTCAATAAATACTTGTTTGCTGATGGCTTGAAAGGGACAATTTAGGAGAACGAACTGCACTTGCAACTAAAGATTCATTTCGTGAAGTGGGCCCTTTGGGGAATTACAAAAAACACTGAAGTTGCGATTCATCTGATTAGGCAAGTTAAGTAGGGAAGTTGTTTTTAATCTTTGGGTTGGTCTTTGGCAAGATCTGTTCAGTCATTTTCTTTCTAGTTGGCAGTTTGGAAGTCCCAGCAGTGTAGCTTATGGCTGGCAGTCAATTAGTTGTGAATTTATTTTTAATCTTCAGAAAATGTCCCTTGTGAACAAGCATGGGACGCCTCATAATTACCATCAACTACTATTCCTTCAACTCCTCTGTGTGCCTGGCAAAGTACCATGCAAAACAGAGACAACACATAAGGAGCTGACAGAGCAAATGAAAATCATGGATTTTTTGCTCTGTTAAAAAAATTAATATTTTGTGGGGGGCAGTGATTTTCTTATTTTTTGATAAAAAGACTCATGGAGGGCTAGAGTTAAAAAAAAAATTATGAAAGAGAAACAATGATAGAGCATACATACACCAAAAGGGGTATTTGTATCAGTTTCGTAATTAGTAAATAATATGATGACCGGGTGGTAATAATATTTTGTTGAGAAGATCAGACACACATTTTGGTCTGCTCATGTAACTGTTCAATTGCTTTAGAATAGATCTCAAAAATGTACTTGAGAGCCAATGTGTAATTATGAGGCTCTTTGATTCATTAAGAAACAAAGAGAAGAAATTGTATCTACATTTCGTATACAGAAACTCCTCCATCAGTCCCCAGTCAGGAACAAAGAGCCACCTGATTGTAAATCGACCTTTGAAAATACATCACCTGACTGAAAAGAACATTTTGATGTCATCGACCTCTATCTCTGAATAGAAATTCTCCAATTTAAACTTTTAATGAAACTCACTTGAGAGCAAATGGGTATTTTGTTAGGAAGTAAATTCTAATCTTTGAATAGAGGGTAATTTTTCCTCCTCCCAGGCACCTATTTGGTTATTTTGTGTGTGAGTACCAGCTAATTTACTGGCTGATGACAGTGATGAGGTCTGGGTATCATTATAATATTATATTTGCCTTCATAACCTAAACAATATTGCTTGGGCAAAAATATCTGGGAAATATTAACAGTAAAAACAAGTGGCTTAAAACAAACAAATAGCACCTCACTAATAAAGGGCCAGATCAGGGGGGTCCAATCTTGTGGCTTCCCTGGGCCACTCTGGAAGAAGAATTGTTTTGGGCCACACATAAAAGACACTCACACTAACGATAGCTGATGAGCTAAAGAAAAAGCTTGCAAAAACATCTCATAATGCTTTAAGAAAGTTTACAAATTTATGTTGGGCCGTATTCAAAGCCGTCCTGGGCCACCTGCAGCCCATGGATCATGGGTGGGACACACTTGGGCTAGATCACCATTATTCCTTTTCTTTGTTGTTTGCTCCCCTGAAATAAGGGACCACTTCTGCAAAAAGCTTGGGAAATACCTATTATTTCTTTTTCTGCTCCAGAACAAGAATCACACTAAACTTAACTGCATGTATCCTATGAAGAACAGGCAATCCTAAGGCTGGCTCCATGGACAACTGGAAACTCCAGAAAAGCCATGAAGATACGAAGGAACAGAGATACCACATTTAATAGTCCCAGGAAGTAGAAGAGAAGAATAAACTCTTTCTCCCAACCTGGGGATGTAATAAAGAATTATTGAGACTCACCAGAATCTTGCATTTTCATATCTTTTTAAATGAGAAACTTTAAAGTGCACGTTTTAATGTGAAGCTATGATGAGATTTCAAAGAGAACACAACGGTCTGTTATTTCAGAAATGTGACTAAAAGAGAAACAGATCTGTTTAGAACAAAACAAAGAACACAGCCCAGAGCCATAAAAAGGCAAATGTATGTGAATGTGAGCACACTTGAACTTTTTCTTAAACTTAGATTACTGATGGCTGAGAGCCAGCTGCTCTGCTGGAGCGAGGCAGTGCCCTCAATCTGGCATATGACCTGAGGTCACCTTCTTCAATTTTTGTAAAGGCAGCCTTTCTTTTCCTTCACCCGTTGGGCAACAGTGTAGAGCCCAGAGGCAGGAGGCTGGGGTGGCAGGAGGACAGAGTTCTGGGTTCTGTCAAGCATAGGTTGGACTCCTAACTAGACCATGTCCTTACACTGTGACTAGAGTCAATTGTTTAGGCTGAGTCACAATTTCCTTATCTGTAAAAACAGAATTATTATAATAGTTCCCTGTAGAAGCTTCGTGAGGATTAAATGAGATAATACTAGAAGTATTTCTGTTACAACATGTCTTGGCACAACATGATCAGTTTGACAGCACCTAACTGCTCTGTGTTAGGTACTAGGTTTATAAGGGTGATTTAGACAGATGTGGCTGCTATTCTTCCTGAGTTACAGAATCAGGGAGATGAATGACACATAGGTAAACACCTATGTAATTATAATACAGTGAAATGTACCATGTTCAAAGTAATTTGTAAGCAGTATGGCACTGAAGTTTGAGAACCGTTTACTTTTACATTTAAATTGGAATCTATTGATGGCAATACTTATAATTTTACTCTCCTTTATTTACAGTACACTATATTTTTTTATACTCCAAAAAAGTAGAGGTAGAAACACTATGTAAAAATATATTACTCCAAGAATAACATTTGTTGGCCTAGCACATAGTAGGTGCTAATTAAGTAGTAATTACGGTGATGATGGGGAGGATGAAAGTGCCTTGAAACAATGCTATTGCCAATGCAATCATAGCAGTGTTTTGTTGAGACTGAATGTTGTTAAAGTCAATTAGAGGACACTCCAAATGTTCTGTGTTTTCCTGGTCTGTAAACTAATTACAGAACATGACGTTTTATGCCCCCTCAAGCATATCGTTGTGTGTATTATAAATGAAACTTTGGAAACAGAACCAAATTGTAAGAAAATCTATCCTTTAAAAAAAATGCTCACGTAAATACTTTATAAATATGGATACATGCATGTTAGGGGCCTTAGGAAAAGATTTCTGAAATTTCAAGCTTCTCTAAGTGTTACCAGAATGAACTTGCATGTCCCCATCACCTAGGTCAACAGTTACCTACTCGTGAACAGTAACTTTTCATCTATACTCCTACCTACTTCCTCCTTCCATACTATTTTGAAGCAAGCCTTGAAAAATCACGTGATTTCATTCATAAATATTAAGTATGTATCTCTGAAACAGGCAAGGACTCCTTTTATTTGTTTTATTACAACCACAATACCATTGTTAAAGCTAAAAACTTAACAATAATTTTAAATATCATGGAATATCCGTATCTTTTAAGTGTTCAAATTTCTAATTATCTTGTCATTGTCATAATTATTTTAACATTTGTGTGTGCGTGTGTGTGTAGAATCAGGATCCCGGTCAAATCCGTACCATGTGATTGGTTGATACGCCTTTTAAATCTCTTCTAAATTACAGGTGTGCACCCCATGTTGTCCCCTTTCCAGTTCATTTGTAGAAGAAACTGGGCGTTTTGTCGTGTAGAGTTTTTCACAGTCTGGAATATGCTGATTGCATCCCTGCAGTGTAGACAGATTAACAGGTTTCTTCATCTTTTGTAGTCCTTGAACATTGGTAGTTGCATACACAGGTTTGATTAAGTTCCAGTACGATTTCTATTTTTTGACACAATTACTTCACAAACAATGGTGTGCTTTTTCATCAGGAGTTACATCATGTTCGGTTGGTTTTCTTTTTGGGATGTCAACAGTCATTGGTGTTTAATTAAGGGCCCGTCAATTCATTACAATTTGCACAATTATGGTATTCTAATTTCATGATTTCTTTTCCACATATTATGTGAGACATTTTTGTAAAATGAAATGTCTTTTTATTTGCTATGTTGATAGTTCAGTTCACATAGGAAAGGTTTGATTTTTTTTGCCTTTATTTGCCAATGGTGATCAAGTTTTAAAAAAATATAAGTATTAATATGTCCCCATGGTTTTAAACATTATTTGTTATTAAACTTCTTGCAGTTGATATAATTCTTAATGCTGAAATTGTCCTTTTCTGTGTGTGTGAAGAGGTGCACGAACCTCTTTAAGTTAACTCACGTCTTAGTGACATGAACCTAATAATAATAATTTCCTTGTTATTTGGCATAATAAGATGCTTGAGGCCCGTCCTGTGTTTCTGGCCTCAGTCTTTTGAGTCCTTGGAGAGCGGTATTTACAGACATAATCTGGATCTAGTTATGTTAATGTGTGTATGTATATATGTTTGTGTAGGTGTATCTACATACATGTATACAGATGCGTACATATATTATATATAATAAGAAATTGATATTTTTAAAAAAGCAAAACACATTATGAGTTCATACTGATAGTTCCAGTCAAATTCAGACACACTTGTTTTCTTAAATTTCATTTCTTCTATCTTACACCTACACTTCCTTGCTCCCAAGCTCGGAGCAACAATCTTAGATTAGCAATACCCTTTCTGCCACCACAATATGATTACTTGAAAGTATTAAAAAAATTGTTTTTTGTCCTCAAGTACGTTCTACTAGAAACAGTCGAATGATTATTTTTCTTTTTAAGTCACTTAAAATAATCTCCTCTGTGTGATTTTGCCAATAATTGGGTACAGAATTACAGTTTATTTTAAGTTTAATTTTTGCTTTAAAATGGTTTTGTAATTACTGAAAACCATTTACATGGATCCAAGTTGAATATTCTAAACATGGAGAATTCCAAGAAGTTTAGTTTCTATTTCTGAACCCTCCTCATTTTGATAATTATTTAAAATTTTATGTTTAATTACTCTGTTGCCTTTTTGATATAAGCTGGTAAGTATATGATCACATTCCTCCCTTTAATATCTTCCCTTTTCTTAAATAAATAGTTGTACAGTCTATACAATTCCCCCCACCTTGTCTTTTTTCAGTTGAGAATGTTTCTTTCTCTATGTGGCCTATTTTATTTGCTTTTCCTCTCTATTTTTTAAAGTATTTTTAGTATTTAGGAAGTTTTGTTCTTTTGTTCTAATAGTTGTCTTTATATTAATAGTTTAAAAAACACCCAGAATCAAGGACAATGTGGGGGTTCCTCAGAAAATTGGGAATGGAGTTACCACATGACCCAGCAATCCCCCTTCTGGGGATCTACCCCGAAAATATGAAAACCTTAGCCCACGAAGACTTATGTACCCCATCGCAGCGCTGTTCACGGTGGCCAAGACATGGAAACAACCAAAGTGCCCTGACACAGATGACTGGATAAAGAAGCTGTGGTACGTATACACAATGGAATATTACTCAGCTATAAAGAAAAGATGAAATACAGTCACTTGAGACAACATGAACGGAACTTGAGATCATCATACTAAGTGAAATAAGCTAGAGATAAAAAAACAAGAACCAAAAACTCATGGACACAGTCACTAGTTTAGTGGTTACTGGAGGGCAAAAGGGAAGGGAATGGGAGAGGAGGGAGGGGGAGTCAAATATGTGGTGATGGAAGGAGAACTGACTCTGGGTGGTGAGCACATAATGCAGCACATTGATGACGCGCTATAGAATTGTACACCTGGAACCTACGTAATTTTTGCTATCAAATGGCACCCCAATAAATTTAACAATAAAAAAAACCACCCAGAATCAACCAAAAAAATGGTAAATACGTAAAGTGGTGAATATGTTAATTAACTTGATGGGGGAGAATCCTTTTACAATACATATGTATATAAAATCATAACACTGTACACCTTAAATATCTTGCAATTTTATTTGTCAATTATATTTCAATAAGGTTGAAAACTACCAATTCCTCTCCTCCTTCCTCCTGCCTTGATTGTCTGTTGAGTCCCTACTATGAGATATATTGATGTCAGCTAGTATTCTGCATCCTACAACAGCATTTGATTTAATAATTTTGGCTCTTAATTAATAATAATGATAATCAGCAAGCTTATTCTACTTTTCAGATGGTATGCCCAGTTTCCTCTCATTTTTTGATAGCTGTATGCAATATTTATACTGTCAGAGCACCTCTCATTAACAGACTTCACTTTCTCTCTTCCAGCCTTTATTTTTTCCTAGACCTAAAAATAATCATGGTGGTTTGTCCTCTTCTGCTTGAACTGGGGATTTGGGGAATACCTTGCCACTTAGTTTTGTTTTAAAAGTTTTGGCATTTTAATTGCTATGCCTATTTTTTTGTGGAAGATTAAGGAGGATTCAGAAACTATGACTCTACTATCTTCTCAGAATTCTCCTTGTTGCTTGAGTATGTAGTGGTTTTCCCTTAACTGTTTGCATATGCTCTATTATTTTTGGTTCATGCTTTTGCAGGATGTGTGTTGTCTATTAGGAATGTATATACGATATTACATCAGAAATACCTATCATGGTAGCATTTTACACTCAGGTTTGAGCAGAGCAGTTTGGGAGAAATAATATTATAAAGTATACCTTGAGCATTTATCACTAAAGGAAGTATTACGTCTGTATTGTTTTTAACTTGCATTTACAGGAAAACAATGTATTCTTCGGGTATGTAAACATTAAACATGTAATTAGATACAAGAAAGAAGAGGGAGAAGGAGAAAAAGAAAATGTCATATTATACCAATAACCTACACTTTACTCATGACTTTAAACTTTGTTCACATAATTTATCAGTTCTTTGTCGAGTAATAAAGCACTAAATTTAGGATTAGTATACTTATAATGAGATTTCTTCCTTTAAGCAAATCCCTTGTTTTAGAAGAAAAGTAAAACGTTAACTCTTAGGAATCATTATACAATAACTATGTGAGCAATATAATTTTATAGGAGTTGGACCAAGTCCAGTGACTTTCTGGTTTGTGAAAAGTTCAGTGAAAATTAAGTAAATGGCTCACTCAATGGAAACTTGAAGTAATAAAGAGGGGGAGATGAGGAGATGAAGATACCTGCCCCCCTACATCATGTACCTTAAGTTTCTGGTGACTGTTGTCTTGTCGTGTTGTGCTTATTACAGGCGAGGCAGAATATCATAATAACTAGGATGCACTTTTGATGTGGAAGAAAAATCCATCCATGGTGGTAGGGCCTCGGGACTTAAAAAGGACTGGGGAGGTGATACTATACGTACATTTTAAAAATTATTCTCATCTTTGCTTCTTTGGTACTCAGAAAGAAAATTCCAAATGGAGTAACATGAATTACCACATATTAGGCTCTTCCCATACAGCTGACAACATAAGGGCCTCAACTATTTCTCCTCTAATTGTGATTATTTATTTTAAATAATGTTGCTAGAGTTTCTGATGGTCTGTATTCTGAAGGCTATGTGAGAAAGCCCTTTCTTCTTTTTTAATCTGTTTCTTTTCTTTGTGTTTTATGTTTCTAATTCTTACTGATTTTTTAAAATGTATTTATTTTTGATCCCCCTTTCTGCTCCATCACTTCCCTCCCCGCTTTCCCTCTGGTAACCACTAGACTGTTGTTGTGACTATGAGTTTTTGTTCTGTAGCTTTTATCTATGGGCCTTATTGGATCCCGCCACCTGTGAGAGACACGTAAGAGAAGTGGTGCACAGGGAAGTTAGAGGACTTGCTGAAGGTCACAGAGCTAGTCGCTTTTGGAGTCTGGGTTTGACCCCAGGTTACTGACTCTTGAATTGTGCTCCTACACACTCTGAATGTCTTCTAAAAGAACACAGTTTCCATGTGAGGTGAAGCTATTCCTTTAAAACAAACTAGTTTTCTTTTAGGGCACCTGGGTGTGCATACCCAGGGCCAGAAAATGAAGTTCTCGCCCAGTTGACACACAGCAGAGGATCGGCTTATTGCTCAGTGAGCTCTGTTACACAATGTGCCAGAATCCAGGGCCATCAGATGAAGGAGACACAGATTTAGCCCTTGGGTGCAGTGGAGGGGCAGGTTCCATAAACACATATATGAGGGGGGACCCCCAAAAAACCAGAATTATCTTCTGGAGGATGGACCCCTTTGTGGTACAGGCTTCTTCCACTAGGGGAGCGTTCTAGGAACCTGTCTGCATCTGCGTGCCAGCTGGCATTGTTGTGAGAGCTTCGGTGAGTTTTTACAGAGACTCTGTCACCACGTTTGCTGTTTCATGGCGGGTGACTGACACGAACAACGTGCAGCATGACAGCGCACCTGCCCACACTGCGCTGAGTGCTCAGCAGTTTTTGGTATGAACCCTGTGCTCTACTGTCCCTATTCCCTCGACATTGCTTCAAGCGACATTTTTTTTGTTTCCCCAGATGAAAAAAGTCCTGAAAGGGAAACATTTTGCCGATGTGGAAGAGGTGACATAAAAAAATGGCAGAAGCACTAAAACCCATCAAAATTGACAAGTTCAGAAACTGTTTTGAGCTGTGGAAAAAGCGTCTCAATAGTGTACTGCATCAAACAGAACGTACTTGAAGGTGACTGAAGGTTAAACATGTGAGAATAAATAAATAAATAAATAAATAAATAAATAAATATTCGTATAAAATGCAGTAGAAGCCCAGTTTAGAGAATTGTCAAGGACATCTTTGAGCTGCCTGTCTGAGAATAGTGAGTAGGAGGGTGATGAGTGTTGGGAGGTTCTCTAAGGGGAGCCAACTCCTGTTGGTTTGCTTAGGACTCCCCCCCCCCCCCCCGTTTCAGGACTGATGGTCCCACCTTCCAGGAAACCTCAGTGCTGGGCAAACTGAAATGGCTGCCCACGTAGGCTTCAGCTGATTTGGAGCATTAATAATTTCCCCTTAGGGAACTACTGCCTTCTTAGGCAATTCTACTAGGGAGATCAACTTGGAGGATCACCACCTTGAAAACGATGATGGTTTAATTGTCTTTGGGCAAGACGTCAGGTGATTTGCCTTGTTGAAATTGTAAGTTCAGGGAGTTTGCTGTGCTTTCTTATCTGGGAGGAACCCATGTTGTCATCGAAGACTTTACAACCCCTAACTGAGGAAGGCGGAGACCTGATGCGGGCCCAGTCAAGATAAGAGGGACACATAGACCACTTGCGAGGGCGCGGTCTGTTTTATGAATAAAGACTGAGGTTAGAGAGGCTCTGAGTTAAAAAGTCAGCTGGCAGGGTTTCAACAGGCCATCACCCCCACCACAACGGCCCTGGGTGTGTCATCACGTCCTCAGGGTCACCAGGTTTCACGCGCCCGTGGCTGGCTCACGGCACGGGGCTTCACCCGGGCACGCTTCCATCATTTTGAACGTAGCGTGCTACGCTACTCTTTCACGACAAGGTTTGTCTATCTTGTTGCTATTGTAAGGATGCCCGGAAACGTGAAGAATTACCTTAGAAGGTATTTTGTCGGAGAAGTGGAAGTTTTTTTTCTTTTTCCCTTTCTCTTTCTTTCCCTCCCAAGAGCCCTTCTCTTTCCATCCTCTTCGCCTGTCTCTGTTGCTTGTGCCCTCCTCCCATCTTCTCTTCCACCCCGTCCCTTCCTCACTCGTTTGCCTTCCTTCTCTTGCTTCCTTTCTCCCTTCCTCCTGGTGTCTTCCTTTACCTCTTCTTTCACTCACCTGCTTTAAAGGAACAGGGATTTTCATTCCCTTCAGCAGCAGGATTCATTTACTCACCCGTTGCTCACCAAAGACTTAATCGGGAAGGTGGCTGGCAGAGAACCTAACCAGAGTTTTAAGTTCTAGAACAGGGGAGCAAGAAGTCTCCCTGAACACCTTCCAGCACAGGGGGCAGAGATGCTAAAATAGGGAAGAAGAGATGATGGGCGTGCTTCCTTGGCATGTCTTCTAAAGAAAGTATGGGTCTGGTTTTCTATGCTTGGGTGATTCCTGAAAGGCCCTTCCATTCTAATATTGGTGAAAAGAAACAGCATGAGCTATTTATGTTGGAGCATAAAGAGAAGGAGCTGGATGCTGAGGGGAAATGGAAGGTTTGGTTTGGTTTGGAGGAGGTGAAGGAAAAAGAACAAAGCATAAGAAGTGGGGCAATTTTAATACTTGAGCCCCATCCCTGAGTTAATTCTGAAATTGTTGGTGGTTCCAGAAGTTCTAGGAGCACGGATGGACCCAGGACCTGGGCAGCATTGAGGGTCCCCTTGTGAATGTCCTAGAGCAACCTGATTAAAGAACCCATCCCAGTACCCCATTTGGGAGACCCCCTAACAGCGCTGGCTGTTCCAACATAACAGCAGACACCGTGTCTGACCTGCTTCTAGAAGCACCTGCTGGGAATCACCGCACCACCTCGTGAAGATGACCTCTAGCAACACCCAGAGAGAGCACTGAGTGGCACTTCGCCACCCAAAGGGCTCTAGAAGGTGCCTGGTGGCCTGCCACCCGGGGAAATAAATGCAGCGCCTTCATGCGTCGGGAGAGAGCTGTGGACATAGGGGCGTGGCTCCCTCGGTTCCACTAAAAACTCCAAACAGGAGCCAGGTGATTCTTTACACAGATGGTCTGTGTGTGTCTGTGGGAGCCTGGGGCCCAGCAATGGGAAGGAGGCGTTGAAATGGAGCTTCATGGCTCTCCAGCAGCTACTTCCTCACTCTGAGAAGCCGGTCATTCACTGAAACCTTCTGGTCTTGCTCTTCTTTCATTTGCGATATGGTCTCTTTGGATCTTTTAGTAATTCTTTCGTGGGATAGTATAAGAGGGCTAGTACACGTCTGCCGAGGAGAAGGAGTCTTTTTATTAAAAAAAAAAATGATAGTGAATTTTAACCTAGTTGGCGTTTTTGAGAAATTTCACCTGAACCTCACACTTCGGGTAGCTCAGACCCACCTGTGGGAGGGGAACTCACTGAATTCAGGTGACCGGATGTGTCCTGCGGCAAATGCACAGAGCTTGGGGGAGCACGCCTCAGGAAGAGGAGCTTTGCCCTGCTCACCGTGTCGTGCGGGCCTTGATACCCCATTACCTTCACACTCTGGTTAACCTCATTAAAAATACACTGCCAGACCTGTTTAACCAGGCGAGCCTCCAGGAAGTAGCTTTTTTTCCCTTTTAGATCATAGATGCTTGACTGTATTTTAAAAGAAGAAAATCAGTTCCTTGCCAGGGAATTTATGACTGTGCTACCAGTCAATAAACCAAGTTACTGTACAAGGAAAATTGTTCCACACCTTTACTGGGAGAGCGATGGAAAGTCCAATCAACACGCAGTCATTATTGCACGCACGATAGTAAGTCCGGCGACCACGGAAACATTTCTGCTTTGCTGTAAGAATGTGATTACATTCTACTTAATTTTCCTATCGGATGCCTGAAGAGAATTAACTGCCTCCAACTAAAGAACATTTAAAATAAGCGTTTTCAATCTATAACCCCTCTCTTTATTGCACCTTTGGAAAAATGGCTCTGTACACAATGTTGGGTAGCCTTATCATTGAGGTGTTGGGTTGGGAATGAGGAAAATTGAAGAGAGACAACAGAGAAAAAGAAAGGACTTCTTTCTTTCCTAAGGAACTCTATCAGAGGCAAGAATCTCGTGTTCATGGGATGGCACTAAGATTCGAGTCCCGGGTTTTGCTTTATGGGAGACACGACAGCAACAACAAAATACGACATATTAGAAATAGGGAAAATGAGAGCATCCTGTTCTGAGCAGCAGAATAAAAAATCCTGGGCAACGAAGATAACAAAAAAGAAAAAAAAACATGTTAGTGGTTTCCTTGAACTAATTTCTAGGATGTCCTCTTGAGTATTGGGCATGAGCTCACATTTCCTTAACTTGTGTCTGTTTCAGATAGTCAACTAGGAACAAATGGTATCTCTCTTACAGGAGAAGAAATACATAGAACACTGACGTGCCTCTCTTTGTCCCCACCCACGGAGACATCTTCTTGGGGACATGTAACAGCCAACTACAAAAGACATAAACCCAAATCAAGGCTTGGGCCTACTATCCTACTGCAATGCAAACTTGTAATACTGACATTCCCAATCCAAATATTTACAAATTTAAGTGGACATTAAAAGTTTTCTTTTAGGCAGTCTATCCAGAAATATAATGCAAATTAAACATATAAGCATACTGTCAAAAACTGTACAAAAATACTGAATATTCACTCATTTGAAAAGCACTCATAACATTTTTTGCTGATAACATAATTTATTGGCATACTTATTCTATGTATCAAATGGTATACAAAAAGTGGAGATTATATGCTCTATAAAGAGCTAAGAAAGCCTAAGTAATGATTAAAATTTTGAATTGATTTCTTACAGGATCTAATAGAGATAAAAATCAGTTTTTTTCAAGGGATAGAAATTCTAAAAGTACAGGACAAAGGAGTAGGTGAATCACAGTGTTTTTCTGTGCTGGACCCCATCATGACCCCAGCCTCCTGCAGGAGAAGGACTGTGATTCTTCATTTTAAGGTTTGAAAACGTCTGAAAACACTCTGAGTGATACCACTTCCATTCTCGGCACATATACCGAGAACGGAAATGAAATTCATTCAATGGAATCCCAAGTTGGACTATACACAAAATACCTTGCTAACTACTCAAAGCTAGTTTATGATGGAAAAAATAAAAGCTTTATAGTGGCAATATATAGATAAGCAGGAGTCATTGGAAAAATGCAAGTCAGACAAGGCGCACATAAAAGTCTTAGTTTTGCTGACTCTACAAAAGTTCATTATACTTTATACTCCTTGAGGAAAATGAAAAGACCGTGTTGTCTTTGATGAAGGGAGTGAGACATAAAAGTGGAGAAAGGTTAAATGACTTAACTTGCCCTCCCTCCCTCCCTTTTTGCCAGCATGCCTGCCTGCCTTCATTTATTTTCAACGACTATAATTAGCAAACATCTATAATATGTTATACATCATGTTAAGTCCACTGGGAAAGAAAATGACTGGGGAGCAGGGTGTGTGCAAAGGCAGAGAGGAGAGTTGTCTAGAAAGACAGGCTGGGTTTATGCTGTTGAGAGCACTGAATGTCTGGTTAAATTATGTAAAACAGCTAATATTCATTTACTGCATGACTTCTAAAAGTTTTACCTATTTTGACAGTTTTTACAATTACCTTATGCGGCCAGTGCTACATTACCCCCATTTTAGAGGTAAGAAAACAGAGAGTTTAAATAACTTGCCTAGGGTCACCCAGAGTTACATGGCTGAGCTAGATCTCCAATTGTAGGCAGTCTGGTGTTACAGTGTGTGCTTTTAACCGTGAGGCTAAACTGCAAATTGATTTCCACTTTATTTTGCAGTCAATCAGGAACCTTCTGCTCTTAGGCATAGGTTTATTGTCAGTTTTCTTACAGGCAAAGAATAATAATAAAAATATCTTTCTGAGAGGCTTGCAGTGAGAAATAAGATAATCTATGGAAATTGTTTTGAAAAGTTATAATGTGCCACATGGCATTATTGCTATTACATTCTAATAGTAAATCTAAAACAAGTATTCAAATAAATAAAAGCCTGGGTCGCTATTTACCAAGGGGCATGGCATACCTCTCACTGACATTGTCCACCAAGTATTAGCCTCGATTAAATGAATGAAAAAAAATTCAGGAAGAACAGAAAATGTAAGTGAAGGTGATAATGAGATGCTGACATTAGTAAGGCAACTATGATCCAAATAACAAACATTGTTGAGTGCTTATTCTGATAATAGGCACTTGACCAGATTTTAAACAAGGTCTCTGCTCTCATGTACTTGAAGTCTATGATCAATAAGATTTCTACCACAGTTCATGGATCATAAAAGGCTCTCAACACCTTTATTTCATTTGATCATCCTTTACAAAACCTGAACGAGAGCTGAAATTTGAGGCTCAGAGACCTTGAGTGACTTTTCCAACGTCACACAGCATAATGCAGAAGAGTCAGGACTCAAATCTGAATCTCTTTCTCTCTCGAACACCATTCTTTCTCCAAGGTGAGGCTGCCTTATGTCATAATAATAATAGAGGACTCAGTGCATGCCAGGCATTGTCCTAAAGGCTTCATATAAATGAGCTCACTCAACACTTGCCACAGATGCTTGCAGGACATATCCTATGTTGAATACCAGTCCGTCTGTTAAGGCAAAGTTATGTCTCTTGACACACATTGGTAGACTTCCCTTAGCCTGATATTTGCCTCTACGAGGACATTTAATTCTGTGAGTAACAAGTCTGCACACTTGAAATGAGGAGTTGGCCTTCAGCAGAAAAGTCTCTCCAAGGCGGTCCGATAGTCACAGTGGGAGAAAATTGTTCCTTCCTTCTAAGGGATGAGAAAGATTAGCCCTGTCCACGGGTTGGGATCCTTTTCCAAAAACCATTGTACTCTGTGTTCTTTCTGTAGCCGTAGTCGCCTGTCCAGATTCCCACAGAATGAATCACGGGGCTCAGTCAGCTGTGTGAGTTTGCCTCTTTCTCAGTCGAGATGTGAGAAAGTTGAAATGACCCCCCTCCCTGATCCACTAGCCTGGGTCAAGGCTAGAACACAAATAGCAGAAAATGGAATGAGTGAGTGATAGCACCCAGCTGGAAACATGAAAGTATGAAAGTTGACACTCGTGACCCTGTTATTGGTAAATGTTCCTTTGTAGAAACAGAGGGTTGTTCAAGGGGAACAGCAAGACCTGGTAAGTGATAACAAACAGTTACAAGGAGAATGAAAGTTCAAAACCAAACTCCGGGACATTTATATGAAGTCCTTTCAGGGGTGAAGGTCACAGTCTGTATTAAGAGCAATGATTTTCCAAAGTCCCTAAATAAAGAAGAGGAACGATTGAGATTATTTCTCTCTTTCTTATTCTAACTCCCCTACCCTATAACTTTATGCACACTTCCAATCAGGTGGCTCACGCTGGCCTGAGGGTTCATAGTCATCTGAGAATTGCATAATGACCCACCCAGCAAAGTTCCCTGCTTTATGTTTGGAGAATCAATACCTTGTTTTTTATTTTTGAATGGGACATCCTATCTTCATTCCTAGAAGGCTTTGTGTAAGTGTGTGTGTGTGTGTGTGTGTGTGTGTGTGTGAGTGTGTGAGTGTGTGTTCACACACAGATATGCTTTTTTGGTGGTGGAGAAGGTAAAAGCTTTTGGGGTTAGTGTAGGCACAGGGAAAAGGCTAGCTCTCCATATGCAGAGTAAATTTTCATTTTCTTGATTTTATAACTTATTTAATTTCTCCAAGGACAGTTTTCCTGACAGGGTCCCTGACAAATCAGAGCAACATATTAATCACGGTTTTTAAATGTTCGAACTTATTGACATTGGATAAGAGAAAATGAAAAAGAAAGCAAACACTTTCCTCAATAAACAGAAAACAGTTTTTTAAAGTTTTTGAAAAGGCTCCTCCAGTGAATCAGGTATAACAGTTGGGTGGAACACTGAGATATTTATTTTTAAAATAATGACAGCGAATGCAGACATTTGACATAATTAAGAGATAACCATGGAGCCAAAATAATGTTGGGCAAAGTGGATTTTAGTTAAAAAAAAAAAAGAAAAGAAAAGAAAAACATTCTGAAAATGCATTTTATTGGAAAGCAGAAACACTGAGAAAATTAATCAAGTATAATAAAGGAATTTATAAAAGCACTTCCGTTTGCTCTGAAATAAACTGTTAAAACGCAGTAGTCTTTGCTAGACTCTTTGCGTGCTAAAAATTCATCATCCTTTTCCCTTCTCTCCTGACTTAATTACAGAGTGTGGGAGTGGAGGTCGCCTTTAATCCCCCGGATGTCTGACACCCTCTCCCATCATATGGTATTGGTGCAGTTAGAACGCGGCTCCTAGGTGGACTCTTAATTTGCTGTATCCAATCACAGATGCCCTCTTCCTTTGTGGGTGGGCTTTGAGGGCCCAGAGCTAAGCCAATCATTTCATGACTTTCCTCCTACACCAGTTACCGCTTTAGAGTTAAACTTGGTGAGCTCCTTTGACCCAATCAGATTGAAGAGAGACTTTAGTTCCACGGCTGAGAAAGAGGGTACGTGTTATTTCCCTCTACATGTACAACAGGGAGCACGTAACCTTGTTTATCGCTGGCAATTACCTTTCAGTCAGGAGTCTGGAGAGAAGAAAAGACTCTAGGTCTGTGATGACACCGCTGACTTGTTTGGCTGTCTAGTCTCTTCCCTGGGCATCCACTTATTTGAACCAATGCATTTCCTTACTGGCTTTCAGGTACTTATTTCTAAAAATATTTTTTTTGGGGGGGGAGGGGGGTAGTTCCCTGGCTGGGAATCGAACCCAGGCCGTGCGTTGAGAGCACCAAAGCCCAGCCACTACACCACCAGGGAGCTCCTAAAAATATCCTTACATATATAAATAGTACAAGTCTTCCTCTCTTGGATGAACATAGTGGATCTAAGAGGAACTTGAAAATTCATGCAGCATTCACACTACTTTCTGCAACAAACAAATACAACCTAACATTTTATTTTAATTTAAAATTTAAATCTTTGCACATACAAGATTTCACTCCCAATACCAGAGGGTACAGACAATATCTAGGTTATCTTTGTGTTTCCAGCACTTAATATTGAAACTGAATGAATACATGGTGCCATTGAAATGGAGTCTCTACCAAATGTAGCTTAAGTAATTAATATAATATTTATGTTGATTTATTTGTATAACCTGTATTAGCTCAGTGGTTTGTAATCTCTTTTTTACATTTATTACGATTATAACATTTTTTGGGTTGATTTTGGCTACATGGAACTCCCAGTGAACTCACAGCTTAGTAGGGAAGATACAAATAACCATTTATGATATAAAGGAATAGATTTAGAAATAAAATACTTCCCAGGCTCGGAAGAAGGAATACCTGACTTTGACTATGTCAAGGAAATATTTCTGGATAACTGCATTCTTAAGAGTTGTGTAATCGTTGGCCTGGCAGACGTGAGGCCTGGGGTGGTGAAGAGAGGGCATCCTAGGCAAAAGGAACAGCACTTACAAAAACACAGCTAGGCGGGAAATCAATCATAGTATCCCTAAGAAAGTCCAGGTAACAGAACATTTCTGGAGAGAAGAGAAGGTAACCCACATTTGTTCAGCAACTGAGTTGCGTCAGGGGCTGAGCTAGGTTAACGTAGAGGATCTCATTCCCGCAACAAACATTTCAGAGATTAGGAACAGGAAGCTCAGTGGGCTGGGTGACCTGGCTATTTCTACATAACTGTAGACAGTAAAGCTAGGATGTGAATCTGGCTTCGTTTGACGCTAATATCCAGGCCTTTCTCACTAACATGGGATGCCTATCTGAATCACAGAGTGCATGTAGGCCACAGTGGTAGAGAAAGCTTCAAATTTAGGGAATGCCAGTTAGCAGGAGCCTTAAAAAGGAGTTTGAGTGCTCCACAGTGTGATAACAACTAATGGGGAGTTGGAGACACAGGGCTGAGATGATTTAGTTAGTCATCAAAATATTGGCAGGTATCATCCTATTGGTTGTGTTCATCACATATCCATAGTTAAAACCATCCAGTGATAACGTTAGGGTGTGAAGGGACAAGGCCAAAACAAAGCTTTTGGGAATGCCATCATTTAAGGCATTTTTATGGCAAAGGAGCCAGGGGAGACAGAGAAAGGATACCCCAAGAGTTAGAAATAAAAACCAGAAAACGGTGGTGAGACACAAGCCACAAAGAGTTAAAAAATTTCTTTTTGGTAGTTGAGAATCAAATGCTTCAGGAGAAGGTAACAGTTAACTATGCTTCAATAACGTAGGTTCCCTCACCCCTCTGCCTGTTATCACCTAGTAAGTGATGGGTGAGTGTAATTCAAAGGAACTTCTCACTCAAAGTTATAAAAACATTATTGCAAGAGTGGTCGCTCAATGGGGACAAGTTCTTTCAGGAAACATTGAGATGGGAAGTCCTACTGAGATCTCAAAGTTGGAAAAGACCTCAGACATCACCTAGGCTATCGTATGTGATGGATGAACTAGTTGTACCCGTGTGTCATCACCTGCCACCCAAGTATACAAGAAACTCATTCTGGTTATCATTGAGGTTGAAGGCCCGTAAGACATCTGACTTCTCTTGGGTATGTCAGTGCTTTCTTCTTCATGGTGTATCCCTGAAAACAACAGTGATCATTCCAATTTGTAGCATCTCTATGCTCTTTTACAGGTTTCAACACGCTCTCACATGTATTTATCATTTGACTGCACCTACAAACTTGTGAATTAGGCGGAGAAATGAAGCGCTCCACTGTCCAGAGGAGCAAACAAAGGCTTTGCGAGGTTCATGGACATAACCCGAGGTTCCTCAGAAATAGACTGATGACGGCAGAAGGAAGAATCAGCTTTGAGTCCTGGTTTTTGCTTAATCACAGGACTGTGTGTGGGTGCTTCTACCAACTTGGGTACGGGTGTCCTTCTCCTCCCCCCCGCTTTTATTTTCATGTGAAGCTTGTTTCTTCAACTCTGCAGAAACCCTCAGCGTGTGTTCCAGATCAACATTTTTCCGGCTGACTCGGAACAGTAGAGGGGGCTCCTCAGAATGGTCCCCCCAGGCTCATTGCGGCCACATTCCCACGTGAGCAGTGAAGACTGAGAAACACGTGCTGGTTATTTCAGTGAGGGCACTCCCTTTATGCCTGGGCAACACGGTGACACGGTTCTCTTTTCAGAGCACTTAGACGAGAGATTAAAAAGTCACCGGGGCGATTTCACCGCTATGGAACGTCGGCCTGGCTAGTTCAGGCGGGTGGAGTGGGTTTTCTCTCGGCTGCAGTTCTGCACGCAGCTCTCCATCCCGGTCCGGGGACGAGAAGGCCGCTGAGCCGGCCCCTCGCCGTGTGCTGGAGAGCGTGGAGACCTCACGTCCACCCATCAGACAGCTCACGGAGGAAAAGACACTCATACCCCGAAATAGACGTGGCTTTGAATTTTCCTGACTCTTTTTTTCCTTCTGTAATCTAAGAGCCGTGTTGGAGTTATATTTCAAGTTCTGACATTTCGATGCCTAGAGATACACAGAACTGATGACTTAAAAAAGAAAAGCGTGCAGACATGTAACTTCGATGGATAGGAGTGTTCCAATAAACCTGTCACAGGGGAGGAATCTGCAGTTTACACGTTGTTTCTGATGGTTTTCCCTGTGAGTCCTCTGCTCTGTCTTATTTATTCTTTTTCTATTTAGAGGCACTACTCAAAGGAAAAAAGGGATACATCTGTGACGAGTTTGTAATGTATCCATCTTATCCACAGAGACTTGATTTCTCTCCCAAGGTCATGCTATCATGCCCTTATCCAATTGGTCAAACACACACACACACACACACACACAGACACACACACACAGACACACACACACACACACACACACACAGAGAGAGAGAGGGAGGGAGGGAGGGAGGGAGAGTGAGAGGTTGCAATCTCATGAGATTCCTGTGTATAGCAAGAATATAAGGAAAGAATTGCTAAGTCCTCTTTGAATTATTCTAGTTCTCATGACCTTTACCCTGCCCTTTTTATGGACGTGCAGGCTGAAAAATCGTAGCTTCTGTTTAGATAGGGACAAGGCTTTTCTTCCATTTCCTCTCATCAAGGATGCACTCAGCGTCCTTTCCTTGACGCCCCTCCCCACTTCCTTCTTGTAAACTCAGCACCAGCAAGTGAGACCTGCCTGCCACTCCCATTCAAGTAACCTCTTTTAGTGCCTACCCACAACTGGGCTTCACAGAGCAGTTAATCTGGATGAGGAAATCTCTACAAGGACACTTGGCAAGACGTGAGATTTTCCATGCTTTTTGAAAACTAATGAAAAGGCAATTATTGCTTCACACTGTTCGGAGGATTTCACCAAAGGCTTTCTAGTTCCGGCACAGAATCCTGGCTCGCTGCCTTTTGGCCTTACTACGCCCTGACTTCTCGGCCTGATGTGTTCTGACCAGTCCTGACACACACAGATCTTTGGGTCTTGGGAAGTGATCGCCTTTCTCAGGTGGGAACAGCAGGAGTGCTTGCTATGGAATGGAGGGAGGGCTGTAGAGGTCGACGAGACCATCCTGCTCTTTGCAAAGGGTTCCCTGTCTCGTGGGTGAGGAGACCATGTAGACAAATTAGGTAATTTCAGTCTGTGAGACTCTCAAATCCAAAAAGGCTCATGCTGAGTACAGAGATGGAGGAGAAGAGTTGTTAACGAGCTTTGGCGGGGCTGGATGGGGAAGACTTTCTGGAAGAATCGAGCTCTGTGTTCGATTTTGGAAGATGAGTAGGGATTGTCAGATGGATAATAGGGAGAGTGAGGTGGGGTTGTGAGGTAGGGTTTGGAAGGAAAGGAGATTTGTAATCAAGGCACAGGCCAGTTTCATGACAGGTCTTTGGGGAACATGGACGCGTAGCTATACCCTTTTGTCTCTGTATTATCTGTGGCTGCATTCGTGCTACTAGAGCCAAGTAGTTGCAACATGGGTTCATGGCCCACAGAGACAAAAGTATCTACTACGTGGCCCTTCACAGTCAGAGTTTGCTGATTTAGGTAGTTGCAAGAATTAAGGTCATAGAAGATGATGCTAAACTAAGCAGAGACCGTGGAAATAGGAGTGGGTGGTATGAGAGCTCTTTAGGAGCAAATGAGGGTAGGATTTGGTGAGTGAGTGGGGTGCAGTCAAGGGCAGAAGGGGACATCTGGATCTCCATTTAACATTTTGTTGTGCATACAGTTGCGAAAGAAGCTGTCTTTTTCCTCAAGGGTGCAAAACCAACCAGAGAGCTAATATGTGTACATGAAGATAAAAATCTTCAATACAGGGTTGAAAGACACGAAGTCATGAGGACAGAGAGATGACATTTAGGTGACAATTTAGTGAAGACGTAAAGAAGAGTGTTAGTTTGAGTTTTGAAAAATAGGGAATATTTGGCAACAGGATCAAATGCAAGAGCACAGGTAAGAATGGACCCAGGTGGAGAAAAATGCAGGAATGCCAACTATAGAAGCCTCGACTTCCCAGAAGAGCTAATGAAAATCAGAGCATTTTAAGCAGAAGAATAATAGAACTGTACTTTGGTTACTCTGGCAGTGAGATTAGAGTCACTGAATAGAGAGGAAACCAAATAAGTAAATAAATAAGAGAAGGAAACTAAGGTTTGTCTTTTAAAGCTTAGCTTTGCTGATCCTCCCAGCAAATATCTGTCCTTGCTTTATGTTTCCATTGCACCCTAAAACTCCTCAAATCAGATTACCCTGTGTTGTAATTGTTTATTTGTCCATAGAACATGAGAGGCCAGGGGCATGACATTCTTAGAAGAACTGTAGTGCTGTGGTTGCAACCTGTTTGGGTTTGACTCTTGTATGACCCTACCTTCTCCAGGTCTTGGTACCTTCATCCAGGCATAATAATTAGAACTATTTCTATGATTAATCATCATAACTGTCTGTCGTGATTATTAAGTGAATATGTGAACAGCACTTTGAACAATGGCTGGCATGTATAGGGCCAATAAATGTTATTCTTGTTCCTCTGCGCACTCAGTGTTTGCAAACTAATAAGGGTTTTGTTGAAAGAATGACTCTAAGTGACTACAATAAGCCAGACGCTTTGTATTGGTTACTGTATTTTGCCGTGTATAATGCGCACTTTTTTGGCCCAAATGTGTGAAGAAAAATAAGGATGCGCATTATCCATGGGCAGTACTAATTCCATATCTATATAAATGTTTTTCATTCTTTTATTTATGCTTATGTAACTCTAGAAATCAATAATGATATCTGTATGCAAAATAATACCATGGAATAGGATAATTGGGGTTTTTTGTTAAATTCATTGGGGTGACATTGGTTAGTTAGTACAAATTACTTGTGTCCCAGTGTACAGTTCTCCAGTGCATCATGTATGTGTTGCATTGTGTGCCCACTGCCCAGTCGGTTTCCCCTCATCACCAAGTATTTGATGCTCCCTCTCTCATCCCCCACCCTTCTTCCCCCTTCCCCTCAGGTAGCCACTACACTATTGATTGTATCCATGAGTTTTTATTTCTCCATTGCTTTCAGTTTAATATTCCATAAATGAGTTATGTTAAAAATAAATGCTAAAATTCCTTTATAATGCAAAAAAACAAGTACCCAGATGTAAACAAATGAAAATTTCAATTAAAAAATTAAAATGGAAGATTTTTATTTCTGATGGTTGTGGCCCAAAACTTGGGTGGGCGTTATACACGAGAGCACGTTATCTGTGGCATAAGGTGTGTTGGACTGTCCTCACCACACCCCTGCGAGGAAGATGTTATTTCTAATTTTAGGGAAGATGAAAGAGCTCTGACAGTAAACGACAGAGCGAAGATGCATCTAGAGACCTCCCAGGATCTATTTAATAGCTGGTCGGAGGGAGAGAATTTAAAGAGATGAGGGAGGGACTGGGTCAAAAGCACGGGGGAGGGCTTCCACTGGTTTCCTGAGACACCAGAGGCGAAGCTGTGGGGCATAAGTATTAGCTGGAGAGTAGGGACGCAACACCATCAGCTGAGCAGAGGAGGGCAGGGCCCGGAGGGCTGCTGAAATGGGCCTGGGAGAAGACCCCCAGTTCTTGAGCTTAGGTGACCAGATGAATGGTGGTGCCATTTGTAGAAATAGAAACGTGCAGATTCGTTTTGGGGGCGTGGACCTGAGGGTTTGGTTTTAGACCCAAGTACTTTGAGGCTCTTAAAACATGCAGCAACGTGCTGAAACGTCACTCTGGAGCGAATCACGTGGGTGCCATCTGTCTGGAGGTGAAGGCTGAGGTCATGGGCGTGGCATCTACGAACTAAGCACAGGGTCAGGCAGCCCCACAGGCTGGTTCTGGACTGCGCCTGGGGAAGGGCTGGGCGAGCCAGGCCTCTGCCCAACCCCGATACAATCTGTAAGCTGACGTGTGATGTTGGATGTCTTCATGGGCCCATGAAGACGTGGCCAGCCACTTGAATGAATGCGAAGCAGCGGCGGAGTCGGGCAAAGCCCTCTACTCCTGGGAAGGAGGAGATGGGAGGGGCGGAGGTGGGCCTTGTACCTCTTCTTGGCAGTTGGTGCTGGCTGCAGAGCCCAACCTCTCCGGCCTGTACTAGGGCTTTCGAAATGAACTGAAATTTGCCTAAAACTACCCCCCAGAGAATCCAATGCAAGTGAACTTATTTGGTCAGAGAGGGTCATAAACACCTCATAAAGTCTGACCTTTCCGAGAGGGGATTATCCGTAAATAACTGCGGATATCCCCTGGGGTGCTGGGCGGCAGCCCGGTGGAGGGGTAGAGGGGAGAGCCATTTCCTCAGCTCTCCAGGCATCACTCCAAGAGGGGAGCTCAAGCATAAGCCCTGCTGTCACCCGCTCAGTCCCCTCCGCAGGCTTACAAGGGGCTCCCTCCGCCGTGCTCAGCAATGGAATGCAGCTACCAGGAAAAGACTGTGAAGATCTCTGTTTCTAAATATGTCACCGGTGACGCTCCTTTTAAAATATTAATTGTGGCGATGTTGGAAACGCCTAAAAGAGCCGACAATCATGCTTGTTCCGACCACAGAAGATTTAATTTCCAAATGTGGTTTTGAATGGCTTTCTTCCTCCCTTCTGCCTGTAAGCAATGGATTCATCTAAATCTTTTCTTTTGAATAAAAGAAGAGCCCCTGATGGTGCCCATTCAGCCTCGTGAACGTGGAGGAGGTGAGTGATACAGAGGGGCCTATATTATTTATGACGCGTCCCTTCGTCAGCCAAATGAATTTCAACGAGGCCTTCAGCTGATAGCGAGGATATAAAAGGACACCGAGCGGGGCCAGTGGAAACCCACTGGAGTGGCTGGCTGCTAACAGATCCATTCCCTTAGGTTTTCAAGATAAGAAGGAATCCACCCTGTTTTTTTAAGACTTGGCGTACCGTGCTCACCACAGGGGTTTTTAGGAGCCTTCGCTGAAGAAACCTTTCCTGCTTACTAAGTCGGTAGTTCATTTCCTCTTCCTAAGTAAATTAAGTATTGGAATCACGGGGTCTGGTGGCTGGGAGGTTTGGTGAACCCGATGGCGTTAGTTAGATGGTGATTTCTTTGATGCCAGGGACCACGTCTCGTACTTAAAAAAAAAAAAACCCAAATACTCTCCTACTTCAGGGAGTAGAGCAGAGGTGCAGTCTGTAAAGATTTGAAGGCAATCGTGTTGCGCATGCGTCCTCAAGAGGGGGGACGCCAGCTCGCTGGGTGAGCACTGGTTTGGGAGGGAAGGGTTGAAAGTACCTTCAACATTACAATCTAAGCTCTCCAAGGCTCAAACCTGGTGCTTATGTCATGGAAGGGGAGGAGCAATTAGGTACAGACATGTCTAGAAAGGGTCTGTGGGGGATGGGAGGCTTTCATTATTATAATAACAAGGTTGAGAAGCACTGATGGCTGGAGAGGAAAGAGCCCTGTTTTGGGGAGTGAATGATCATTTTGAGGTCTCCACCACTAATGACCAGCTAGCTCATCTCCATAAGCTTCACATGTCTTCATCTGTGAATGGTGACTGTGATATGACAAAGGAGCAACTACGTTTGATTCACAGTCCAGCCACCACTTAATAAGGTGACTAGGACAAAGTTAAGTTCTAAGGATTTACTGAATGAATGCATAAACAAATGAATGATTCCTCCAAGAGTTGTTGGATGTGTGTGGTGGTGACCTCAAAGTCCCTAGCTGAGCACTTGACACATTTTAGGTGCCTGGCAGTATCTTCCTTTGCTTTCTCCTCCCCCACTGCCCTGCAGACACAGATGTCACAGATGAGGACATGAGACCAAGACAGGGCAGATGATATTCCTCGTTATAGAGCAGGTTTGCAACCGTGCTGAGAATTGAAGCTGGTTCTCTCAGTTTCAGTGACGCCTTCTATGATGAATTATTATTACGATCACTTTCCTAGAATATTCTCAGTGAAGTATAATCCAGCCATATTTAATATGGTTTCAACTGGGCGCCATCTGGATGCACTAAAGCACAAATTCACAAGCCTGGAGTGATAAAGCAGGTTCTCTGGCCTGCTAGTAACAGGGTCTGGAAAGGACTTTGGGGAAGCTTTCTGTGGAGTAAACTGACACATGGCAACCCTCCAGTGTAACGGGCAGACGACGCAGATAGGAGGGTTGGTATGCACGACCTAAGGTTTGCACAAGCCAGGGATTCAGGTGGCAAAGGGCTGGGTCTATAGGGATGACCATCGGTGCTTAAACACCCAGGGTCTTCCCCGCTCTCAGGTTATGAACTCGACGTTGTACATCAACGTATTCATCCAAGTATCACAAACATACAACATGTTGGAAGGTGGAATGGCTTCGAAGAATTGTCCAGCCATCAACTTTAGCAACAAATCAACAAGGTGATGTCAATGCCCCTTTCCCCCGCTTTCTTCTCGTTCCATTTGAGTATTCAGAGGTGCTTTATACTTCCACATATTTTAGTAGATACATTCTGAAGGCAGAGACTAATGGGGTCTCCCATCCTCACCCTGATACTCCGTGCATATAGTAGATCCGCGAAACTCCACTTCTACCGAGTGAATGCATTTTCCAGCTCAAGGGAAAAGCGGGCAGGTCTGACATCTGTTGACCACCTTTTCTTTTCTAGGCACTGTACGGTGTACAGAACAGATATCGTTTCATTGAACCTTTACAATCGACTCACAAATAATCTGCCCAATGTCACAAAATTATTAAGTGGCTGGGAGTATAGTCAACCAAGGTTATTTCTGACTCCAAAGACTATGCTCATTAAGGAAAAACAAAAATCTTTCGAGGGCCGTGGGAATGTATCTCGAAGACTTTCCACCACAGACTATAACCGACCAAAGAGCCTGGCGGCAGATGCTGGAGCCCCAGCTGCATCGTCACTTGGGCTCTGACAACTCTGTCCACTTTCTGCAGCGGCCATGCCTCCTACGGCTGCTCCCAGCCAGGAAACGAGGGCGGCAAGGCCGATCAGGAGGGCCGACTTCGGGTTAAGGACACGACTCCCTTGGATCACAAGGCAGAGAAGGATGTTTCCACTCAGCCTTCCACCAGTCCGGGTCCTGTTCACCGGAGTCGTACTTCCGTCAGGACCTGATGGCTCTTCCAGCCTCCGCCCACCGCCTCCCACGTTTTCCCTGAGAGGCATTTGCCCTAGGATCTGATCACCAGAATTCCGAATGATTTTTCCATGCCATGCTATCGAGACTCATAGCCTAAGTTAGTTTTCATCAAAAATTTCCCCCGAACATTATAAGAGAAACAGACTGTGTGCTCTCCACCCCTGGTGTCCTGGGGCCTGCCACAAATGAGATTATAGGGCGTTCATGCCTCATTCTATTACTACTTGTCCAAAACCTGTCTTCACTATAAGATAATGGGCCCTGGGAAGTTAGGGTCTGCAGCTATCTTGCTCACTGTTACGCACATATTGCCTAGAATAGTGGCTGGTGCATAGTAGGTGCTCCATAAATAAAGGCTACATCAGTGGAAAAAAACCCTAACCATTATTTTTCTACTCATTTAGTCTTATTTGTTTGATTAAAAACAAAACAAAACAAAAAAAACTTCTTATCCTCAGGAAAACTGAAATTTAAATGCAATTTCAAATGTAACGTTTCACCTTTCTTCTTCAGCACATCAGTATATACCCCGGCGGGTAAATACATTCCTGACTGAAAGTCATGAGCTAACGAATTTGTCTGAAGATAAATATTAGGAGGGGAACCTAGACTTTTCAACTTCTAGTTCAAGGTGTTTTCCTTTCTATCCACCATGTTCTTTTGTAGTTATATCTAATTATCACATTGCAGTGTGAGAACTTTTCTCCCATTTTGCTCTTGTAGGTATTCCTATTCCTATTGTAATGAACTTGACCCAGTTTGTTATTTTTGTTTGCATACATTCTGCTCCCTGCTAACTTGAAATAATAAACGATTACTCCAATTCCTGCTTTTTATTTTGAAATCATTTGGAAATTTGGGCAGGGCAAGCAGCATCCGATCCTTGACACCGCTTGACATTTTCTCTTGCTTTTCTCTGATTCACTGAGCATAGGTCTTTGACTCTGTCTTGGCTCTGCTCTGGATGAAGTTCGGTTCTTATTAAATTGTGGAGATGTCTCTGTTGTGGTACACGTGGGGCGTGCTGCACAGTGGTGTTTAATTTACTCTCCCTCCTCTGAGCAGACCCTAATACATAGAGGTGCTCACGTTTTTCCCACCTTCTCTTAACTACGGCGAGCTCTGTAGAGACAACTCCATCTGGGCTAGGATCCTCCCTGCAGACGTACGTGGTTCCCTTTTTCTCAGGATCCTCATCCAATTTATGGAGAGGTCCTGCTGGTCCTACCTTCAGCACACTTCCAGAAAGGGATTGGTTCTCACCACCTGCCTTGCTCTAATCCCCTCCTGGAAGACCCAGCTCCAGACCCAGGTGCAAAGTTGCCCCCCGCCGCCCGCGGTCTCTCGGCTGCCACCCCTGCCCCCGACAGTCTGCTCTCAGTCCTTCCAGAACGGGAGGCCCATCGGACGGCCGTGCTCCAGCCCCACCGGCTTCTGTGCTGTTTCTCAAGGATGGCAGCCATGTGCCAGCCTCTGGGATTCGGCACCAACTGTTCTCTCCACTCAAAAGGCTCCGTCCCTAGGTGTACGCGGGGCCTGTCCCCTTACTTCTTGCAGAGCGCTGCTCCCACATCTTTATCTCAGCAAAGGCTTCTTGGGGCACCTGGACTTGTGGTGCTCTTGATACCTCACCTTTGGTTTTTTGTTTTTGTTTTCCTCTTCATAAGCATGAACCTTACGATCGCCTGGAAAACCATCTATTTTACCTATTTAGTTAGTTCGTTTTCCTAGTCACGCTCTTCTCACCGTAATACAAGCCCCGTGAGGGCAGGGTTTGCGGGACCACGGCTGCACGCCAGCACCCGGCGTGCGGCAGGCACTCAATACGTTACTTGTCGAATGAGAAACGAACGTTCTGCCTCTTTGTTCATCCTTGCAGTCCCACCTCAAGTATGAAGCTGTCACCTGCTCTGTGAAGCCTTCCCAGCAATCAAAGGGAACCCCTGTCCCCTCCTTTTAAATGGAACACTTTGGACACATGTGTTTTCATAGCGTTGAGCTATGCTGTGAATTTTCATGGCATTTTTTGTTGGTTTGTTTTAAACTATGAGCAATTTAAGAGAAGGTAGTTGATTAATCTCTGCATCCCGAGCATTTTTAGAACAATACCTGACACATAATAGTCATTCAATAAATACTTGTTGCTTGAATTAATTAAGGAATGAGTGGCCCAAGGGAAACACAGCTATCAGCAAACATGTCTGCTACTTCAGAGAGGTTACCGGGGCACAATTATCAGCAGTTAGTGAGAGTAGCCATTACGATCAAAGGGTCACCCTGAGACAGGAATGGCGCATCTCTAGAATTTTCTTGAAAGAAAACAGGAGTGGATTTTAGGATTTTGGCTTCCATCTCATTGTGGCAAAGGGTTAGAGGGCTGAAAATTGGTACCCGTGGCTCAGAAAGTTTCCCAGTAGATTGATGGGCATGCCGTCTTGACAAAATAGTCAAGATAAATCAGTCATTATCAAGGTTGGTCAAGCATTGAGGCATTAACTGTGTTCCTAAGATTACCCAGGTTTGACAAGGAAAGCAACTGGATTTGTATGCGTCGATTATCCTAGCAAGATTTTTCTGTTTTTAGTTATTTTTATTTTTTTAGAGAGGCATTTCTCTAAAGAAATGAAGCTTTGGAGAATGTTTCCTAGTATGTTTCTATTTATAAAATAAATCGATAGGACTAGAAAACATACACCTGTGACATAGAAGAAGGCTGTCCAGAAAAAAGTCAGCCATAAATGCCTCTATTTTTCATATTACGTGGCTGGATAGTTTCCGGACAGCCCTCGTGTGTTTAATGAGTGGCCAAAGTTGCTATTGTGTAATAAAGGCCAGGGAAATGAGGCGTTGCGTGTTATGGCACTACCAGGAACCTTAGAAAATTTGGCAGAGTTGACAATGTTCATGGTACATGTCCACATGCCAAAGGGTGGAAAAAGGTGGGTGCAGTATTTTAGCAAACGGGAGATTTTTAGGAGAGGGTAAAATGTGTCGTTTTGATTTCTGTGTTACAATAGGGGCACGTACATCTTTGGTTTTTGCAACCCTGGTAGTTGTTAAGTTCCCACCCAGGGAAAACAGAATCTTCTCCTTTGCAAAAGACAATTCCCAGGGTGGGTGAGGAAACAGCAGAGACCAATCGGGAAAGGCATTCTGGATTTTAATGGTGCCCTCATTTTCCATTTTCTTTTATTAAACATTCAGCTTCTGTCGAGCACAGAAAGTGAAAACATGCCATCTCACTGATGTATGTAATGAAGCGGTCCTCAGAACAAAAGGATGCATTGTGGTCTGGAAAATATTCCACCAAGTTATGAAAGCAAATGATGCCTTGCCAAGGCAATCAGCTACAAATTCAAGACAACTCTTTGCAGAGTTCAGTGGAGGCATTACATCTGTGTTTTGCAATAGCATAATTTGTGCGTGGGGGTGGTGGTGTGTGTTTATATCTGTATCTGGACCATATATAGATCTTTGCTTCTTATACGAAAAAGGCAGAAAGTCAAAGCGATGCAGCAGCAATAAAAACGAGGCCCCAGATGGTGTGTCCATCCATGTGCATAAGTGTCACTGAGAAGACTGAAGCCTGCTGCGCGCTGTGTCCTCCGTGTTGGGTGCCAGGCCCTCCAGTGACCCTCTGCTGTCCCTCACTGTCCCACCTGTGTGTGATGCTGCCTGTTCCCCTCGTGGTATGCAAGCTTCGTTTGCTCAAAGGCACTGTCCCTCTGCAGCTAACCAGTTTAGGTGGCCCGGCCGTGGCTTCTCGGCAGTTGCTGTGCCACCCTCTGGGCAGCCGCACGCGCTCGTCGCCGTTTATGCTGCACCTTCTGTTGACCGTGTGTCCACCCTGTGACAAGGGGGCTGAAGCAAGGTCCTCATTAATGAACTTCATTAACATGCAGGATGCTAATGAAGCGGCCCCGGAAGTTGCATGCGAATTTGCATGATATTCTGGTGTCACAGTCACAAGGTGCATGATGGGTGAATTTTTCGGAAACATAAAGAGATTCTTCTCAAAAGGCCTCTATTCTCATCTCTTGGGCTCTGAATCCCTTCTCTCTTCCGACCACTCCTGTCTTTCTGCTGACTACTGCTAATCCTGCTACAAACTCAGTCAAAAAGAACACGATCCTGGGGTGTAAACCAACCAAAACAAACTATCTATTATTGCCTGGACACGATCTAATCCCCTCAGCCCGGCATTCGAGGCTGTACTATTGCGACTTATGCACAAAGCTCCAGTACCTTTTTATTTCTGTGTCAGTAAATGATGACAATAACGATACGAACGTGTGGTTTTACGGAGCCTTATTAATTACGGCGAGCTGCACGTTGCCAGTCCTTACACGCCCATTATTTCTACCCCTCACGGGAGGGAAGCAGCCTCGAAACACTCTGCGTGAACGTTCGGGAATTCTGGAAAGCACCACGTTCACATTCGTTTGTAGCATTTAAGGAGTCTGAATAATAACCCAGAGACTTGAGTTACAGTATGTTGGGCCAAGTTTCTCTATTCACTTCCCACTCTTGCTAAAGTAGATTTAATACTCTAAACTGATTACTTGGGTTTATCTAAGGCCCTTGGCGATGCACACAGACGCCAGGGTGGTCCCTCAGCTTTTCCTCATTTAGACATCCTACGATGATCGATGATCGTATCTATGGCATGTTGGCCCCCGGAGGCTGAGGCATGACTCTTATGGTTTGGCATTTGCAGTCAAAAGTAATCGTCTGAAAATAATCCCAGTGAGGATGCGCTATCATTGTTTTATCACTATCTGGCTAGAGCCGTCAGTGGGGAGGGAGGGGCACTGATGCTGTCCCCACATTTCCTGGGGAAGAGAGCAAGCAGTAAGGCTGTTCTTAAAACTACAGCACCATCCTGAGCACGCCATCAGCACTCAGAAGTTATCTGTGGGGTGCTGTGACAAAGAGCACCGGCACGTTTCCTCTGTGTATTTAGTGGTGGTGGGCAGGTATCAATGCTGGCTGGAATGACCTCGTCCTCTTTGCTTAATCACCCAGATTCAGAAGTTTCACACCTCCTGATGCAGACTCAGAAACACGAGGCTGGACAATTAATGTCACAAACTCATCCTAGAAAACTACTACACACCACATGGCTGACTATCACTACAGTCACCTTTGAAGGACTCCCCTTGGGAAGCTGTGCACCGATACCAGCACCTAGTCCACCTTCAAAGCAACTTTGGAACTCTTTTCTGGAATGGCCATCAGAACTGTCGTCGTGCCCCAAATCTGGCAGTTAAGTTGCGAAGTTGCCACCGCAGCACTGTACAAACGGCTCGGCGAAGGTCTCACAACCCCGATGCGAGTACTTCGGAGGTGACCGCAGTGATACTCAGCAGGGAGGTGTGTAGTTCTTTTTCTAGGATGAGTTCGTGAACGTAATTGTTCTACCTCTTAAGTTCAGGCACTGCCATCAGTCAGTTGCCGGAACTGCTTGCTCAGTGCCCCATGAACGAAAGAACGAACTCACTGGGGACAGCTGAACTGCTGCCTCCCCGACCCCAGAATTTCTATCCTGACCACGTGGCAAAAGGAATCATTTTATTAACAATAAGGAGGGACCACGTTCACCAAATATCTTCTACGGGGCAGGCAGAGGATCACCATCTTACTTGCCTTAGCTCTCCTTCCCCCCGACACCTCCTTGGGTGGAAATGATTTTACTGGATCTACAGATAGTAATACCAAGGCCCAGCGAGGCTGGTACGTTCTTCAAGTCTGCAGAACTGGGAACCGGCTCTGCCTGACAAGCGTGCCTGCAAGTCCTCTAACGTGCCACTCCGTCTTACAGCGTGAGTGTGGAGAGACGAAGGAGCAGAACTGGGTGTTGTGTGCTGTCCACCCGATCTCCTTGACATCCCTCAACAGCCCTAAGAGGTCAGCGTCACCCTTCCCATAAATAAACTGAGGCCAGAAATAGTGAATAAATCCCAAGTTTCTACACCAAGCGTTTCCGTGGTGACAGCTTTGACACAGCTATAGAATGCCGCAGGTTTCCCAATTTGCTGTATGGGCATACATGGGATGTCTGTAAGTCTTTAAATCTCAGACACAGAGGATCTTCCTGGGATGGATGAGACAATTTAGGAGGTAGAAGAAAATAGGGCGATGCTTTCTAAAAAGTTTATCTGTAGGCTCAAAATGTGAACGTGCACTACTGAATGCAAACTAAGTAGTCCTTTACTTTTTGCTTATTTATTTTTAATATGCCTTAGATCTTCTGTATGAGAAACAAATTAGAACAAGACAATGCGTGCATGCTTTATTGGAAATGGAGTTTCAGCATCTAGGTTTGAGTACCTGAAACATTGTTTTCCATAGAATGGAGACGACCCTGCTTGAACTTGAACATGGGAGTTCTCATCGGTGAGGCTGGCTGTACCACTGCTGTCCAGCTGTTTACAGAGGATCCGACCCCGTAGGAACTTCACTCTGAGTCATTAAGTTAATGGCTCGGCTGTCACCTTGTGATTTATCAGTGAAATGGCTCCTCTGAGTGCAGAGTACATAAGAGGATGGCCAGGTCATAACTCAAGCTGCTGCATAGCGACAATGACCATGCATGGGTAAGACAGGCCCTTCAGAAAGTGAGGTTGTTAATAAAAGCATAATGCCTTCTCTGTTGGAGCACGTTAGGCGATGCCGTCTCGTGCAAAGTGTGGCAGAAACAATTCAAGTACGATTCTGCCTTTGTAAACAGAAAATGTGTGTGGAAATCTGAGAGACTATTCGGGAGACTGAATTTTGCTTGGTGGCATCTCATGGTCCTCAGACTTGGCAAAAATTACCAGGTTGGGGGCGTAGTGAAGGTTTAAAAAGCAGATGATGCTTCTCTTTGCAGTGACACTGGATTGCAGACTGACCTCTGAATGTGCCTGAATAAAAACAACGCACAATTTGGGAGGATGGCTGGATTACGATAAAGCCTTCAGGATAGCTCCAAGCACCCCTACAGCAGCCAAAGGATTTTCAAGGCCACGGGGACACATAGTAACCAGCTCTAATTCTTTTTTCTCTGGCTCATAGCCTCTGAAAAAGATGAATAATTAAAGAGGTACCCTATCAGAGAGTTTTTAAGGGCTTCCATGTAGCTGCTTGAGTTGGCCCCATCGAAATACCTAATGGATTCCAGAGAAAATCAAAAGGGGCAACGATCTAAGAAGGTCTTAGGACTGGAGTGCATACAGTAATGTCCTGGATGCTTATTTGGAATGCAGGAATTAGACGACAGAGCTGTAGATGAATCCATTAGCATGTACTTGCTGGTCAAGACTGTGGCACACCCATCCCTCCACGGAAAGAGACGCACCCATTTTAAGCCACCCACAAATACTTTCCTTGGTTTGTTCAGGAATTTTGCCTACATTTACATGTTTTTCTCTTACAGACCACACAGCATGTCCTGTGAGTCAGGGGAAATGTGGAGTGTGCAGCAGTTACTTTCTGCTGGAATGTGTGTCTTGTGTCCAGATTAGCTTCAGCTCCCAAAGTGTGATCGTTTCGATTTCTCAGATGGAGTAGAAAAGGTTTGCCTTAAAATACAAGCCCACTTTGTTAAAAATCACTTCTAAAGGGTACCGGTAAGTCAGGTGGTATTTGAGTATGCAATAATTGCTTTAAAAAACATTTGCAAAGTAGATCGATTATTAGAGCCATACTGAGAATACTCCTCCCTGTTGCAGAGAGGGCTACAACAGTCTAACTTCTATTGAACGGGAAACTCTTGCAACCAATTCTTCATGTGCAGGTACCATGCTTAAGTGAGCTAAGCAGTCTTACAAGGTGGGCCCCGATTATTCCCCATTCCTGGTATTGACACCCTTGCGTGTGCGCTGGGCTTAAGGACTGGCTTCTAACACACAGAATCTGGCAAAAGTGATGGCACATCACTTCTCAGATTAGGTGATACAGGACTGTGACTTCCCTCTAGCTGGCACTCGCTGGCCATCTCACTCACTCTGACACAGCCAGCTGCCATACTAAGAGCTTCGCTATGGAGCGGCCCATGTGACAAGGAGGTGAGGGTGCAGCCTCTGGCGACAGCCACCATGCCATCGAGGTCCGTAGTCAAACAGCTGACAGGGAACTGGGTCCTGCCAACAACGACCGCACGTGAGGTGACCGTAGCCCTGATTGACACTTAGATGTCAGTCTGTGAGAGGCTGAGTTGAAGGGCCGAGCCAAGCTACACCTGGATTTGTAACCCTCAGAAACCGTGAGAGGAGAAACATGTATTGTCTTAAGTTGGCAAGTTTGGGGGGTAATTTTGTATACAGCAACCAATGAGCCACTGAGCAAAGGCCCAATCCCTCCCCTCTTTCCTCCTTTCTCCCCTTCCTCCCACCTCTCCTTTCAGGTGTTGATTAAGCATCTATCTCAAGCACCAGGCACTATGGGAAGCGTTGTGAATACAGCAGTGGACACGAAAGAGGTGATGGCTGCTTACAGGAGGCACAAACACTGAATGAAGGATCTAACGAGTGACGTGAGCAGAACTCTGGAAACATGCCCCGGGATCCTGAATTTTTCTGAGACAGGTTGGTCATCAGGGAAAAGCTTCTTAAGCCACAGAGTATGAGAGCGGGGAATTTGAATTTTCCCATGGAGCATGCTCACTGGGAGCGAAGTCCCTTCTGGGAAGAGTTCGGCCACCTAGACACACCTATGTTAACATAATGTGATAATAGGACATTTAAGAAGATATATGACAAATACATGGGCTATCTGCTGATGCCCAAGAGCTTTTCTTTGTTCAATAATTAACTCTTGTCTGTGTGTCATTTGACCTATCTTACTGAATTTATTGTCTTGAGTGCTGGGTCCCCATACTGAAGCAGTAAATACCTATAATTATTTGTTAAATTGCAAGTGGCTAGGAACTTGCGAGTGCTCCAAGAGCAAACATGACTGTTGAATTTCATTCACTCGTTCTTTCTTTCTTTCTTTTTTGTTTCTTTTTTTTTTTTTTTAAGAGGAAGAAGAAACTCCCAAAGGTTGATTAATAGTGATTGTAAAGGCCGCTTCTGTCAAAACACACAGTAGAGTTTTATGAGGCTGGCAGCCCACGCGTATTTATTTTCATAGTGTCGGACTCAGTCTGTAACATCCTTAGTGCCTCTCCTAACAGTCCTAGGCCCTGGAGTTCCATGGAAAGGTCAGTGTAAAAGGGCACTGGGATTTAACTGAAGCTTGAAATTCCCAAGAATGAGTTATGCTAAAAGGCTTGAGAGCCACGGTAATGGATGGATGTGTCTAGTGCTAAATAGCGAGAGGTGATAAATGACACTGATGGAGAAGATCAAAAAATGAAAGGGATGGGAGTTTATTCAACTGGGGGGAAAATGGGTTTTGTTTTTTTTTTGTCATTGAAGGAAAAGGAAAGAAAGTCGTCGGTAAGGTAGAAATGACTTGAGGACCAAGGCAGTGAGGTTTCAGAGCTGGATATAATTAAAAAACAAAGTTGCACTGCTGTCTCCAAATGATCTGGCAGGTGAGTGTGCAATAGGCACTGTGGCTGGTTCTTATAGTTGTTGTCTGCATCCCGGTCTTGTAAGTAGGAAAGAAAATGCAAGATCGGGCCCATCATTCCAGAGGAGGATGGTCTCCCTGGCAAGTTGAGTGCCATGTTCCCGAGAGAAGAGAAAAAAGGATGGAGAGGAGGGGAGGGAAAGCAAAATGAGAGAAGTTACAGGCGCCAGCAGCCTCTCCCGGCACTTTGGCCTGGGAGCTGAAAAGACCTCTCCTGAATGCGGCAGGTTGCCGTTCGTGGACAGGACTGAAACGTGAGTGGAATGAGACTATAACCACATGAGGGCAATGAAAAGCAAGATGGTAATTTCAGAATACAAACCACTCAAGATTTCTTTGTCAGCTTCATGGTGTAGCTCAATTTGTTTTTAGAACTCAGAGAAGAACTTGTGATAGTTTATGATTATAGGAGAATGTAGTAGACGTGGAAAGTGCACAGAAAGTGCAGAGAGGGACAGGAGGCGCACAGAGAGATTCCATAGAGAAGTGCAGCATGGTGGGGTGCTTACGGCTAAACTGTGGTCAAGGTCATGGATGTATTTGTTGAAAATCTTTTGGTTGCAGATAACAGAGAATATGACTCAATGGCTAAGGTAAAGAAAGATTTATTGGCTCATGGGACTGTAAAAGCAAAAGTATTGAATAGGTAAGACTACACCAAATAGTTTGACCACTGCTGGCTCCTCTCAGTACTCCTAGAGGCCATAAATGTTCTTGTTTACATCCTTCAAAGAAGAGTAAGGGGTCTGACAATTAAGTTTGCGAAGTCATCCTAGCAAAAGTGCTACATTCCTCATGGCTGAATATAACTATAGTCACCTTTGGAGTGTTCCCCTTGGGAAGCTATGCACTGAAGCCAGTGTCTAGTCCACCTTACAAAGCAAGGTTGGTGCTCTTTTTCTGGAATGACCATCAGAGCTGTCGTGATATGACCCTTGATGTCCTGAAAGTCATCCAAATGTCTTTGTTTCATTATTTCCTTTATCTTTGGGTAAAAGTAAACAGTCATTGGGGGCCAGATCAGGTGAGTAAGGAGGGTGTTTTAATACAGTTATTTGTTTACTGACTGAAAACTCCCTCACAGACAGTGCTGTGTGAGCTAGTGCATTGTTGTGATGCAAGAGCCATGAGCTGCTGGCAGAAAGTTTAGGTTGTTTTCGTTTTAACTTTTTCACACAGTCTTTTCAGCACTTCCAAATAGTAAACTTGGTTGGCTGTTTGTCCAGTTGGTACAAATTTATAAGAACAATCCCTCTGATATCAGAAAAGATTTGCAACATAATTTTGACTCTTGAGTTAGACTAATGGAACTTTTCTGGTCATGGAGAACTGGCTGACTTCCATTGTGCACTTTGACATTTTGTTTCAGGGTCGTATTGGTACACCCATGTTTCATCACCAGTGATAACGTGGCTCAAAACATCATCTTGCCTCTCCAAAAGATCTTGGGAAACTTCAACTCTGCTTTGTTTTTGTTCCTCGGTGAGCTCCTTCGGGACCGTTTTTGCACACACCTTTCTCATGCCAAGATTTTCAGTTAAGATTTTCCTAACTGTTTCTCTGTTGATGTTTTCCTGGTCTGCTATGCTTCTCACAGTCAGCCAAAGATTCTGACACACAATTTCATGAATTTTTGCAATGTTTTCATCAGTTCTGCTCATTACTGGCCTCCTGATGTCTCTTCATCGTGATGTTTTCTCTCCCTTCAGAAAAACATTTAATCCATTTGTACACTGCTATTTCTTTCATGGCATTATCCCCATTAGCTTAGACTAACAATGTCCCTGATTTCACTTCCACTCTTGTTAAGTTTAAAAAGAAATTTAACGTTTGTTCATTGGTCTAATTTAAGCTCCAACATTCTCACAACGGCACGCAAAAAACATGCAACAATAATGAATGCACTCCGCAAGACACCGCCACACGTTGACACGAACACGGCTGTGAGATACAGCTATAACAAGGTTATGAAACCTTACCAAGTTGTTTGTACAGTGCTGCCAATGTAAGCACAAGGTGGCAAGTTCATGAACTTAAATGTCAGACCTCATAAGCCAATGGAAGAGCAAGGGATCTTCTTTTTAGAGGCCTCCATTAAATATCTCCTGACCTGTACTGGTCTGTATTGGGTCAGAGTTCCATGAATAACACAATCAGTAGAGACATGGGAATAGGGTCTCTTGATTGGCTGAAGTCACTCAAAACCTATTCCTGCAGCAAAGGAAGGATCAGTTTCCCTTGAAGCACACTGATTGCATGAGGAGGCTCTTATGCTTGAAGAAAACTCAGGATGCTGTTATCAAACAGAAAGAAAATGGGTGTAGGGCATCAATGGGCAATGAGCTCTTTCCCATTGGGCTGGGGAGGTGTTGGCCGTTGCCTGAGCTTCTTACATTAGGTGCAAGCAGAAGGAAAGGTACGACCTTTCACTATAGGCTAATCAAGGAAATGGCTCTTTCTCCTCTGGAAAAGCCAACACACTCAGTGTATACGTTGGGGAAGCGGTGTGGGGCCATTGGACTGTTCTTTAGGAAGGCTCCAGTTCCCAACAAGTGTGATCACAAGTTCTGCAAGTGACTCGAGACTTTGAACTCTTCTGGGCCTCTGATGTAAGGTAGCTTCTGACTTTAAATATTTTACCTTCCTTTGCGATGGGTGGGGATACACAGCACAGGTAGGGCTTATCTGTTGTATGCCTCTGAGTATGTAAGAACTTGGAACTTTATGCTATTTTTTGAGCTATGAATAACCCACTGACAGCTTAAAGGAACCACAGGCTATTATTTCTTCCATGGATGATTGAGACAGGGCCATAATTAATAAGAGTCACACAAATGCCCAAAACTGGTAAAGTGGTTTAAATAGGAGGAAAGAAATCCTCCACACCAACCCACAGGTGACCTTCAACAGGGAAAATGGGTTTTATGCCATAAATAAACATAATGAGTATAATGAACAGGAAGTGGCTCATTGTTAGAAGAAAATGATCATCTGATTATCTCTTAATGATTATATAAATGCCAGAAAGCAATTTTAAGTATTCTAAAGATAACTAGAATAATTTACAAATGCCTTTGTAGAGAGTAGCAAAGGAACAGAGCGTGCATTAAGAAGGCATGTCGACCTTGCAAGAAGACCTTTACAAATTAACCTGTGAGGAAGAACAGGACGGTATACATCCTGTTATTGATCAACACTTTAAGCAAGAGTTGGTAGTGATTTCTTGATTTCTGAATAAATAGATAAAGGATCCTTTCATGGGAAACAAATGCAATTAAACCAGAAAAAATCTCACCAGAATGCTAATAACCAGTGTTAGTTCTTTCCCTAGGAGATTGGACTCTGGAGTTAGATTTTCTGAGATCAGATCCCAGTTCCAGGACTGAGGAACCTGAGGCTTTGGCAAGTCGCTGAATGTCACTAGGCCTTGCTTTTCACATCTACAAAATGGGGCAGAATAACAATGCCCACCTCACTGACTTGTGGAAATTAAAGAAAGAAATGCACATAAAGCCCTCAGTATAATAACTGGCACAAAATAAGTGCTCAAAATCGGAATCTCTTAAAGGGAGTATTTGCTTTCTAGCTTCTGTGCAAGAAATTGCACCAAGTGTCATACTTCAGGCATCAATGTCACAGGTTAACCAGTTTCTCCTGACTCACCTTCCACCCACTCCATGAACAGAAATACCTATTCTCACAGGCCTACCTGACCTGGTTTTGTTCACAAGGAGTTCTGTTGCGCAGCACAGACCCTGACCCACAGTCAGCACGTAATGAATATTCATGAGTGCTGCGGTTTGGGCAACTGGGCAGCGGCTCCGATCTGCTGTGTGGTAGTGAGGATGACACAGCTGGTCCCTCTCTGGATGAGGGGAGTCCTGGGTTGTTTTAACGTGTTGCACATTTTCCTTTTTACTGACTGGAGCTTGGACCAGGCCTGCGGGTTCCCCTCCATCTTCCTGCTTGAGTTCACTCCACCCATCCACCTCCCTTATGTACCCCTAACCTCTCCTACTGCCTGCAACATGAGGCTCCAAGTGTGCCCTTAATGTGACCGAGAGCAGGTGTCCTTCTTTGGCCACTGCTGGAGCCACATTCATGACGACAGAGAAGAGTTCTTGAGCTTTCTTTTCTTTCTCCCACGTCAAACCAGAGGGCTTCTACTTGCAGGTGAGAACATTTTACAATTGTGTTCTTGCCCCAGTTTCTGCAGTGAAGGAAAAAAAGCTGAAGTTTCCGAGTACCCAAAGGGAGGCAGCCTTGTGCTAGGTGCTTTTCTTAAAGTACACAATTTAGGGCCCCCAACAACCTGAGGGACGTAGCAGGTATTACTCTTTCTATTTTATAATCCAGGAAACTGTGGCTCAGAGAACCTAAATTGCACAAGGTCACAAGATTGCAAGAGCTGGGGATGGGACTCCTGCAGAGTTCTGCAAGGTCCCAAAGCCAGGTCGTTTCTGCCCAACCCCACGGTTCCTCTATCGGAAATGCTTCCGATCCTGCTCATCACACTTGTCAGCCATCTTCAAGTGCAGGTCCAATGTGACGCGTTCTTTTATACCTGTGTTTCTGACTTTGTTAAAAACATTTCTCTTTTTCTGAGCGCAGAGGTTCAATCGGTATTCTAGAAGTGAAAGGAACGTCATGAGTCTTCACGGAAAAACTGTACCATAGCGTGTTAAGAGCAAAGCATCTGCAATCGGACAGACGTGATTATTAGCTGTGCATACCTACCTGGCAAACATACTTAACCATCTTTTGGGGCCTGAGTTGCTTCATTTGTAAAAGGGAGATTTTCATACCTCACTCAGAGGAGTTTTAAGACAAAGTGGGGTGACTCACAAAGCACTTAGCATCAGACCCCAGACAGTGCATTCCCTTTGAGATCCGTGGATCGGCACGTGGCTAGCTGGAGGCCTTTTTCAAACGCCCAGATCCTGGTGTCTAACTCTGAGAAGGAAGGCAACATGATATGGAACTGTGTGAGAGGGAAGAAAAAGTACTCATTTCCAGTTTTTGCCCCTAAGTTTTTCAGTAGCTTCTGGACTGCAAACTCCTTCAAAAACTTAAACTTCGCAGCTGCCAGTGCACAATTACTACAAAACGGAAACAAATGTCTGTAAGCATTCTAGCAATCCAGGAGGCCAGCTGGTTTTACCCGGTTCTAGTTTTCTTCATCCTCCAGCTTACCCAGCACTGAAGGAGACTTATCAATTTGCTCACTTACTCCAATAAAAGATGTTTGGTGTGTCTGACTTTTAATATCACAAATGTCAGCAAAAAAATCTTTTTCTTCCATAATAAACAGCGACATGCTTTTTTCACGTCCAATTAAGAACGCTGAGAACGGTTTCTGAGCAAAGATGAATGGAAGTCTTATTTAGCATTTGTGTACAGCAAGATGAGAGAAAAAGAGACAGCGTGCTCATTTCGTGTGAGGTCTGTCCATTTGTTACACGAATTTCTTTCTCTCCGCCACTTCACAGGTCACAGAGCTGGAGGCAGAGTGGCAGTTCTGGCCATCAACCAACACGTTCCCACCCCCCAGAACAGACCTGCTCCAGCCTTGGGGAAAGGTGAATCTTTTAGAGGTGAGTCAGTGATGCAGTTCACGGAGCTCAGGCTCTGAGAAGGGTTTACATTTCCTGCACAAATGAAACTGATTCCCTGGCGTGTGACTCCGTGTCGGCCCCACATCCTGGTGTGGGAAACTCCTACTCAGCTGTCACACACAGCTGGAATGCCACCGCCTCTGGGGCTCTTCTCCGACAGAGCTGCAGCAGCTCCCAGGAGGGGAGGTGCTTGGTGGGGCCACACCCGCCCAGAGCACTCCCAGTGTTACCTGTAACGGGCCCTGTCCCACTCCCTGATGGGGGTTTGCTAGGTGCGTGCCACACCCCCAGGACGCTGAGCTCTCCCAAGACTGGGGTTCTGTTTAGTTCTGTTCCCAGCGAAGGCCTGGGATGTCGTTATTTACCACACTGCACTGAGGGAACAATGTGAATGCTCACTGATTTCATCATCAGCCACTTTAGCTTTTGATCCTTTGCTGTAGTTACTGGTGATTTCAGTTCTTTGCTCAGGGCTCTGCTCTTTCAGCAGGACTGGCTGGCCCTCCTAGCTGGAGGGTCCCAGGTGGCCTCGGCTGGAATGGAAGAAAAGGCCGAAGTCAAGATGGTCCTCTCGCCCTCACGTCCTCCAGGACCTCACTTCAGGGGGCCTCTCTCTCCAGCAGAGTAACTGACTTCTCAGGTGGTCGCTTAGGATTCCAGTGGGGGAACTCGAAGCTACCAGATGTCGCCAGGCCTACACGCTCGCTTTGAACCCTCTGCTACTGTTCAGACAGGTCGCAGGGCCAGCTCAGGTTCAAGGGGAGGGGAAAAGCAATTGGAAAGGAACGGAAAGAATTGTCGGTGGTTATCTCTGCAGACAACCTACCACATTCTATGCTTATCGCCTCCGATCTAAGAGCTCTGCTGAGGATTGGGACCTACTCCTCTGTCCCTAAAAGATTTCCCTGTTATAACTGAGTTCTTGTGCCTGTTTGCCTTTGCTGTGTGTGCATGTGTTACTGTGGCGATTTAACTTTTCTCTGAAAACCTCCCATGACAAGGTTTCTGGCTTAGGCTTGTTTCCTGAAAATAGGAGATAATCCCTGCCTTGATTTTACAACGATCCCTTCCATGTGTACCGTTGGACTTTTGGGAGTAGTCAAATTGGGAGGATTCATACGAAATAAAGTACGCTGCAAACTGGGCTTTAAAGAAAAAGTCCTCATTAATAGCAGATAAAGAGGAATACCTATAATGCTAAGTATGTGTGTGGTACTAGGTTCACCTACATTTCATCTTTGCACCATGGACAACGATCTGTTTCCTACCCAAAGGAGTTATGGTACCCTTTTCTCTTAAAGAAAAGCTATTTTGTAGTTTCTTCTCCCCACGCCCCCCTTTTTAAACAAAGTGAAAGCTACATGAAATTAAAACGAAAGGTAAAAGAAAACAGTTGCATGATTCCTTAGGTGCCTACTTAAGCTGTTTGTTCTCCAGAGCCTTTTACAAACAAGATTTCCTTAAAAGTAGAGGAAACCAAGGACACGCAGAGCGGTAGAGCTGGGAGGGAGGGAGGGGCTCCTGTCACCGTGTCGCCCAGCACCCCCGTTCCATAGCGGAGGGAGGGGCTCTGGAAATTACTAACACGATGCACAAATCAGTCAAGGAAAACTAGTACTTCGAGAAATGTGTTCAGATGAAAAGTCGCAGAGATCCATCTTCGAAATGTTACTCAACTTCGCTATTTCCAGTACTCTGGGAGAGTGAGAAGAGATCTATATGAAGACAATTCAGAATTTTGTAGTCAAAGAAATGCCTTGAGCAAGAGAATATTAAAACTCTGGTTTCCTTTATCCCTGAACAATAGTTACATAAGGATTCATTGTTTGAAGTACAAATGATAATTTGGAAATGCTTACAATCTGGAAAAGGTGTCCCAGGTTTGCAGCGTAGAGCGCCATTTAGTGACTCAGGCATGCTGCTCACACACGGAACAGAAGGCGCATGCTCTAACTGGCTAGTCATTTGCCTCACACAGAACTTACTTGTTCTTTCATATACCCACTCAGCAAACGCTTACTGGGCTCCACTGAGGCACCAGGTAACACTCTAATCACGGGAGGTAGTGGTGGGGGCTCAGCACTGAACAGAACAGACCACCTTTGCTTAGACTACATCTCTGACTGCAGGAACTGTAGAACGGGAAACAGCCTCCCAACCGCTGTCTGAATCTGTCTTATACTTTCTCCGTCCAACTGTAACACTCCTTCTTTACTAGCATTTTTTCTTCAGCACACCAATAATGCACAAATTTTGCTGGACTAATTATCAATGTTGTTATTATCATCAATATCAGCAGCATTAGTCCTAATATCAGAACGGTATAAAGAATTTTGGCATAACCCTGGGAAGAACTTGTAAATTCGCGATGAACACCCCTGCCCGCTTTTTAGAAACATGTGGTCATTCCTCAGGGTTCCCTCTGTAGTTTAGTCATACTTTTAACACAACATTCATCAATTCAGTTATTGTCTGTATATCGGTATCCAGCAGTCTTGAAAAGGACGATGCCCTATTCAGCCCTCTATGTGCACAGCAGCCACCAAAGTCATTCAGCAAATTTTCATGCAATGAGTATCTTATTTAAGACTTGATTTTATCAAGGACGACTGGACCGTGCAAATGCCTTGTGAGGTAGTGGAGGAATTAGTTGCGTTTTATAGTCAAGAACCTGAATCACTGGAGGTTATTATACACGCAAAGGCCACAGTGCCCGTGAGGACTGGAAAAGGAACTTGAATTTACATCCTATGACTCCGAGTCCAGTGTTCTTTCTCTGCAACTACATGACCTCCCTTCGTGCCTATGTATAACAGATGTGTATCTTCCTCGCTGCTGCCCGTGCTCCTGTCTCTCTGCCTGCACATCGTCTACCGGCTTAACTGAGAATTGACCCTTTCATCTTTACCCTGATTCCGTAGCCACAGAGGCTAGAGCAAACACATTGTTCCATAATTCTTCTCTAAAAGTTTAGTCACCAGTGTTTCTTTGCCTTGCACACCTCTGCTATGCCTTAAGCAACAGAGTTACCTAAAAGAGTTTCCACGTGAAGAGTGTCTTATTCTAGCTTGATCTTCGTGATAGTTTTCGTTATGTAAAGATTGTGAAATTTGAGTGAGAGGAAGACACTTCAAAAATCATAAGGAAGACTTTGATGTGGAGGAAGAAATGAAGTTATAGAAAGATCAACTAGGGGATGAGTGTAAGAGCGTGATACATGAGCACATGCATGCAAGTTCTGACATGCTAGACTGACTATATCACAAAGCGGGGCGAAAAAGATAATGGAAGAGAAAGAACCGGGCCTGGGGAGAATAAGAGATTTCGGTTGGGGACTGAGATCAGAACCGGAGGTCCCGATGACTAAGCCATGGTGGTACCCAAATGCCTGGCCTACTGATTCAGAACCTCTCAGAGCCGGGCCCAGCAGTGTGCATTGTGCTTCTTACGTACATAACACCTGAGAACCAACAGACAAAAGCAGTGGTTTTCAAAGCATTACGTGCACATTAACCACCTCGGGATCTTGTGAGCGAGCAGATTCTGATTCACTGGGTGTGGAGTAGGGGCCGAACGGTGAGTGTTTATAACAAGCTTCCCGGTGATGCCGATGCTACGGGTCCAGCGACCACACTCGGAGTGGCAGCGTCGGTAGGTGCGGGGGTAGCTGCTGTGCTGTGCGTACTGAGGACGGTGACAGGGAAGGAGTGGATGACAGGAAGCTTCGCTGTGATTTACAACAGATTTCTCCTCTGGCAACTCGTCAGGAAAATTGACTAGAGACTTTGAATCGCTTCTCAGTGTTTCTGTAGGTGGGACCTGGGTGTGTGCACTGGCCACCAGGCAGCCAGGCTCTTTGCAATTCCAGCTGTCCAGTGCCGGGTGGGAGGCCCAGCGTCCACGTATTTCTGACGCAGTCGCCTGCCCCGCCTTTTCTAGCTTCAAATGGTTTGAAAAAAATGTAAATGGATTCTTTGTGTAGCCGCACATCGTTTGGGCTAGTTTCTTAATGATCATCTGTTTTATTCCTACCAATTAAGGGCAACAGCTGTCTTGCAGGGATGGTGGTTGTTAGGAAGTGACACAGCTGTGGGACTGAGATGAGATAACAGTTGTGCAGACAAGATAAGGCATCATTAGAATGCGCAACGCCATCAGGCTGATTTACAACACATATCCAAAGGCAGAAAACTTAAACACCAGAATCAACTAGAATAACAACTAACCCAAAAGGAAAAACAAAATAAAATGTCAATCCAGAGATGTTGAGCCCCATAGTCAAGTTTTCTCAGATTATTTGAAAAACAAGATTTAGACTAAAAATTGAACTAGAGAGATTCCAATGATCTCTGTTGTCTACAGGGCCCAGAGTCATGAAACTTGCGTCTGAGATTTAAATATTAATGTAAGATCTATCCTCTTGTTGCTCAATACAGTTTGACATTTCCCAATCCCTGGGCCTTATTATGTGACAAAAAGAACAAAAACAATGGTCAGTGACTAATATTTGAAATGTGGTGTTACCATAGTCAGTGGACTCTATATAAATACTTTCTTTTTTAATATGACAGTAGAACCATTGCTACTCTTACGAATCTCAAAAGGAGTATAATAGTCATGATACAATTAATCACTGCAATTGAACTTTGCTACCTAATGTTCATTGTATACATCACAAGTGTTTTTTAGACTTCCACATCTTTGTTAATGCTATTTCTTTCGCAATACATCTTTTGTTTGGGTGCCCGGGGGTAGTTCCCCAGCCGGGAATCGAACCCAGGCCGCAGAATACATCTTCTTTCTCATCCCTGAACACCTAAATCCTATTTATCCTTTATAAACCATAGCGTATATAAATTCTCCTTGAAGTCTTTTAGGATCATCTCAACTGGAATTAATATGTCATTTTACCTTGAATTTCAACTCCAGTTCAGCTGTGTCTTATGCCACCTACACCTTTCTCCTTGGAATTCCAGGTACTTAAGCTCATGCTTTATCTTCTTGAAAAACATAAGCCCTTTGAAGCCAAGATCCACAACTGACTCATGTTGGGACCTATTTTATTCTAGTGAATAACTAACAAATAAGAAAAAGAAAAAAGAAGTTGCTTGAACAAGCTTCCTTTGAGGTTCTGGGAGGGGAACAGACTCATTAATTCAGTTTTTAACAAAGAAAAGGGGCTGGAGGTTCAGAGAGATGCACAGCAGAGGGCACAGGCGATGGGAAATCTCACAGTCAGGACGATCAGATACGTTAACAGAGACAATGGATGGGCTGACTGTTGCCCCCTGGCCATAAACTTGGGCTGAATGCTAAGCTGATTACTTCAGAGTTGCTTCAGTTTCTTGTGAGAGGGTACTGGGGGAAAGATTTCCACGAAATACTGCGTTTATATTCAGAGGCACCACATTTATATTGTTACTGTTCTTGTGCCAGTATTCCTAGTGTCTACTTCTGCCTGGTTGGTTTGTTTGTGATCCTGAAATATTCTCATTCAGGTCCTCCGTAGGAACAGAAGTCATCTAGCTAGAATTGATTTGGTGTCATTCACCAAACTGAACATGGGCATAGTAATTATAACACAATGTACAATATGTGAGGGGCATAAGGAATTAGTATGTGATTTCATAGTGAAAAATAGAATACTTCTGGCTGTGATGACCAAAGAGGGCTTCCTTCCTTCCTTCCTTCATTTACTCATTTAATTAGCAGTTAGCATTTGAGTGCCTGTATTTCAAGTCCTGGACATCATGGAGTTTACGTTCTGGTTAGGGAACTATACGAAGGCTGTGCAGAAAAAATCCAGCCATAAATGCCTCTATTTTTCATATTATATGGCTGGATACTTTCTGGACAGCCCTTATATATTAAACAATACATCAAACAAATAACTACAAAATCACATCTATGATAACAGTTAATGAGGTAATTGATGTGTACTGCTTGACATATTACCTAGGACCTACTTAGCAAATGTTTAATCAATATGAGCCATTCTAATGATTAGTTTTTAATCAAAAAGTGGTGCTACAAAGGGTGTTGGAGCGAGGAAAGGAAAATGATCATAGATGAGCTTTCTGATCCTTGTTCTGGGATTAATTTGTCAGAGACTTTGGAACAGAAAGTGACTAGAATTGGAGAGTCCGTCCCCTCTCACATTACTAGTCACTGAATGCTGCTAGACTGAAGGCACAATGAGAGGTGGATTAGAAATATCTATAATCCTAATCCCTGCTTTAGAAGACAGAGAGTCCTACTTTTATAAATGAACAAAGTGGAATTTCAGTAGTTGAGTCCTTTATCCAAGGTCACACAGCTGGTGGGGAATGGCCGAGGAGATGCACCCCCAGCTCTGCCTTTCACACTCTCTCCCCTTTTGGGATCTATAAACGGGACAAACACAGGAATGAGATATATTTTATAGGGGTAGGAGGAAGCTATTATTGGAAATTGTGTCCTGGACTGCACTAACTTCATTGGAGTGACCTCATTTTTCTTCATCTTTTATGGAACTTGTTGTTGCAGAAAGCTGGAGTTGGAAAGGACCTTAGGGGACTTCATTTCGGGGAACTGAGGCTGGAGATCAGCTCAGCACCGCCCAGACTGTTCAGGAGCTGGGACCAAGGCCTTTGGCCTTGCAGTCCTTAGCATGTGCTCCTAAGCTAGCTTAGTGTGTGTGAAGAAAGGTGAATTGGGGGATTTTGCAGCGATCTGCCCCCATCATTGAAAGGCTCCTTGGCATTCTGGGTGGAATCTCCTTGTAAAGCTCGGGTGCCTTGAACTCCTATGGATTTCATGATGTTCTCAGCAGAGTTCTTCCCATTGTGTTTTGACTGATTTTTCATTTTTCTTTTACAAGGTGAACAATAGAAGGGCTCTAAGGGGTATGGTGTAAAAGTAGTTGTTACAATAAAGAATGGTGGTTTGTCAAAGCAATTTTATTGGTAATTTAATTGGAAATGCTGCCATTAGCATGCAACATCCCACTTAATACAGGGCTTATGTTCCTATTAAGTAAGAAAGAGAAAACCTCTACATTATATTATTGTTAGAATTATTGGGGTGAGATTGGTTACCAAGAATCACATAGGTTCCAGGTGTACAATTCTCCAGCGCATCGTCTGTGTCACATTATGTGTTCACCACCCAGTGTCAGTTCTCTTTCCATCACCATATATTTGGCAAAAACCTCTACATTATTATCAGCATTATACAAATGATAATCCATACTGAAATTTTAATAAAATAGCAGATTGCTCCTTTATTAAGGTAGCACTGGTGGTGATGGTCCTTAGGGTAGTTTATACTGATCTAGAACAAAGTCTCAGAAGTTTCAGTTTCTCCGAGAAACTGGTGTGGGTCTGCTATTATATAAACCACTAATGCTCCTTTCATTGTGGCTAAACTTTAGAAATAGATGCTGCAGAGATAAAACACCACCTGGGAAGTTCCTCCCTCAAAGCAGGACAGTAATTGTAACAAGCTGGGTGCTTTTGTGGGTTTATTTTAGACATTCCTGAAAAAGTAGGGTTTGTAATTTTCCTTCAGATTACAAGCTGACATTTTGGGGAAAAAATGTCGTGGGGAATGTGGCAGTTGAGCGTGGTGGCAGCTGATAATTACCATAGTGTGAGTGGGGCTCGATATAACCCAGGCGCTCTGAGAAACGTGGCTGATTGCAGTGCTTTAAGAGTCACTCCGTTCGGGAGTTTTGGTTTGTTAGGCAGAGTGAACTCTCTTGCTTCTGCAATCTCATCCCACTTTCTTCTTTTACTTTTTGACCTAGAGCTACTTTTCTAGCTAATCTTCAATGGCAAGTCTGTTGCCAGGAAGAGCTCTGTACAAACCTCAAAAATGAGATGTATGGTGATGGAAGGAGAGGTGACTTCTGGCAGTGAACACACAACGCAACACATAGATGCTGTATTTTGTACATTTGAAACCTATACACTTTTACCACACAATGTCATGCCAATCCATTCAATAAAAACATTTAAAAAAATGGAATGTAGAAAATCTTCTAAACGGGTCAGGAGGAAACTGATTGTCACCATATGTAATGCCTTTGGAAAGGCCCACACTGCAGGAGCATTCTGCATCATTTAAGAGGGTTACATTTTTTTTTTTTTCTCAGATAAAGAAACCATGTTGGGGCTAATGTCAAAATAAGAACTTGTCACACTGTCTGGGGGTGGCAGTGTGCACACCCAGGGAATGTGGACTCATTGATTCAACTGTGTAAGAAGTGAGCAGAAGGGTGGCTCCCTGGGAAAGCAGAATGGAAAGACTTCAAAGGCTGTCAAGAAAAAATCCAGTCACAAAGGCCTCTATTTTTCATAGTACACGGCTGGATACTTTCTGGACAGCCATTGTGTATTTCCAATAACAGTTACCTTTTCAATTAATTGTACAGTTTAGTTGCCCAGTTTTGATTGCTGGTATAAAATTAAAGGTGTGTATGGTATGTGGGGAGGATGGGGAGAGACAGAGAGAGAAAACCCGAGAGAGAGAGAGAGAGAGAGAGAGAGAGACAGACAGACAGACAGACAGACAGACAGAGACAGACACACTAGAACACAACCAGGACACTTCTGAACACCTATGGCCTGCAGTCAGTTGAAGACTCAAGTTCCCAAGAATGCATAATGTAGTAAGTGCTATTGTAACAAAAGACTGTTACTCAAAAGTCCTATTTTATATAACACACAAAAGTTATTTTTTTTTGTTTAAGAGTGTAGTTCAATAAACGCCCCAAACCTCTCCCTTTGAAAAAGGCTCAAAATACTTGTTATCAGGGACAGAGCCAGGTTACCTGTAGTCCAAGGCCCTCTGAAATGAAAAAGAGTACAAAATGACACATACAGAAATCGATCAACGGCCCTGTAAAGAGTCTTAAGGTGGGGCTGACGTTGAACTTCATTAGTTTCGTGGTAAGTCCACCTCTCCGTGGAAAATGGTCTAGGTTATACAAGACTCAAGTGGAAACATACTCACACGTGATGATCTGGTGTTCCTTCATGGTACCGAAGGCAGAAGAACCTTTGCCTTTATTGGTCGCTTTCCTTAATTGCTAATACCACCACGTCTCCCTTCATTAACTTCTACTCTCTTTGCTACCTAACTCACAGAGAGGTATGATCCAGCTTTGTGCCTCTATTACTGCTTTTCCAAACCTGCATCCCCAATAAATACCTTGTATTGTCTTATGTTACTATAGCATTAAGTTAGTGTTTTGGGATGAATTGTGTTCCCCCAAAATTCGTCTGGCTTCTATACCTCAGAATGGGGTTATATATGGAGATGGGCCTTTCAAGGGGTGATTTAGATAAAGTGAGACTGTTGGGGCGAGCCCTAATCCAATTTGATCGGTGAACTTATAAGAAGAGGAAATTTGGACACAGAGACACAACAAGCCCATGCACAGAGGGCTGACCCTGTGAAGAGGCAGTGGAAGGGTGGTCCTCTGCAAGCCAACAAGAGAGGCCTCGCAGGAAACCAACCCTGTCAGCACCTTGATCCTGAACTTCCAGCCTCCAGAGCTGTGAGAACATAAACTTTTGTTGTTTAAGTCACCCAGTCTGTGGTATTTTGTTATGGTAGCCTCAGCAAACTAAAATAGTTAGCTGGAATTTATCAAAGAAATTGTCCCCAGCCAACATCCTCCTCAATGTGACATGCTTAGTAACCCAACAGAAGCTAGATTAGATAGAGCCTAGAGCACATCAAAGATACTGGAGAATAAAAGAACAAGTGTTTGCATGCACGTACGCAATCAAGGTAGATTTTAACAGGGGTTTTTGATGAAATAGCATTCTCCCTGTCTTTGCTAGGACAGCGTCAACTGCAAGGGGACTGTAGTGGTAACATAACATCCATGTTTTAGTAGCTCTTAATGATAATCAAATACAGGGTCTAGCAGAAGTAGCACCTGGATCTGAGTTATGATTTTACTACAAAATCATAACCATACATGCTTATGATTTTGTAAGAAAAGACTTGGTATGGATTACCAGCTCCTAAGTAGGGAGGTGTTATTTGTGTAACTGTAAGGATGTATGGTTTTGATCTTGTAATGAAATCGTAACTCAAATCTGGGCGTTACTTCTGCTGGACCTTGTACTTAACATTCATTGAGTCCGTCTAAGGTAGAAATTCAGAAAAATAAGAGGTAATCAAAGTTCCCTAAATGCATGAGAGCATTGTAATCATGACAGACATTCTCTTCCTAATGAAATTAGAATCCACAAAGTACAAAGTATGTTTTTTACATGGTCTTCTACAGTGGGCTGGCTATTTACCACAGGCTTCTCAGGTGGCACTCGTTTTAAATGGGACAGAAAACAATGGTACATGTGATCAGCTTACCAACACCCCGAATTTGGCCCAGTGAGACTAGGCTGATCACATGTGCCGTATGAATGGGACAGTACCATTGTTTTCTGCCCCCTTTAAAGCAGTATATCTGGTCAGCCTACTCATAGGTTGTTGTCTGATACTGTAAAATTTCCTTGAGTGTAAGAACCTACATGGTCAGATCCTTCTGAAAACCCCTTTAAAAATTGGTTCATGCAGCCTACGTCTCACAGGACATGGGACTAATCCGTGTCAGAGAGCCAATTCATTAATTTGTAATCAGCTATAAATTACGATCCCTGTGCGTATGACAATCCAGGAGAACTAATTATGGTTTATATGCGTCCTTGGCAAAAGCATATTAAGAGCAAAGGAAAATAGTTGCTCTTAAAGGAGAGATTTAGCTACAAGTGCCCTCTAATGAATTGGTCTTTCATTTCCTGGGGGAATTTCATTTGGATTTGGAAGACCATTCATTCATCTATTGCGCTATTTACTTGTTTTATAAACATTATTTATTGAGCCTCTACAAATTGCACTAGGCTTTAGAAATATAATGATGAACAATGCTGACATTATCACTTCCACATAGAACTTACGTTTTAATCACCACAGCTTTTAGCTAGTAAATTCAAATTGTTTAACAACGTTTCTCTTTACTTTGCCTCAGCTGTGCTGCTGTTTATTTTATGTGCTGTCGACTTCTGTAAATGTTTATAAAATATTGTATATATCTAATAAAACCATTTTGGGGGGAAATAGTTCAAGTTTTCCATAAAAGCATAAAGCATTGCAAAATCAAGGCTCCTACAGCCCACACTTAAAAGCTCTAGGCACCATAACACCAAAGTGACAAAAGAAAATGAATATGAAAAATATCTGCAAATAAATACATTTATTTCGTAGCTGGTCAAAGCACAAGTAACTACTGAGATCCATGTGTTGTTCTCCCTGTGTTGGAAGAAGTCTACTGGGCTAGTTCTCCATAAGCAGGAAAAAAATTCTAATATTTGGGGATTTCTGTGGGTCAATATTTGATTTTATGCTTTTTCTTTCTATTGACAACAAATCAACTGACATTTTGACCTGACTATGCATAGAGAGGGCTGTCTGGAAAGTATCCAGTTACGTCATATGAAAAACAGAGGCGTCAACGGCTGGATGTTTTCTCTGGACAGCCCTCATATGTAAAAGACATTTATTTGTCTTCTCATGACTTCCTTGCCTACCTAGCCACTGACCAAAGGTTATATTGTTTGACCTTGGTGACCCAGTCACAGCTCTTGATGTTCACATACATATAAAATCTTCATCTGGTTTATGATATTAGAAGCAAAGATAAGAAGAAAACGTCTAATTTCAAGTCACCTTATACTTTCTGGATTTGACTCTGTAGATTTTTATCCAAAAAGGGAACGTGTGAAATATCTGTCTGAGGTGGAAATGTACGAAGGCAAAGAGGTACCGGAGCGGTCCTTTATCTAAGCACCTCACCTCTCTGAATCCGTGACGCCTGTGAATCGGATAAGGTGGCCTGAACGGCACAATAGACTGAAGGGTACAAAAACTAGACATCTGAAGAGACTTTCTTGTTTCAAGGATATGCCTAACCTACTTTTAAAATATTCCTTTAATGGGGAGTTTAAAGGAAGTTCCTTCCTCTTATGAGGTCAATGATTCCCTAGTTAGATCCTCCCTTTGTCATCTGGGGTGACTTTAAGTTAAATATTGTCATATTGTCTCTAAGAGGAGCTTTTTCTTTTAGCTTGCAAGTCAATCGGATATTTAGAGAAGACCAAGTCTCTACTTTTAAACACAACCTACTTATAATTTCGTATTAGAGGCTAAATTAATGTAAAAATGTTAACCACGATGTACATAAGTACTATTGGCAAAGCTGTAATGGCTACCAATGAGACTATAAAAATATGACTTTATTTTAAGAACTCCAGAGGATTTGTACATCTGCATAGCTCCAGAGGTACCTGCTTTGTGGAGGAAGAACTGATGGGGAAGATGAGATCATTACCTACTTCTTTCCCTGTTTAAATTTCTGAGAAGACTGATTAGAAAATACTTCTCTTCACTGTAGGTCTGCTATACTCAGTTTTATTACCCTCATCAGTTTATCAGATACATAATCATCCTTACACAGGAATTTTAAAATAATCATGGTTTAATCATATATATTTGGTTTAATATACTTTTCTTCATACACTCGTGGGGATAAGCATTTTATTTTGTTTCTAAATCTGTCCATACTGGTTAAGTACAAATTAAAGACACGCACAAATAGAATTAGTTCAATGAACTCTGGTCTCCCAAGTTTGGAAGTTTCTTACTCATATGATTGGAAGAGCTGTGGCCTAGGGCCTCTTGATTCTACATTTCACTGGCTACTTGCTTGCTATTTACTACTTGCTGTGTGGTAAGGTTCTGGACTGCTCAGAACCTTGGTCTCCTTGTATGAAAAGCAGGAGTATTGTGCTTCTATTATCCTTTAAGCTCTTGCAACTCATCATGTCTATGACCTTCTTTGAGAGGTTACCAAGACAGATAATTACATACTGTATATGATTTTATTTCTCCTTCAGTACAATTAAGAATCTCCTGGACCACTGTGACACTGTAGTGTTTCTTTTCTGAGGATTCTTAGTGGTTTCAGAGGTATAACCAGAATTTCATGTGGTTCCATACACCTTTGCTGAAGGAGATCAGACTCAAGAGAATCTAGTCTTTGGTTCACCATCATTTACTGATTTAGTTTAATAAAATGTAAAAGAATGAGCTTCCACTCGGGCACAGTACCAATGGAGAAACAGGAATTCATGCAACATTTGGCCACAGCTAACCTCAACCTTAACTCTATCTCTTGAGGATGGAGCAGGGAGTGGGACTGTTTAGTGTTAATGTATCTGTTTACTTCTATCTGTCTTTATAAACAGCATTCAACATGCTATTTGTGAGAGCATTTGAATATTGCACTTACAATGATCATTGTCCTCTACTTCTCTGTGCATTTTGCAGTATTTCTAGGCATAGGACTACATCAATTTGAAAAAACGAAACAAAGGTCATTTCTTCAGAGCTTACATTCTAGCGAGAAAGTAGGAGAGGCTAACAATCAATAACAGACATAATAAGAAATTAAATCATGTAGTACATGATCCTACATTATATATAATACAGTATTTGATCAATGCAATTAAAAAAAGGTGTGGGGGGAGAAAAGCTGGCAGAGGGGTAAGAGGATTAAGATGTTGGGGGAGGTGGCTTGTCATTTTAAGTAGGCTTTTTAGGTAGATTGAATAGAGGTGACATTTGAACTTGAAGTCAGTGAGGGAGTGAGCTATGTAGATATTTAGGGAAAAACTATTTCAAATTGAGAGAACAAATACTAAAACCACTAGTTTCACAGTGTCTGAGGTGTCAGGATACACCAAGGAGGCCAAGGTAACTACAGCGGAAGGAGCAGAGAAGCCAGGGACTGACCACACAGGGCACTGGGCGACCATTGTCCCATTGCTTCTCCAGAACCATTCTCTTCTCTTCCCACCCTGTTCTGAGCCCCAGAAAGGAGACACGTTTGGACTAGATGAACATGATCCTTGGCCTGCTGTTTCCAGTGGGGTTTAGCCAGCGGGAGCTACAGACAGGAGACCCCCGAGGGCTGGAGAGGAGTGTGCAATGAGTTGTGTACGTGACTTATTTCCCCCAAGTAACATGCTGGGTTTCTAGGGACAGAATTTCCACATATTGAGCACAAACTCTGTTCCAGGCACACTTCCAAGAATTTAAGTGCATTTACTCCTCTCTCTTTCCTCACAGCCCACATTGAATGTAGTCTGTCAGCACCACCAGAAAAAAAAAAAATAGACCCCTAATCTGAAAACCTCCAGTTTTCTCTTTAATGTAACCCACCATCATCTCAAATTCAGGCTTGAGTAACCATCTTCTAACGGCCCTTCCTGTGTCTTCTGCTGTGTCCCCATAATCAGTTCCCCACACAGTGGCCGGAGTGAGGTGGAGAAGTTCAGCAGAGCATGTCACTCCTCTGTGCAGAGTTCTTCACTGTTCCCCCTGTGCCTTGCCAGGAAGACGGAAAGCTCGTGCACTGCTGACAAGGTCCTGAGTGATGTGTCCTGTGACTTTTCCCCCACCTCCTCCAGCTCTCGGTCTCTCTCACCACAGTGGGCCTGTGGTTATTCTGGGTTGCTGCCTTGCAATCTTTGCACTTGCTGTTGCTTCTGCCTAAGCCACACATACCGGGGTGCGAAAAAACGTATACACATTTTCAGCGATGTTACTTTTTTCAGTATTTGTATTTTTCAGTGATGTATACACATTTTCAGTATTACTTTCCAAAGTTGAATTGAATCACGGTAGCAATGTGTGGTTTGACGTTCGCTCAAAAGATGGCATTAATCAAATGAATGCTAGTGTCACCATGTGACAGGCAGGACAGTTAAAGAAAATGGCAGAAGCACGGTTGTCGTTCGGGGAGCACAAGACCATTTTGAGGTGGGATTTGAAACTTGAGAATGTTGTTTCAGTTTCCCTCACATTCTCCTGACTTAACACCCACCTGACTTCTCCCTGTGGGGGACCCTAGAGGACGTGGTGTACTGTAGAAAACCAGCTATGCTGGCGGTACTTCGGGAAGAAACTGAAACAGCTTGTGCAGTGATACGCATGGACGCTTTGGTCAATGTTGCTCACGCAGTAGTTCACCGTCATCAGAAGTGTCTGGACGCTGATGGTCACCACTTTGAGCACCTCTTGTAACTGCAGAAGTCAAACGTGACTTGTATTCATCTTTTGTTATCGGTTTATGTTGAGTATTACCATTTTAATCCAGTTTTTCCTTCCTTAAAATGTGTGCGCAGTTTTCTGGCACGCTCCATTCTTCACACAGATGACCACATGACCGGTTTCTTCTCCTTGTTGGGGTTCCTCCTCCTATTCTCAGAGAAACTTTACTAATGAACTGATTCACAATGTCAAGTTCTCCCCTCAGTCCCTCACCCTTGCTCTTTGAGTCCTTACTCAACTCGATTTTTCTTCATATAGCCCTTACCACCTTCAGTGTAATGTGTGTTTCTTTGCATATTTTACAGAATATAAACTCCAGGAGGACACACACTGTTTTTTAAAGATCGTTCCATATTCTCAGGACCAAATGTGGTGCCTGGTACATATCAATATTCTACTAATATTCCCAGAATAACTGACTGACTGATTGATCTCATTCAAAAGCCTTTGCCTGTGATGATCTTTAAAGATGAGGGCCAGAAGTCCAGGACCACACACTAGTGCTGTCTGTGTCCCTTGGAGTGCCTTGAATATAGTGGACAGTTAGCAAATATTTCTTAAGTAATAAACATCATCATGAACATCAAACTCAGCCAAGAGCTGCTGAGAGACGATGCAGTTTTATAAGTCCCTGGTCTTTGTGGTTGGATTCAGCTATTCAAATTTTGTATCTGCCACTTGCTTTGTCAGATTGAGCAAATCACTTAACCTCTCTGAGCCTGGGTTTCCAGACTTGAAAAATTAGGTTAATAATAGGACTAGCCTCACAGGGATTAAATGAGGCATGTATCCAGCATACATTATCAATAAAATAATCCTCTGGCTGGGGTTAAGTGATCTCCTCTGCCTTTTCTGTTTTCCTGTGGCACAGTAATTATCTCAGTCAGTATTTTCTGTTTGTCTCTTCCCCTATTAGGTTTTAAGCCTTTGGAGGGCAAGAACTTAATTTTATTAATCTTTAAATTCCCAGAACTGGTACACTGAAGGTCCTCCATGAACCTGTTTTGAATCAAATGGGACTGAATTAGAGATGACAGCCCTTATCCCAGAAAAAGGGTACTGTGGTATTGATCAGTGTCCATTTCAAGGAGCCCTTTTTAACTACTGATGGGCATGTTTGCAAAAAGTTATTTCAAAAGCCACTGTAACAAGCTGTGAACTTGGGGTTGGTACAGGAGCGGAATGAATGAGGAGGGGGGAACTCCCCCTGACCCCTTCCCTGCCATCACTGGCTGTCACCGAAGCGGGCCTTCTAAATGCTCCCGTTGGATCTCCAATATCAGTTGCTAGGTACGGCCAGTCGTGTCAGCTGAAGTAGTGGAAATTTCTGTTCAACTTATAAATAGTTGAAGAGCCTGTCTTGGTGAAACATGAACTGAGCAAATATTCCATTTTCTCCCGGGAGGGTAGATCAGGATTCGGCGTATGTCGCTGTCACATCAGCCGTGTCAGGACCGCTGTTCAGGAGGCCACAGGGCTCTAAGTTATTCATGGGGACATGACAAACAAAGACTCAGCCTTAGCGAATAATGAGCATTCTTCCCCTGAAGCTTGCTTCCCAGCTAGAAGCGGGGGCCTGAGGGTCATCCCGTCAGAGGCAGCGATGGACCTCACAACTTTGCAAACATGAAAACGATGCACTCAGCACTTCGGTGAAGCTGGGGGACTCTGTCCTCTTTCTGAGGACACGGGGAGTTTTCCCTCTTCCTTTTCCAAGGGAAGCAGACGATACTTTTAGTGGTGATTATATTTCTACCTGGGCTGCATATCAGCATTCTTTTGATGTTGTTTGCTTTGTTATTTTTGGGTTGATGTGTGTGTATGTGTGTGTGGGGAGTTTCTTCCTAGTGTCTTTAGCTCACATATACAGTGCTGTCCCAAAAGTATCCAGCCATGTGACCGTTCTCGTTATGTTGACAATGGCTGGGCTTTCCCCCGACAGTCCTTGTAGTCAGATCTTTATTCTCTGGTGCCTATAATGAAGAGATCTGAGAGAAGAGAGATTTTGCAGCATGATATTTAGTTCTTTTATGTGAAATTATTATTTAAAGAGGCTACGACTTTATAGGATGAATGAGGGTTTGTAGCAAGGAGTCCTCCTCTTCTTTTTTTGGTCTTTGGCTCGGGGGTGCTCTGGAGTCTTCATTGTGAATAGTGGAAAAAAAATAGGACTGGTTTTGGAATCAGATGTAAATTATAATCCTAGGTTCCCTGAGACCTCAGGCAAGTGATCTAGCTTCTCTGAGTGCAAGAATGGGGAATATTAAGCCTGGAAAGCTCTTAGTAAATGACACAGCATGCCGAAAGCATTGAGCGTTAGCCCTCTGTGCTTTAGGTGTTCGACAAACGTTACTTCCGTTCTCCTCCAACTTCTCTCAGAAACAACATTCTCTTCCTTGTAACATACTGTTTGAATGCTGCTGTTTTCTGAGTACCCTTCAGGTGACACCCACCACCTTGAGGATCAAGTTCAGACTCTTCAGTTCTCCTTAGGTCCCTTGTGCCCTGCTAATTCCCCTCATTCACTGGTCGCAGTTACCTTCTCTTGACCCTATCTTCTTCATAGCACCTAACTCGTTCTTCAAAATGTACTTTAGCCGTCTTTTTTGTTGTGCCTTTCGTGCTGCAGAGGTCCTTGTTACGTACTGTTACTGCTTGTACTATATTGTGTTGGTTTCTTCCGTATCTCCCACTAGACTGTAAGTGGTAGGCGCCCACGATAGCAATGAGTGCACGAGTAATCAATGAATGTGTGCAGTGATCAGACAGATGAAGGACTAAATGTGAACAAGGGATCCCCTAATTTGAAGGTAAAGATGGAGAATTTTTGACTATACCTCAGGTATGTCTTGAGCAGTCATTAAGGTTTTACTTCTTTATTTGGTGAAGAAAGTTGTTAGTTTATGGGTAATTCTGTTACTGTTGGCAAGAATCCAGCTGGCCCAGGATCAGAGCTCAGCTTTGCCACTGGTTGCTACGTGATCTTGCGTTACTTACTCAATCTCTCTGTGGCTCAGTTTTCTTGACTAAGAAGTAAGGATAATAGTAACTCCTATTTCAGGGGATTTTATGAAAATTAAATGAGTTTTTTTTGCATGTGATGAGCTTATTAACACCTGTAATGAGCTCATACCAGCACGTAGCATATTGTAAACATTAAAAATAAAAAAAAATAGAAAAGAAACAATCTTACAATTAAGTGCAAAGGATTGCATGTGGATTCAGAATAGGGGAGGGTGCCCACAGACAAGAGGCATCATGAGATGGAAGGCATCTGTCTTATTCCCCGTCAAAGGCTGACAAAACTGACGAACAGTAACGTCTCTATAAAAAGTAATATCATGGCAGCTTCTCCTTCTTCTCCCCCTCCTGTGTCGAGTGGGTGTGTTCAGTGACAGACGGTTTTGGAAGGAGCTAGAAATATCAGCTTAAAAAATGCCTGGCAACCACTTTAGAATGATTATTTGACTTTGGGAGAAAGGGAGGATACTGAGGTATTCCTCTTATCCAAATTTAGAAATGTCAGGGAGGCATAATGAATCATCTCTCAGAGGCTTTAAGAACATTTCTCTCATACTGAGTGTTGCCTATTGCCTTTCATTGCTGGCGATTCTGAACCTCAGGGTAACCCACAAAACCCCAACGAAGCAACCCAGTTGTATAAATGAGGGGCTCTGCTTCAGGTCTGATTCCTTTACTGCACTTGGGTGGACACTGTGTTTGGCTCCCCAACCTGTCTTCTCCTTTATGGATAGTCCAAGTCAATGAAGGTAACCTCAACCCTCACATCAGCCATGGATTCAGACATGGGTCAGTGCGATACAGGGACAGGGATTCTGCAGAAAGTTCCCAGTATCTCTCTCCTGCTCATTGTGAACACAGCAGCACATTACTCTGGTGGCTGCTGGCGACTGCTTCCGGGAAAGACGCCGAGCCTTAAGCGGACCCAGCACCGTGACTGGCAGCATGGAGAGGTGAGAGGTAGTGCATCATCCAGAGTGATGCGCCTGAGTTGCTCTTGTTTGCATCAAGCAATGTTCTAAGCAAACACACTCATGATACTTCTTTCTCGCTGCCTTGTAAGGCAGTTATTTATATGTCGCTGGGGCTGTCCCTATTAGTGCACAACTGGAGGGTGGCCACCATGTCCTGCCCATTTATGTTTTTTTTCTTTCAAAAGCACTTAACATAGTGTGTTACAAACAGTCACAATTGCACTACTTGTTGATATACAACAATGTTGAAAGCAATATACCCTGACAGCCTTTGGCTCCATTTAACAGCAGTGAAGCCCCTATCAAAAAACAGAGTTTGCTTTTTTGATCTGCAACCATAAAAGCCAAAGCTTGGTAGAAGTGAATAAAAGCATCATCTTTCAGTATCCTTTTTGTGCTGCTCACGCAATAGCTGGATATAAAAAAAATCCTATCACAAATTAAACTATTGAATTATGTTTTCATAACAGGCAACCAAGTGCACTCCCCTTACTTAGCTTTCCCTCTATCAGGACTAATTTCAGGCAGACTGTTTATAGAGTGAAGATGAATTTTATTGGTGACAAATGCACTCCTGCATTAACAAATTAAGTACGCTCTCAAAGGAGAAAAGACAAACTCGGAGAAAATTGGGTTGTCTGAAAACTGAAGTCTAAAAAAGGGCTTCTTTCCTCCGGGGACGTTCAGTATTTTGGTAATCACATAGAAAGGAAAACATATGTCTCTTGGGCATAACATTAAAATAAATGAATTTTGCTGCCTAATTCATAGTGGCTAATGGCAAACTGGGAATATTTATTTCTAGACTTCTCTTGCTCAGAAACCCAGGATTTTCTATGACCTCCATCTCACTAAAGATGAATAGTTGTGTCAACTTACAGGAGATGAAGAAAATGGTCTTTGTTTCTCTATTTTTGGCTTATTATTAAGAGGTGAGTGGTCATGAATAATAGGACCCTAAAGCCTCAAGATCTTGACTTCATGTCACTAGAATATCGTGGGTTTTTTTGTTGTTGTTTTGTTTTTTACTACTGTTCTTGGAATTGAAAACGTCTTCTATTCCTTAGAAATATGTTGCGTTATGATCAGATGCCAATGACCATTCTCTGTTCAGCCCAACTTGTGGTTAGTTTTTGTCTCTGCCTTCTAACAATCACCAGGCCTTTCCTTCATCTGTTTTTCCGTAATCAGCCTCTGTCTGTCTACACACCCACTCTCCTAAAATACTAGAGAATCCCGTCACGTGCATGTCCTTGGCATTCTCTAAGTCTGGTGTGGGACAGAAGCACAGGTTACTGTATACAATAGCTTCCAGAAAGGTGCGGTCCTTATTTTTTACTGCAGGGTAGTATAATTTTAAATACTTGATTTGCATAATCTTCCCAGTGTTGAAGGTATATGAATGTAACTGATACAGAAGTCACCGAGAGATCCTGAAAAATAGCAGTCTTTCCTTTCACCAGCTTAAAACCTTGTTGTAGAGAGAAATACTGTAGACATTGATGGGAACCCTAACATTTCCTCACAAGAGAAACCAGCTCTTGTAAATAATCAGTTGCTGTGTGATCACAAGTAGATTTATGGAAGTCTGGGGCTATTCTGAGGGTCCATAAATGTGACTATTACTTTTGTGCTCTCTTTCTTTTTTTTTTTTTCCTTAAGTGGTTAACAGTGATGGCATTTAGCTGAGAAACAATACTATGAAGCTTGTTTTACTCAGTCAGGGCCAATAATTCTCTCTAACAGGATTATTGCAGAATACAGATTTTTTTGTTTTGTTTTTTTATAAATTTACTTAATTGCATTGAACTTATTTGAAGGAATAGTTCCTCCTTGCATAGCAGAGTTAAATCTGGGCAAAATCAGAATAACCCTTACAGAAGAGAAATGGGGCAAAATAATAAACTTGAACTTCCTTCTGGAAAGGAGTCTCTCAGCTAGAAGCTGGATGAGCTGCAGCCCAAATGAGAGGCTCCTTGGTCTTGCCCTCCACACAACCGAGGGAAGTGTCCAATTATGGGAGATGAGAATCGCAGGGAAAAAAGGAACTGATATCTGCCATGTTACCTAAGCAAGTGTAAGTGCAGGGGATCATCTCATCCAGGAAGATTCTTCATGTTACAAGGAGAACTACTCTTTAGTAAAAATGCAATGCTTCTTGAAGCCATGTTTTTGACCTTCAGATGAAATTTAAAATCAAGATTAAGAAAATAGGATGTTGTCTTTTCACTGTATATTTCTGCCCTTTACCCTATTCCTCTTAGCTTTAAACCATGATTAATCATTTGACACGACTACCTAAATGATAGACTGTTTGTATTACATACATATTATAATTTATTTTCCCATATATAATTAGGTATAATCATTGCTGCCAGAATATAAAATGACATGTCAATGATAAGTAGAGATATTAACAGCTGTGTGCAAGAAAAGGCGTACAAAACACCTGAAGCTCGTAATTACATCTCTCTCCTCACCCCTTGTATTTGTATCAGGATGCATCTTAGGTAGCGGAGACCTTAGGCAGTTATTAAAATCACATGAACATTCTATAAGGACTTACGGCAAATACCTAAGTATTCCACGGATGCACAGACTTTCAATATTGAACAAAGTTAATAATTTGGAATGCATTTTACCAAAGTTAATACCTTGGAATGCAGATTTCTTTTGAGGAAGCTTGAATTATGCAGCATCTTTATATTTTTATGCGTTCGACAGGGTACCTGCTCTGTGCTGAATACAGTGCAAGTCACCTTGGAGGACACACAAGACCAAGATGCACTGCTTCCCTTCCAGAGACTTGCAATCTCCCCGAGTTGTAGGGACAAGATGAAACAGGCAAAGCCAGAAGAGATGATGTCATACCCATCTTATTTTCTCTGAGTTGTGTAGTCTCTGCTGCAATTTGGAGAGAGGAGATCAGAGGACATGCGGAGGAGGTAAGCTTGAGCTGAATTTTGATGCTTTAGAGTTAGATGGGTGTAGATAAAGTTAGGGGTCAGAAACATTTCCCATGATTCCCAGGACTTCCATGACATTGTCTTAATTAGATTCTCTTTCTATTATATGAGCTATATTACATCCTCTCATTTAACCAGCATTTTTCTACCATCCAGAGAGAATTACATTTAGCTGGAGAGAGACATTCAAAAGTAGGAAGCATGCTCCCTACTTCTCGATTCAATCCAATCTAGCCCAGCAATGGCATATAGATTCATTGAGCTGCTAGATAACAAATGCAAAATAAAGGTTTTTATTTTAATTCCATAGGTATGTGGACTTTTTGGCTCTAAGCTTCATATAACTCAGAAATCCTGAACAGTAGGCCAAACAGGTTTTGGACAATCCAAAAACATTTACTAGATTCAATGTGGGGAAAATTTGGCAGGTAAGTTTGTTAGAGTTTTGCTTTCATTTGACTTGCTGAAAGTGAAACACAAAAGTAAAACAACACATAACCAAAGTCTCTTTAAAAGAGACTTTATAAAGGTGTAGATTGACTCACTTAAAATATTCTACAGGTTATGAAAGACATATTTTTGCCAAGATCTGTGAATATTACCTTTTATATTTGATACTAAAACATTATTTTGTTCTTGTTGATGGATTATACACATCTATTTGCAAAACACAGATTGGGCAATTCAAGTCAATGACTTCATTTATTTATGCAAAATATCTTACTTAATCTGGTTGCTTAACATTATATAGCTGAAGGCTAGGTTTAATTTTAGTGGCTTAAAAAGCTTTATGATGGTTCCGTGCTGACTTGTGTAAGAATAATAAATTCCCTGAAGAGGTGCTGGGATTAGAAAATAGTGATCTTGATTTTTATCTTTAAGCTATCTGTGGTCTTTGAGGCCTTTTTCAGGCTGTTCCTTATGAGAAAAGTTGCCTCCAAGGTCCCTGCTTATCTAGCTCTGAGGTCCCTGCTCAGAAAATTTGCCTCAAGGTCACAAAGTAGTGAGGCTAAAAAGGGACAAAACTGTTTCTGTGAGAGCAGCAGATGCAGGCACATGCTCTTTTGCAACCTACTGGAACTACGATGAAGGTCTTGTGATTCTGCAAGGGGGCAATTGGAGGGAAGTACTCAGATTATGTAAATTCACGGAGAGGCCTCTCGTGGGTGCATCTGTGTGCACTGACGCAAGTGTTACTATGATTTCCATGACTTCCTAACCACAGCTTACGTCATCCAGATGTACCATGAGCATCACCTAAAGAACAGGTTTTATTTTAGGCTCCTCTGTAATCATACCACTTAGACCTATAGGGGTGTGTTGGTATCACCACTCACTCATATAAATGCTCGTGCACAAAAATAACATAAATACTGGGCTCGTTAATTACATTATTATTGATTCGAATCAACAAATAACATAATACTGCTAAGATATTAAGTATTATAGGCAATATGTAGATGATAGGAGATTCTAACATTAAAAGGAATTTAAAATCTAGTAGGAGATATTAGGAGAAGAACTTACATAACATTAGTAAAAAAGAAGAGAGCTATGTACTTTGAATTGTGATAAGGCTCATGAAGAAGGCAGAACTACAGAAGAGAAATACAGAAGACATTAAAGGAAAAGAAAGGGAGAAAGAGAGAGAGAGACAGAGGTTACTTCTGAGTGAAAACATCCGAAAAGGTTCTACACAGGAGGTAGAGCAAGAAATGGAACATAAAGGGTGAGCAAAGCAAATGATGTCAGCTTCCGATTTTGCAATTGACTTTAACTGTGTTTATTGTTTTGTCTTTAAACCTTATTTTCTTCCTGGGAATGATTAAGACAAAAAATTCTAGAGGCTCATACATTAGTGATTGGGCTATGCAGTAGTAGCATCTGCTATTTTGCAGATCACTAAGTATAAAAGCATGATACAGATTTTAATACTGTGAGTATTTGACTAGAAACAGGCCACAGTTTAAGAGAGAGATGAAAGGATGTCTGTACATTGCTCATTCGGCTTGTGATTATAATTACATCTTATTATACTGTTTATTGTCAGTGATGCCTTTTCCATAGAATGAAAACATTACAAGTCTTGGGACCGTCTGAAATATTTGTCTTGTACACTCCTTTTCCTTATGTTGTAGGTATCCATGCTAAAGACCAGAGAGATGCAAGGTCTCATTCTCAGCAGAACTCAGATGTTCGTTAATATCGTTGTGTACAGCTCAGTTTCCTAGAACTCATTCCATTGGGCATAAAACAAGACACCTCCTTCACAAGATTTAGTTTAATTGGGTGTCTTTCAGCTAAGCAAATCTATAGTATTTGTAGTAATTTAATAAAGTGCCAGTTTAACTTATTTTGTCCTTCATAAAACCCCTGGGAAGCAACAAATACATTTCTGCACTAACAGTGTCAATGACACTGTAACACTGGTCTTTGCTTTCTATTAATGGGTTTAGACATACATAAACATAGTTTTGCGTGTGCGGTTAAGATTAAATACATTCAGAAAAGTTTTAGAAAATTCTAGTGTTAGCATAAAAGCTTACATTTCAAATTTCTAAGAGGTCTTTCTATTGGAAGATGCATGTGCGCGCGTGCACACACACACACACACACACACACACAGAGCTTATGAGTTCTCTCTTTGGTTATTCAGTTCTAACATTTACTGTAATGATACAAGTGCGATAAATTATAAAAGTAATCTCATTTTATAATTTTACTATCTATTTTAAAGTATACTTCATCTAGTGTTTTACCTGCATGTGAGGCCACATGTAAAACTTGCCTCACATCGTACTTTGACTCATACTCTGTATCAGTAAGTTCACTTGCACCCTGAAACTGTTGGGAAAAAATGATGGTAGACAGCTTTATAGGTTACTGAGTTTAGACCAGTTCAACTTTCGAGGTGGAAGGTCACTTTCTTGCTAAAAAAAAAAAGGAATGTCTTCTTTTATAAAAATGTTTGTTAACTGCCATTATCTTGACTTCATTGAAAAACTCACAGGTGGTATCGCAGGGCAGTGAGTTTAGAGGCGGAGGGCCATGGGGAGATGTGTGTGCGTCATGAAGATGTGTTATTAGAGCCAGCTCTATCCTTTGACTCGAGAATCAAAACCTTGGTATTTGACTACAGGTAAGTAATCTAATAGAGAAAACATAGAAACATGCACTGTCATTTATTATGTTATCATTCATAATCATGCCTAATTAGAAAACAATAAAGTAAATATCCAGAAATAGGGAATTCGTTTAGTAATTTATAGCATGTACCCTTAGCCACATAGAATGGTGGTGCTAAGAGTGACTTTAAAACTTTTTCCTCAAACATTGCTATTATAGTATTTCAATAAAAAATGTGACAACATGTAAAAATAATAATCTGCAAAATACACCATACCTTTTTTTTGAAACATTATTATTAGTTTCGATGTTTCCTATTTCATCAGACTCTAAATGCATAAACTACTGTTTGACTTTCAAATAAAAAATGAAAAAATGCAAGTATTGTTTTGATTTCAAAACTACACAAAATAAAGACATTTAAGCACTATTTTTTTCAAAAATGGCCCCAAAGGACCACTACATTAACGGTATTATATAAAGTTATAATTCATCTCCTAAGCCTGGTTTACAGTATTTGTATAATGTCGCAGAGGAGCGGCTTTAAAATCTGAACTGATCCACCTTCCACTTCCAGTAATTCCTAATTGTAAGCCACGGCCCTGCACCCACGGAAACAGTGGCATTTGCTGCTTCCCAGGGAAGGCAGGGACAACCACTGGGGACAGAGCTGTCCTCACTTGGCTCCACATTTTGTCTCTCTTTTGAAACCCGCAGCAGACATAATACTCTGAAAGCCACAAGACTTTTATGAGCCACATGGGACAAAAAGGTTTCACAGAAATTAAAAAACTTGACTGGAGAACAAAACCTAGTGAACGAAGACACCTCGTTTTCATGCTGACTCAGGGACCATGGGGGACTCACAGTGCCTTAGGGGCAGCTTTCCTTCCCCACCTGGAAATCCAGGACCTTTGAACCCTCGTCAGTCCTAGCTAAGGGAGGGAGGAACTCCGGGAGGATTTTCAACGAGCCTTGGGTGGGTGCTGGCCTGGCTCCTGCTCCTCATCCCCCTCCAATTAAAGCTTGGTGTAAGAGACCCCTCGGGGGGCTAATGGCTCTGAGGAGGAGAGGCTGGGGTCCCACTTCCTGTCTGGAATTCTGGAAGGAGATGTGTTCCGGGGTCTGCAGCTACGTGGTCCTGCCTTAGTAGACAGAGATGGTAGCAACACGCTTCAGAGAGGGCCTCAGTTATCCCCTTCCACCTCCCCATCCTCAACACCTTCGTCCTGGGACACATCTAGGAAATCCCAAATATTATGCATGAGGGAATGTGAAGTGTAGTGGAGATCTGTGACTTGTATGTGCCAGGGCTCAGCAGGGTGCCGAGAGGGTGCGCCCAATCGCAGAGACTTGGACAAAGGAGTCTCAGAGAATCAGAAGCTGTAGCGAGAGATGAGTGGGCAGCAAGACAGCGGGGCTCCCCAGCAGCGTGTGACAGACGCTTGACCTGGAGACGGAGCCCCACGGTCAGCTGGGAACGCCCATTCAGACAGGAAGATGAGGTATGCAGCCTCGGGCAGCGGAGGGCTCTGCCCCTGAGCCAGGATGGTACGCTCCTCTGAGAACTTACTCTCTGCCGGGAGAGGGGAGAACTGGGTGGGCGTGGAGGAGCCACTGATAAGCGACCCAGCTTGACAACAGAAGAATCTCTGTGAGCTGCAGTGTAATGAATGAATGGAAAAAAGAAAGAAAGGAAAGTGAGAAAAAAGGAAGGAAGGAAAAGAAACAGAAGAATCTCTTTTCTGTTATTTAGCAGAAATGTGGGCTTAAGGATTAGGTTACTTGTCAAAAAGTAAGTTTCTGTTCCCGCACACCTGTGTTTTTGTGCCTCAAGAAATAAACACCCGATTGCGGGGGGCAGGGTGTCTAGGCATGTACATCTCAGAGAATCGGGACACGCCTGCCCTTCAGTCCGGCGGATCAGGGCTGACCCAGCGGGCGAGTGGTGTGAGGACAGGGGAAGCCGGCGCCCGGAGAACCGGACAGCCTGGAGGCCGTCTCAGATTCACTCTTACCCAGACGAGATTTTGGCTCGGGAAACCAGGGAACTGCTGGCCATTTGTCTAATCTGAGAAAAATCTGGGTTGGTTTGGAAGCGAAGCCAACGTGTTTCGATAGCTCGGGGCCAGGATCTAGGAATTCAGGAGATTAAAAAATATAAAAAAGATTACAGATTAGGGTATTTGAGCCGTATTGCCTTATGGGTTATTTTTAGGTTTAGTTTCTACAGAAGCCAGGAACCCCCCTGGTTACCCCCTGGGAAACTTCACAGCTGGTTAAAAGAAACAAGTTTGCACGTGTGCTCCGCCACTGTGGGGGGACCCGAGTGCACGGTGCAGGACGCAGCAGGGTATTTTGGCAATGATGGAAAGCCATTTGGAATCGAATACCTCTGGGTTTAAAACCTGGAACTTCTGTTTACTTGAATTGTGTGACAGGAGTGGCTCCTTTCCTCATTAGCAAAATGGGGATGCTCACACATTGCTAAGTTTTATGTCGGGATGACGTGCATCAAGTCTGTGACTCCGGATATTAAATGGTAGGCAGACACAGAAAGAGACACATTCATTCATGATTGTTTCCTACCGTATTTCTTTCCTGTGTATTTACCCATTGGATAGGTTTCTGAAATGCCTGTAATAAATGACCACAAGGTTGGTGGATTAAAAAATCAATTTTTTTTTCTCTCACATTCCTGGAGGCCAGAAATTGAGATGTCGGCGCCCTCTAGAGGCTCCAGGGGAAGAACTTATTATTATTATTTTTTGTTATCTTGTTCAGTTTCTGGTGGCACCAACGTTCCTTGGCTTGTGGCTGCATCTCTCTGTTCCATCCCGTCACCTTCTCTGGTCTGCGTCTCTGTTTAATCTCCCATGTTTCTCTTTTAAGAGTGCATGTGACTACATTTAGGAATAACCCAGGATAAGCTCATCCTCTTAAGATCCTTAATTTAATCACATCTATTTTCATACAAGGTGATATTAAGAAGTTCCAGAGATTAAGATGTGACTGTATATTTGAGGAACTATTTTTTTCCACCAACCACACCTGTCTAAATCTTGTGCTATTGTCTGCATGTTTGTATTCCCTCAAAATTCATATTTTGAAATTCTAATGCCTAATGTGATGGATTGTGCTAGGAGGTGAACACTTTTGGAACTACTGAGGTCATGAGGACTGAGCTCTCGTGAACAGGGCTAGAGTTCTTGTAACAGAAACCCCACAAAGATGGCTTGTTCCTTATACCACATGCAGATACAACGAGAAGTCTGTGACCTTGACTGAGGCATTCAGAATGGTGAGACATAACTTTCTGTTGTTCATCAGCCACCCAGTCAGTGGGAGTTTATTACAGCAGCCTGAGTGGACTGAGACATCATTTGGGAAATTTTTATAAAAATGAAAGACTAACGTGCAAAATGTCAGAAGCAATTTTAACTTCGCTTTAAAGTGTGCTGCAGCACAAGAACGCCTATGGAAACAGGGAACCCAGTTGCCACAATTAAGGAAAAGAAAACCCAAAGGATGAATCCCTGAAGTAAAGCACCAACACTGGGCAAAGTGAGGAGATTTGGAATCAAGGTGGTATCTTTTCAAAAAATGCAATAGCGCTCACTTTCCAAGTCATTCTACCACATTTAGCTCCAAAGTGGATTCCTAGAAATCAAACCCTATTTTGTTACAGATTTCTGCTATACACTCGGAGCTACGCATCTGTGGAAGAACCTCTGCCCTCGGAACTGCACTTTCAGAGATTTACAGCCAAGCCCATTCCCACAGCATCGTACCTGCTTAGATGCTCCCATCCTAAACGGGCCAGCGCCTGCCTTCCACTGCGCCCGTGCAGCGTACCCTGAGTCACGCGCGAGCCTGCCTTCCGCTGCGCCCCTGCAGCGTACCCTGAGTCACGCGCGAGCCTGCCTTCCGCTGCGCCCCTGCAGCGTACCCTGAGTCACGCGCGAGCCTGCCTTCCGCTGCGCCCCTGCAGCGTACCCTGAGTCACGCGCGAGCCTGCCTTCCGCTGCGCCCGTGCAGCGTACCCTGAGTCACGCGAGCCTGCCTTCCGCTGCGCCCCTGCAGCGTACCCTGAGTCACGCGCGAGCCTCTTCTACTGCGGGACCACTGAACTGTGTATCGGTAGCTTCCTTGATGACCATCTATCTCTAATATTTAAATATGGCCTCTGGAATTCAGTGACTTACATGACATATATTGCCCGTGTATATTATTCCCTTTCATGATTCCACATTTAAAGTTCATTTAAAGATGTCCATGCAACTAGAAAAAGCATGCTTTCTGTGGAGTCAGATTTTGGCCTGCAAAGATATACTTTACACATATTCTTAAATTAGAGATTTATTTATTTATGGTCTTCGTATCAGCAGTACTTGTGCTTTTACACAACATTTAGGTTTTTTGCTTTTAAAAAAAATCTCATGGACACGGTGTATTGTATAAATGATCAGACTTCCCTGTTCATGTTGATTATTAATTTATTGCCTGCCTATAAAAGTATAAAGAAATTCTGGCATATATTTCCACAATAATTTTTCTTTGGCTGCATTTTATATCATTACTCTTATTTTTTCTTTTGTATGTATCTATTGTAGGTTAATGTTTCTTAGGTATGTATCTATTGTAGGTTAAAAAGATATGTTGAAGTTCTAATTTTTGATACTTGTGAATGGGACCTTATTTGTAAATAGGGTCTTGGCATATAGAATCAAGTTGAGGTCTGACTGGGTTAGGGTGGCCCTAACTCAATGACTAATGTCCTTATAGGAAGAGGGAAATTTGGGCATAGAAACATTCATGCAGAGAGAGCTCCGTGTAACAGTGGAGGTAGAGATTGGAATGATGTGTCTATAAGCCAAGGAGTGGCAAGGATTGCTGGAAAATACCAGAAGCTAGGAAGAGGCAGGGAAGGATGGTCCTGTAGAGCCTTCAGTGAGACATGGCTCTGCTGACACTGTGATTTTAGACTTCCAGCATCTAGTACTATGGCTATCAATTTCTATTGTGTTAAGCCTCTAGTTTGTGGTAATTTGTTGCAGCAGCTCTAGAAAAACAATGCAGATTGTTATACCCGGAAGCCAGGTGGTGCTGGAACAAACACCAACAAAATGTGGACGTGGCTTTGGAATTGGAAACTGGGTAGAGGCTGGAAGAATTTTAAGGTACATGATAGAAAAAGCCTACCTTGCCTTGAAGAGGCGGTTCGTAGAAACAGAGACATTAGAGGCGATCTGCTGAGTGCTGAGAAGGAAGTGAAGAGGTGCTAGAGAAAGCCTTCATTGCCTTAGAGAATACATGTATTGCTGTGCACAGAGTGTTACTAGAGACAGAAATGTTAAAGGAGGAAATGAAAACAGGTTACTGGAAACTGGAGGAAAGGTAACCCTGGTCATGAAGTGGTAGAAACCTGGCTGAATTGTGCTCTACTGTTGAATGGAGAGCAGAACGCATAAATGGTGAACTTGACCATCTAATCAAGGAGTTCAAATGAAGTGCGGAAGGTGTGGTCTGGTTTCTCTTCCCTGCCTGTAGTAAGCTCTGAGAGAAAAGAGGCACATTGAAGAAGAAGCTATTAAGCAAAAAGGAACCAGAGCTCGATGATCAGGAACATTCTCCGCTTACAGAGGGAGTATGTTCTGGAAACAGAGCCAAGAGTGTGCTGGACTAACCTTCCCTGAAGAGATCAGTTGTGTGACTACCGGATCTAATCTGCATTTTGGCAGAAGCCAGGAACAGAGCTGGAGTTATCCAGGAAGGATCTACAGAGAACCCTCATGTCCAATACTGAGAACCCCATGACATCCACCAAAGACTGACAGTGTTTTTGAGAATTTTATGCCAGCTGAAACACTGCCAGCCTGGGCAACGAAGAGAATGGAAAGGAAGAAGAATGACTCTGAAGGCAGGATCGTGGATGCAGGAGTCATAGAGAGTGGGACAGTCATTTTGGAGGGCCCAGCAAAGGACAGAGCAGTGAGCCATGGAGGGTTATTTTCAGGCCTTGAAAGCCTAATGGAGTTTTCCCTGCTATGTAGTTAAATGTCTTTATTCTTCCATTTATTTCCTTTCAGAATGAGAATGTCTACTCTGTGAATGTCCTATCATTGTCTTTTGGAGGCAGGTAACTAGTTTTATGCACCTGTGGAGAGAGATTTTGTCCCAGGATCTCACTCATCGTATCTGATTTAGATGATGAAATTTGGAACTTTTTTTGAATTGGTGGCATTCAGATGACATTTTTGGACGTAGAGTTAATGTGAGAATCAACGAAGACTTTTGGAGATGTTGGCATGTGCTACATCTATTTTGTATGTGAGCAAGACATGAACTTTGGGGGTCAGAGGCAGATGGTAATGGATTTAATGGTGCCCTTCAAAATTCATGGCCACTTATAACCCATGACCTTATTTGAAAATAGGGTCTTTGCAGATCTAATCAAGTTAAGATAGGCTCATACTAAATCAGGGTAGGTCTGAAATCCAGTGTGACTGGTGTTCTTATACAAGGAGGAGAGGACAGAGAGACACACAGAGGGAAGATGGAGGCAGATAGTGTAGTGGTGTGTCTGCTAGCCAAAGTCTGCAGTCAACCACAAGAGGTAGGAAGGGTCCAGGAAGGATTAGTTCCTAGAATCTCCAGAGGCATGATAACGCTAAGACACTTCGACTTTGAGCTTCTAGCTTCTTATATCTGTGAGAGAATAAATTTCTATTTCCCCAGTTACCTAGTTTGTGGCATATTGTCATGGCAGCCCTGGAAATAAACAGTGCCTACGTATTTGAGTGTGTGCCTCTGTATAACATGTCCATCTATTTGTGGATATGCATGTGACCGAGTTACCACCTATTCTAGATTTCTGCCATCAAATTTTTTAAAAACTGGAATTATTAAATAAATAAGTATTCCTCTCATAGATTAAGATGATATTTTCTTGTTCAAGGTAGTTATTGGAATATATCTCCTTGGGATAAAAATATAATTAGTTATATTGCTTCCAGGACAATGACCCAGGATAGATGGTTTTTTTAAGCTGTATTTTCCTGACTCTGCCAATAGTCAACTTGATGGCCTTAAGTTGCCTCAAAATTCCCAGCAAGACTTAACATGATTAGGGAGCAAGTGAATTCTGAGCTTGAAAGATCAGAGAGTCCCTTTGTGTGGGTGTTTCATTGAAATGGAATGCTTCTGGAATTTGCTAAGAGATAGGTCAAGCCAGCACACATCAGGATCGTCCCTCCACGGCACCTGCCCTACTTAATGCAGTCACATAAAGCCTCTGGGTGAGACAAGCAGATGCACTGGAGACATTTCCTAAGACAGAAACATTGAGTGCAAAGGCATTTGCCCTCCCTCTTTCCATTGCATGTATTTCAGGGTGTGGGGGGTGGTGAGCTCAGCTTTCATGTAGATGATAAGGCGATGCTGTAAAGGAATCAAATCAAGCAAGATTCTCTCTGAGGTGTAGAATGGCTTCCTGTTATTTTCTTGGATATTTTCTTTTACTTTTGAAAACAGACAACAGCGAACTTTAAAAGCAGGGAGATAACGTTTAAGCTTTCTGTTGTTACTTAGGTCAATTTGAAACCAAGCCCCACCTCCCATGTCTTCTAATTGTGATGTGCATTCTCTACTGGCCACCAGTGGAGCAGAATTTAGGAAATAATACTCATTTATTCCCCGACACAGCAGTTTGTGCTGAGATGAGAGATAGCATGTACAGTCATTAAACCTATTGCATTTTTTTGTGTTTATTAGTATCAGCCTGGGTTGTGTTGGTGTTGTCTGCACTAGGGATGAGTAGCTTCTGCTAGCTTTGGAAACAGGTTTGTCATTCTTATCATTGGCTTTCTTGCTCAATGGTTCATACTTGCTTTCTTCAACCACCAACATAAATTTATAATAATGAATGTCAAATTAGGTTGACCTAAATCTGGTTTAATACCAACTGGCCAGACAGCACATAGCTGAGAAATCTTTTACAACTAATATGGCACATATCAGAGAAATCTAGCAAATCTTCATGAGAATATCTTTAAAAGAGAACAAATTGTCTGTTCTAGTGCTCAAAGAGAAAAAGTGTCTCTGATTCTGAAAATTCTAAATGTCTCTTGGCAAATAGGTCAGTTAGGCAGCACAATGCTATCTTTTTATAAAAAATGTAATGACCGCTCAAAAAATTTTTTTAGCCTATCACTGGACAATTGGGTTGTTCATCAAGTTGAAGCTGGTGGAGGAAATACAAACCTCAAGGTTCTCAATGTCTTGCTATGTTTTCATGCGTCTGATACTGTGAACTAGCCTCAACCAGATTATCACATAGCTGAGAAGCACCTTACATTCCTGTATTTGACAAGCACTAAAAGCATCTGAGGAGATGAGGTGGCCCAAATACAGCACGCCTTGGCAAAATCATGGCCAGACTTGATATGACATCCCACAGGGACACCACCTGCCCCTGAAATCAGGCCACCACTCTTTAAAGGACAGCCCTTCCCCCACAAATACACACTTTTCTTTATTTTTAAATTAAAGATTGACTAAAGAGAAAAGAATGTACAACTACTTTGGCTTGGACAAATATGCAGCCACACAATTAACCTGAAAATAAGCACAGACTAAATGATCATTTAATGATTTGTAATAAAGAGAGGTGTTTGCTTGCTTTCACACAGAAGCTAGTAAAGGGAATGCGAGCTACGTGAGCATGATGTGAAAGCACAGTGTAGTATCTGCTGGATTAAGCAAGACAAAGCTCTAAGAAAAAATAGGCAGGTGACCCTAAGGAATGCATAAATATACAACTTATACATTAAAGTCAGTCCCTGTATGTGGAAACACAAAATGCCTTTAATCTAGCATATTTATGTTTATTAAAGAGAAAATTGATCCCGTTTCTCTATCATATTTTTTCTTTTGAAAATTATATGAATTATTTATTACTGCATGTACTTGAAGTTCAATACACTATTAACAATGGGTTACTTAATTAAACTGGAAGAATGAATGGATAAAAACTTTACGCAGTAATGATGGAAAGAGAGGAAAGAGAGACAGTTTATAGTCCGATTAACCTGAACTGTATATTACATCTTTTTTTTTCTTTTAGACAGATGCTTATTAGGGTATTTCCAAATAGTATCAGGTGATTGTAAGCTGCAACATAGTCCTAAAAATAATTTGGTTTATTGATTCTGTGATATACTCTAGGCTATCAGGCATCTGATACCAAGCATGGTGCTCAGAAGCAGAAAGAATTCATAACATATTGCATATTTTTTAATGTAGAATATTTCAGGGAGGTAAGTGTAGCAGTTTTGGAGTCAGACAACTTGGGTTTGAAATATGCTGCGACTCAAAAGTTGTGACCTGGGGTCTTCACTTAACCATGCATATTTTCAGTTTCCTCATCTGTAAAATTAGGATACTACTAAACTTACATCAAATTGTTGGGAAGACTAAATGAAGAATGCATGTGCAGCCAAAAATAACACCCAGCACATTATTATGGCTTGATAAATGTTAGCTAGAACGAGTGGTGTGCCTGCTTAAACACTGATTTTCAAATGAGCCATGCAGAGCTTAACATCATTTTGGAATTGAGCCACGATGCAGAGGAAATCACTAAGGATTTGCTTGTGTTATTTGCACGCCAAGAGAACATGGCATTTATCATTGGTCTGTCCATTACAGAGCTAGATCAAGCTTGTCCAACCCACAGCCCGCAGGCCACATGTGGCCCAGGACTGCTTTGAATGTGATCCAACACAGATTTGTAAACTTTCTTAAAACATTATGAGATTTTTTCCCCCCTAACTTTCTTTTTTTAAAAATGTTATCAGCTATCATTAGTGTGAGTGTATTTTATGTGTGGCCCAAGACAATTCTTCTTCCGATGTGAACCAGGGAAACCAAAAGGTTGGACACCCCTGAGCTGGATGACACTGTGTGTTGGCTCTCGGCACACTTGAAGCCCCCTCTTTTTACCCTGCATTGCAGGGTCTGGAAGCCAGAGAGCCATACATTTCCCAACCTTCTTTGCCAGCAGCGTTCTGAATTGGTGTTAAGTTCCATCAATGAGATAGATTTTGTATTATTTGGAAGGCAGAAAAGAGGCAGAGGTGTGTTGATGTGGCTGGTACACGCTCAAAGAAACCCATGGTATGCACCTCTTCCCAACCCCACATGCAACAGCTTTAAATTAGCCACAGTGAGAGTATTTACACCGCAGAATTACCATTCAGCACTTTATTCTTGTCCAGTAAGTCAGCTGTTAAATATCTGTAGTGCGTCACTGGGTAGAAACCACATTATTAATTTACTAGTATTGGTAAGCCAATAACTGGGCAATGATGGAATTGAGGTTTTGCAGTGATGGCTGCACGCTCCGCTACCTGTCTTGACTCCGTGCAGCAGACGTCTGTGACCTTTGGGGGCAGTTCAGTGGAATTCCTAAGCTGGGTCACAGCCGCAGCTTTTTGATGCTTGAATTCAGTGCTAAACTGTGCCAGTGGCAGCCTTTGTTCTCTCTACAGTTTTATAAGCACCAAATTCTCATTGAATTTCTCTGTATCTAAAAAACATAGAATACTTGGCTTTCCGGATGAAACTCTGACAATACATTGACATAAATATGTAAATATAAGTATAGCTATCTTGGCAGGACTCATGTCTACTTGACAAAATTATGGTATTTTTCCATGTATAAGATGATACTTTTCTCTAAAAGTGTTAGACCAAAAATTGGGAGCCATCTTATACACAGGAGTAACTGATGGATACTGATTTCTTAATGTTGGGTTAGAAAAATAGGGGTTGTCTCATACATGGGAAAATACAGTAATAAAGATTTTGAAAATATTGCATGATAGACTTTGAGTATACAATAGTAATTCCTCATTTAACTTCGTGGATAGGTTATGAGACTAAGAAAATTGGTTTCATTATAAATTGAGAGTTAACATCACTGGCATCTTATCAACATTTACAAGGACACGACATTCCTCGAGGACCTGCTGTATCTACGAGGATGCCATCTCTGAATTTTCCTGAGTGTGAAGAAGATAATCCCAATGGAACAAAGTAAACAAATGAACCTAAAAATAATACTTGTAGGGCATTTGGACTTGAAGATATTGACATTTATAGGTTTTAGAACATTTTTAAATCAAAGAATTAAAAAAACTGTCAGCATTTTGAGTGGGGATGTTTTCTTTTTACTTTTCTAAGTCAAAAAGAATAAACCTCCTTGGAATTTGAATAAACCTAACTTTTTCTACTAGAGATGAACTTATATATGAGCAAATGATCTCAATTTACATGTTAAATGAATATTTAGTGAAAATCCTCTGTACTGAGTTTTGTGGTTATCTTCTGGGGGAGTATAAAGATAAAAAAATATAATCCTTGCCCTTACAGAGGTTATAGAAGAAATACTCAAGTATAATGTAAGCTAGGAAGTTATAAATTTCTTATAAAAATCAGGCAATGAGCTATGGCAACACTAAATGTAAGAAGGGGTTTCTCCTAGGTGGGTAATTCAATATTCTTTACTTAGTTTTCGTGATGGAGCATGAATCAATTTTAAAGGACTAAGTGGAAGTGAGCACTATGATGTCAGATGAGATCATCATATGGTAGAGAAACCTGGTAAAAATTGAGTGGAAGGAAAGTATAACATTCATCCTACAATTATTGTGTAAGGGTATATACAGTGTGACAAGCTGACTCTGTAGTATTAGCCAATGTGGATTTAATTCCTGTCCTGAAGGAGTTTATAGTCTAGTGAATAAGACTGACAAATGTAATGGATTGAATAGTATCCACCCCTAACTTACGTGCATCAGGAACCTCACAATGTGACCTTATTTGAAGAGAGTGTCTTTGCAGGTATAATTAATTAAGGCTCTCAAGATGAAATCACCCTGAACTTAGGATGTCCCTGGAAGAAGAGAAGACACTGAGAAGAAGGCCATGTGAAGACTGAAGCAGAGACTAGAGTGATGTGATTATAAGCTAAGAAATACCGGGAACCACCTGAAGCTGAAGAGGCAAGGAAGGACACCTCGCCACCCAGAGACTCTGGAGGGAGTGTGGCCCTACGCAATGTTGACAGCAGTCATATGGCTTCCAGAACTGTGATGGGAGTAAATTTCTGCATTTTAAAGTCATCAAGTTTGTGGTCGTTCATTGCATTTAGAAAATATGTGAGTCTGTAATAATTACAAGAAGTAGTGAAAGCAGGAAAGAGCAGAGGTGAAAGGTTAAAGTGAGCTGTGAATTCATATAGAAGATTTCAGACTCTCAACTGAATGCGTTTATTCCAACTGAGATGTCTACCCAAAGCAAAATACATTGCTAAGTGTCAGCAGAACTCAGTATTTTAATCAGAATTCTACTTGCAAATAAAGAAATCTTGGCAACTCTTTGTTCTATATAGTAAAGATAATCTTTATGTATAGGAGTTACAGTGAGGTTTATGAGGACAGTGGGACATGGACGTGTCTACCATGGAGGAAGGATAGTAAATGAAGAATGAAACTGAGTATGTGACACCTCTTCCGAACTCAGCAATACCCACCCAAGAAATGGCACTACCTTATTTTATGAGTGAATAGTGAATAATTTGGTAAAATGCTAGTAACCCCATATTGGTTGTGTAATTTATAATTCTTTTTTTTTTTTTCCCCCAGCTGCTCCTGTCCTAACTTAAACTAGTAAAAATGAGTGAAAAGGCATTTGGGATTAAAAGCTGAATGCTTTTAAAGGGTAATTTGGGAGTCTTAGGCCATTTTCTGTGGCCACCACCTACCATTATCAAACTAAGTGAATTCTTAATCAAGATGGAGACTGGGACCAAAGTCTAAGGTCATAAGGAATTATTCTCCTTTTGTATGGTTTTGTCCTAAATCAGGGGTGTCCAACATTTTGACCCCCCTGGGCCTCACTGGAAGAAGAATTGTCTTGGGTCACACACAAAATACACTCACACTAACAGTAGCTGATGAGCTACAAAAAGGGTCCATGCATAATTGTCATAATGTTTTAAGAAAGTTTACTAATTTGTGTTGGGCTGCAATGCGGCCTGCTGTGGGTTGGACAAGCTTGTCCTAAATGGAAATAGCAGTTTTAAGAGGACTCTGAGCCCTGTCAGCCTTTAGGTAGGATCTTTAGCACAAATGGCCCCTTTCCAAGATTGATATATGTCCATGTGCCTTGTGGGGTGAACCGTGCTTCTGTGTAACAGAACACAACTGACATGGCCTCAGTATGTTATGACTCACACCAAAAAGACTCTATAGGGAAATAAAATGAAAAGGAAACAAAAACCTCAAGTATGGAGTCAAAGAAAGATTCTTCGGTGTGAAAGACAGATGACAGTATTATTAATAGTGAAGGGTAAGAGCTAAAACATTTTAATGTTTCAGTTAAACATTCCAAATTTCTCATTTCTGTGTGGATGGAAATAACCACTTGAGGTATTTCATAATCCCAGTTTCAACTCATCAGGAATTAGGAGAAAAAAAAAAAAAGGCCCTCACTAAAAATAAAGATGACAGAAAGTCAGATTCAGATTAAATTGGAAAATAGGATGGTTTAGAGCAGTAGTTTTATCTCCCTGAGACAGAAATATATAGATTACAGTAAGAGAACCACAAATACGTACTGATATATACACAGAGAAATAACTAGTGCCTAGCCTTATTCAATACACATTGACACATGCACAATTAAACTTTGGCAATCAACAGTGATTATTAGTGATTCCCAAATGGTCATGTTTATTGATTACTGAGAGCTAAGAATCTAAAGAGAATAATGTTTGCCACTTGTTGTACAGTCTCTTTCTTTTTTTTTTCTATATCTTTCCGGGCTTTGGTGAGCTTAGACAGAAAAACACAGCTCCAGATCTCCTGAGTTTCCCAAGGACTGTAATTATATTTTATAGTATTTAGCTGAAACAAACCATTTTTCATTTTAAGTATAATGTAGGAACAATAGCTTGATACTTTTAAATTTCACCTCAAATATTGCTATTTTGTCACATATATCCTAACACCCCACTTGTACTATAAAGAACCCCAATAATATGCTCTTCCTGTGATGGAACTTTCAGAAGGGACTGTCCTGGTAAAAGGACATAAATATATATAAATATAAATAAATAAATATACACATATATACAAATTTTTTTTTAAGTTTATGGATAACTGTTTTCAGATCTTCTTTATTGTTAAACTTATTGGGGTGACACTGGTTAGCAAAAATCACATAGGTTCCAGGTGCTCAATTCTACAGCGCATGGTCTGTGTGTTGCACTGTGTGCTCACCACCCAGAGTCGGTTCTCCTTCCATCTCCCCCGCCCTCCTCTCCCACTCCCTCCCCGCTTGCCCTCAGGTCACCACTAAGCTATTGACTCTGCCCATGAGTTTCTGTTTCTTTGTTGGTTTCAGTTTTAGAGTCCACATATGAGTAAAGTCATGTGGTTCTTGATTTTTTTCTGTCTGGCTTGTTTCATTTAGCATAACGGTCACAAGGTCCATAAAATCATTTTGGACCAGAAAGAACATTGAGTCTTCAGAATATCTGGCTTCCAGTTTAGGCTTTATCTGTAACAGGTGTGTGATCTTGGGGACACTCAAAAACCTCTCAGGGCCTCATTGGCTTCTATGTAAAATGAAGGTATTTTTCTATGATTCCATGAATACGCAGGCAACAACATAGACATTACCTATCAGAAAATATTGCATTTTCCTGTGAAACAGATCTATGAGAAGTGGTAGGAGTCAGAACTATTGGCTTCTGCTTTTGATTTGATTTGATTATTAAAAAATTAACAAGGGAGGGGAGTTCCCTGATGGTGTAGCGGCTTAGGGCTTCGGCGCTGGCGCTGTCAGCGCTGCGGCCTGGGTTCGATTCCCAGCCAGGGAGCTACCCACATACCAAAAAGCAAAAAAAAAAAAAAAATTAACAAGGGAGTATGTATATACTCAGTGGAATAATGTCCATTGAATGAGGTAAAGGCTGATTGCCTATATTTTATAGATTATAATATACATACTTATATATAATTGTATATGTATATGCATATGTACTGCATGTATGTATTATATACACATACACACACACACACAAAGTGTCATGGGCTTGCTGATTGACATGGTGCTCTAACTGTCCCTGAGGATAAAAGCCTTCAGGTGGATGAGGGCAAGGTATATTCAAGGGCAGTAACAGTTTCCAAGCAAGGGAGAGAGCAGAGGCGACAAGGTTGGAGCCAGTGTTACCATGAGGGAGCTCTGTTGGTTGTTGTGAGGACCCTGGCTTTTCCCCCAAGAGAAATGCGCAGCCACTGCAAGACTGCAATGTAAGGTCAGAATTAACCACTCAAGTTAATGGGCCATTTCTCCAACAGAATTTAAAATCACAAATCTTGGGCTCCAAACCACTGATCTAAGCTGAAGGTATTCTATGAAGATAAGCTAAAACATTTTCTTCTATTTATTCCCTTACTCTCAGGCACCACTGCATTTCCTTGGTTCTGGGTTCTAGGATCATGTTTTTGCCTGAGATAACTCTAAGGAGGCTGGGGACTGGCATTGTTACATATCTGTGGATGTGGGAGCAGCAAATAGGAATGTTGGTTCTGGTGGAAGGCTTGCGCCTGTAGTTTGAGGCCATTTGTTTAGATTTGGGCCATACTCTCCAATATATTAATAGCTTACCAAGAACAAAGGTGATATTTTGATCTCCACTCAACAGGCTTGTGTATGTATTTCTCAATTGGTCCCAAAGGGGAGGGAAAAGAGGGATGTTGTTATTAACACCCCTATACCCAATAATGTTCCATTTGTTTCCACCCTGGTGCCTAGATGCTGTAGGTCAGGGGTGTCCAACCTTTCGAATTCCCTAGGCCACATTGGAAGAAGAATTATCTTGGGTCACACATAAACTACACTCACACTAACGATAGCTGATGAGGTAAAAAAAGGTCAGTGCCTAATTTTCATAATGTTTTAAGAAAGTTTACAAATTTGTGTTGGACCATATTCAAAGCCGTCCTAGGCCACATGTGGCCCGCGGGCTGCAGGTTGGACAAGCATGCTGTAGCTGGAGGCTAAGAGGAAGAAAGAGAGAATGAAGACCTGAGAGAGGAACAAGAGTATTTTTTTTTAAGAAGACTGCAATTGTAATGAACTCATTATATTGAGGATTATATTTAAGAATGTGTATTATTTCTCTGGTCCTCAAGTCCCTCCTCTCTTAGACTCCAGAAAACTAGGGCAGCAATCAATTAAATATTCCTTAAAGTGCCCTCTTTTGAGGACAAAATACTTTTTTTTTACATATTAAATTTATTTTTATTGTTAGACTTATTGGGGTGACATCTGTTAGCAAGAATTACATAGGTTTCAGGCATACAATTCTACAGTGCATTGTCAACTTGTTGTATAGTAAGTTCACCACTTAATGTGACATCTCTTTCCATCACCTTATATTTAGCTTCCCCTCCCCCATCCCACCCCTCCTCCTTCTTCCATCCCCTCCCCACTTGTCTCCAAATAAACATTAAACTATTGATTGTGTCCATGAGTTATTTGTTTGTTTGTTCGTTTTTTTTCTTTGTTGCTTTTGGTTTTATATTCCGCATATGAGTGATGTCATACAGTTTTTGTTTTTTTCTGTCTGGCTTATTTCGCTTAGTGTGATGATCTCCAGGTCCACCCATTTTGTTGTAAATGACAGTATTTCATCTTTTCTTACAGCTGAGTAATATTCCATTATGTGTATGAACCACAGCTTCTTTATCCTGTCATCTGTTGCAGGGCACTTTGGTTATTTCCATGTTTTGGCCACTGTGAACAGTGCTGCAACGAACACTGGGGTACATAAGTCTTTGCGGACAAAGGTTTTCAAGTTCTTTGGGTAGATCCCCAGAAGTGGATTGCTAAGTCTTATGGTAGCTCCATTCCCAATTTTCTGAGGAACCTCCACACTGCCCTCCATAGCGGTTACACCAGTTTGCACTCCCACCAGCAGTGTGTGAGAATCCCTTTTTCCCCACACCCTCTCCAGCACTTGTTATTCCTTGTCTTGTTGGTAATAGCCATTCTCACAGGTGTGAGGTGGTAGCTCATTGTGGTTTTGATTTGCATTTCCCTGAGAGCTAATGAGGATGAGCATTGTTTCATATGTCTGCTGGCCATTTGTATTTCTTTGTGGGGACAAAATAAATTTTAGTCAATTAAAATAAAACTGTTGAAGGAAACAAATTGGTGTTGGGTGCATTGGTTTCCAATGAAATGGTCCTTTGGTGGATTGGTCAATTGGCAAACTGGCTTAAAACCAATTGGGCCTCCAGCCCATATAACATGAGTTTCTTGAGTTGGTCCCTCTGGGATTTGATTTTTGTGTTGCTTTACCATCTTGGTCACTCTGCCAACATCCCTCTTGAGGAACATCATATAGAATAAAATCCAATCCTGGTCTGACAGCTGCTAAGGAGGACTTGAGCATGACCTCCTTTATTCTGAAAAGTATTGTCCCTGGTATCTTGAATAACCAAACCTGGTGGGATAATCAAAATACAAGTTGTATTTTTTTTTAAATCTCTCAATGTCCTTTTAAAAAGTTTCACTAGCAGAAGTTCTCTCCCCTCTGAATAAAAAAAATTCTTTAGGTTCCTGAATATTCTACTCACTCTTAGATCATTCTCTGGCCCTTGTAATTCACCCAATACCATCTTAACTTGGTAATTAAAATATCAACCTTCAGATTTTCATCCAAAATGAAGACTTTTCTCTTCTCTGAGCTAAGGCTTGACAATAGGCAAGTGGCCTTCTGGATGGTGCTGTAGTTGGTTCTCTCTAGCTCACCTTTCACTCCACCAACCTACTGGCTGCTGTTTCTGATCCTTTAAGGGTCTACTGATGGGGCAGGTGAGGTTGGGGTTGAAATAAAGAGGTAAGAGGGTAGGACATTTCTAATTTGATAGTTACTCCTCTGAAATGACTGGATGTTCTCTGGGTGTGCAAGATAGTGAAACTTTGTTTTCTTCTTCTGGACTCTTTGGTGGATTCTTCCGAGATCTCCCTTCCAGGCCATCAGAATACTCATGATTAAAGTAATATAACAATTTTTTTCAGTTGCTGCTTTGGACCACAACCTGAGGCTCTCGTCTACCCAGGGTTCATTCCATACAGACACTCAATGGAGGTCGCTTATCCTCCAAGTGAAGTTTTCTTGGGCAAAATCGCTCCCAGGGGATACTTACTTGGTCTCTATCTTGCCAAAACTCAAGTTGTGTTGACCAATCTCAATGCAGCAGCATCTCTCCTTTAGTTCATCCCTCAGACCTTGCAACTGTAGATACCCAGGCTCCTCTGGCCCCAGCATGCTGTGCTTCCCACAAGCCGCCCTCTGCAAGTCCCACTGACATTCTGCTCTCTGCGCTTTAGGTGAAGTACCCCACCTGCTGCTGTAGGGGCAGGGACTCACAGCTGAAATGATTCTCTTCCAAATGTCTCTTCACATCCCTTAGTTGTTACTCCTGTGCCTTCTGTATCTTCCTGAAGGAGTTTAAAGTCTTTGGATATGTCCTAGGTAACCAAGTTCCACTCGACAGTCCAACAGCTCACTTTGGAATATAACGTCTTTCCTATGGGATTACTGCAGTTGAAACTTTCCATTTAACCTGTTATCTGTGCTTTTTTATCTTTTAAAATTTTTTTCAGGGTATTTTGTCATTGATAGTTTTTATTTTTATTTTATTTCTTCATTTTAATTTTTTAAAGTATAGTTGGCATATGATGTTATATTAGTTTCACGTGTACAACATACTGATTTGACATTTAAGTACCTTACAAGGTGATCACCACAGTTAAGTCTAATAACCATTTATCACACGGCAAAGTTATTATATTATTACTGACTATATTCCCTGTGCTGTGCACTATATCCCCATTGCTTACTTGTTTTATAATTGGAAGTTTGTACCTATTATTCCTCTTCAACTTTTTTCACCTTTCCCTCTACCCTCATCTGCTCTGGTAACGGTCAGTTTCTTCTCTGCACCTGTGAGTCTGTTTCTGTTCTGTTTTGTTTGTTCATTTGTTTTGTTATTTAGATTCCACATATAAGTGGAATCATGTGGTATTTGTCATTTTTTTGTCTTACTTATTTCACTTAGTGTAATACCCTTTAGGTCCATCCATGTTATCACAAGTGGCAGGATTTTATCTTTTTTTATTGCTCAGTAATATTCGTGTACATGTGATGGCTGTCCGGAAAGTATCCAGCCATGTAATATGAAAAACAGAGGCCTTTATGGTTAGATTTTTCCAGACAGCCTTCGTATGTCACATCTTCTTTACCCATTCATCTTTCAGTGGACACCTGGGTTGCTTCCGTATCTTGTCTATTGTAAATAATGCTGCAATGGACATAGAGGTATATATATCTTTTGAATTAGTGTTTTTGTTTTTATCCGTTCTTCTTTTAAACGCAGCCCAAGATCAAATTAAATTTTGTTAGCATCCTCATGACCCTCTAGACTTCCTTGACCAAAGTGCTTTACTTTTTAGCCTTGTTGTAACTAAGGGTGTTCAGAAGAAAAGATTGGAAATAATAGTACAGAATAAGCACATGTTATGTATTTATTAACTACATTTTCAAACTTCCTTTGCATGGCTTTTTATACAGCTTGCCAGCTGGAGGAGGTGGAAGGAAAAGGATGAGAGGGAACTAAAGGCAAAGAAGAGAATGAGTGCTGCAGCCTGTGCACCAAAAGAATCGACAACTCAGGAAAGCATCAACTCCAGCCCTGAGAACCAGTTCCATCCCCAGGACACTAGCTGTTTTCCAAATAAGGTGCATGCAGAAAGGACAGAGTGGCACTGGTTCTTAGGAAGTTCATTCACACGGAATACGAATTCTTGGATTTAACCCTGAATAAATTATCTTTTTAATCACCTGAGGGTGTATTCCCATATTCATATATAATCAAGAAATCTTGAACCGAAATAAAGCTCATACTCAGAAGAGAACCAATCCCCAGGAGATATTTTCCATCAACCTGTTTTTATCTCCCAGAATACACTCTCCTTCTTTCCGAAGAGAGTCCCATGGAGAGCATGACTCAGTTCCTCCATCGGCTCCTGAACAGCACCCCAGTGACAAATTTCAAAACTGATCTTACACATTTTAAGGCGCCTGTTCGCACAGCATTTTCTGACATACTCTTGAGTGTTCTGGAAAGGCAGCTGCTTCTTTATCCCACTCCCCACTCCTCAGATGCCTTTCCTTTATTTTTAGCTCCTCATTATGAAAGCAATACGCATTCATTAAAAAATAAAATGAGCACAAGCAAAATAAATGATTCAGCCAGAGATATCTATTATGAATGTTTTCCAGGATATTTTTCTAATATCTCTTCCAAATGCACATGCCATTAGTCTATATATGAAAACCACATTTTAAATGCGATTATCACCACCTATGTTATACCAATCCAACAGGGTTTGACCATTTGGAATGTGGCAGATTTCCTTGCCATAAATATGGAAAAGAAGGAATAATTAGTTTTAACTGAATTACGTATCAATCGCAAATACATATGAAGAAACTTGGAATATTCATTTTGAACCGTTTTTCACTTTCGCCAAATTACTGTGTTCTCTCTCACTTCTAATTCCTTTTCTAAATTCCATTTGGTTTGTGTTCTTCCACACTTAGCTCATTCTTACGTGCACCTGCACCCACATACATTTTTCCTAAGCGCGCACATGCACACACGCATGCATATACATACATAACACCTCAGTAACTTGCTTTATTCCCTTAGTAATATCTCTTGGACATAATTCCAGATCAATAAATACAGACCTAACTAATTTTTTGAATAGTGGATTGTAAGCTTTGACTTTATTATACAATTAACAAAGAACTTAATATTTATTTACTAAGCTATATCACTAAGATGGGCAAACAGATTCATTGATTGCTTTTGGTTAGTAGTCTCCTAGAAATAACAATTTATTTGTAGATTGAGAAATTGCAAAATCACTCACTGAGGCTCACAATTATTCAAAGGAAAGCCGTACAACATCATCTTATATACCAACATTGCTTGCTATCGACTGCAAAGTTGAATATGCAAGACCTAAACATGGCAAATACTTTCATAAATTATTTTTTGTCTATAAGTTAACTTTCAGAGAGTATATTAATAAGAATTTTTAAAGATATGTATCTCTACATTACATTCTTTTTGGGAACAGATGAACTATAAAGTTAAATGAATTATAGTATTTAAAGAACTTGAAACTCAAAATTTTTTAGCTTGAATTGTGAATGTATGTGATTTGTGGAGGTTTTTTTTTTTTTTGGTAAAAATGCAAAACTGCTGTAGTTATTTATAGTTGTTTTCTACAAAATGAAAAGTGAAAGCTATAGAGAAACATTTACTATACTTTTCCTTCCTTGAGGTTACATTCAAAAAAGCCTGAAATGAAGCTCCTGTAATCTGTTCAAGCAAGATGGCAGAATGTGTAGTAAGGCAGCAAGTGGTATAGGAAAAAAAAACTTCCAAAAAACTTTCAGGCACACGGGCTTTTTTCAGTATCCGTAACCAGCAATTTGCTTAAATCATCCTGGGGTGATTTTCCCACAGAAAATATTTGACAATGTCTGGAGACATCTAAAAGTACCCTAAGAAGTATAGTTTCCCCATTTTATAGATTGGTAAACTGAGACTTAATGAAGCTAAATAGTTTGCCTAAGATAATATAGCAGCAGTAGATCATACAGTATGTATATTGCTGCATATCTCTTTTTAATTTAAAAAATGAAAGTACAATGGTACATCTTTTTTGTTTATAAATAGGGAAGATAGAAATAAAAAGAATGTGCTATATAACTAAAAGGTAAACTGTTACCTCCAAGTACTAAAAATCGCTATGACTTTTATAATGATATTTTTATGCTAGAAAGGATCATGATTTGATAATTGAGGACATTTGATCATTGAGAACATTATGCTAAGTGAAATAATCCAGTCACAGAAAGACAAATAGCGCATGATTCCGCTTGTATGAAGTATCTAAAATAGTCAGAGTCAACGAATTGAAGAGTGGAATGGTGGTTGCCAGGGGCTGGAGGCAGGAGAAATGGGGAGTCACTAATCAATGACCATAAAGTGTCAGTTAAATAAGATGTGTACGTTCTAGAAATGTGCTGTACAACATGGTACCTATAGTCAATAATACTGTATTACATTTTTGTTAAGAGAATAGATCTCACATTAAGTCTTCCTGCCATCATAGAATAAAATAAAAAATAAACTGTTGCACATCCATACATACAACTGAAACAAAGAGAGGAAACTGCTGACACATTCACCAACATGGATCTATCACAAATGTACTTTGCTAACTGAAAGAAGCCAGGTGACAAGGCTACAGATTGTTATTCTATTTACATTACATTCTGGAAAAGGCACAGCCACAGCAATTGAGGAGCAGGTCCGTGGTTGCTCGGAGTTCGAGATGGGGGAAAGAAGTGCCGACAAAGGAAGAGCATGAGGACAAATTCTGAGTTGATGGAACTATTCTGTATCATGAGTTTTGCTGTAGATACATGACTCTGCATTTGTCAAAACTCATAGAAATGCACATCACAAAGAGTGAATTTTTCTGTCTTTAATACAGAAAGAAATTTTAAAAGAATTTTTAAAATGTCTTGAATTTTCTGAGTGCTTCAGACCCTTCCCAGAGTCATCAGTTAGTTAATGGTTGCTGAATGAATAGTGGATAAATGTGACCCTTCCTACATCTTGGCAGCCTCTCCCGGAACTCAAAGAGGAGTGTGCACCTGAGGACCTGTTCTGATGAGCCTTTCTTCCGCCGAGATGACGGGCAGAGCTTTACTTCCTTGCCTGTATTCTAGCGAAGAGCACAGGTAAGTTCACTCACAGCAATGTCATATACAGGGTGAAGCCACCAGGCAACACTGAGGATGGAGGTTGCACAAGTTTAATTTAACTTTGGCATCACATTCGTTTTCTTGTACTTTCATAAATTATTTTTAAACAAAAATACACTGACGTTAATAGTTCTATGTTTGCTGAAGAAAAAAAAGCAACATTGACATCATGCAATCTTATATATCCTTCCATGAGAAAGACTAATGCATACAGATTATCAAAATACTATAAAAGGTCCTGGCCGTCACTGCTTCATGATTAATTTCATCTGTGGCAATTTGAAATGTCTTTGCTTAGCAGATTTACTCCTTTCTTTTGAGACATTTGTAACTTCCTCATTTTATGATTGCTAAAATGGAAAGTTAATCTCAATGTTTTACTACTAAAACAAGAATATATTAGCTTCATCAGAATAAGATAGTAATAGCAAAAATACTGTTTTATTTGTAAATATCATAAGAATACCAGGCTCTATTTGTAGACAGAGCATTTTCATGTAATTATTTTGACTTTCCTAAGCCTTCATTCTCTATGGCCAATGATATCAAGTTACTTGAATTTCCTCTAGATAAGGGATTAACCATTGGCTTTCACTGGTTGTAGAACAGGTAGAATTTTTTTCCTCACATACTGGTGGCCTTCCATGTCTTGCAGTCCTATGGCTGCCAGTCAATGTGACCTTCAATGTTCAGACTTGAGTTGGTCTGAACATGGGGTATAGTAACTTTAAATTCTAATAAGCAAGTCGGGTCACCGAAGGGAATGGGCACTACTGGATAGTCTTTTGGCATCACTGTAAAGTGAAAAAAAAAATACAGAATTGACTACTTTCTAGAGGTGGGAGGAACAGAAATGAGAAATGTGTCTCAGAAGCAGGTGTTTTTAGAAACAGTACTAAACAAAGTTTTCTTGAGGTAGTTTTTGTGACTCATCTCACCAAATTAAGGTTCAATTAAGGTCACATCCTCTTTTTCCCCCAATTAATTTCTGAGCACTGGTGAGGGACATTTGGGGGAAATTCTCCCACAACAGCCTGATCTCCTCTGATGCCCTGCCAAATAATGATTTCAATTTTTTTATGGGGATAGAAAATATTAAAATTAAAACTGTTTCCAAAACCAAGGAAGCCAAAGAAATCTCATCATCTTCCTACAGGATATTTGTACAACCACAGTCAGGGGAATAATTCCCCCCCCCCCCCCCGCCCCCAAGCAATCTTGTTGCTTTTCTGCATTCCTCTCCACCTAGTTTGGGAGATCTGTGTCTTTGTTTAAGGATTTCCTTGAAACCTTCTCCTATGCAAGACTGAACGGATTCAGCTTTGTGGTTATTTCATCAATAAGCTAAGACATCTGCCCTCTTACCGTTGACAGAGGTTGGGAAGAGAAGGGGCCAGGACACCCCTTCCAGCTGCTACAGTGAAAGCTCAGAATTCTTGCTGAGGTTCAGCCTTAGGCAGAATCACGGCGTCTATGGTCTAATCTCTGGAAGCTTGTCCAACCTGCGGCCCAGGACAGCTTTGAATGTGGCCCAACACAAATTCATAAACTTTCTTAAGACATTACGAGATTTTTTTTTTTTTTTTTTTTTTAGCTCATCAGGTATTGTTAGTGTGAGTGTATTTTATGTGTGTCCCAAGACAATTCTTCTTCTTCCAGTGTGGCCCAGGGAAGCCAAAAGATTGGACACTCCTGTTATATAACAAAAAGATTTTGCGGATGTGATTAAAGATCTTGAAATATGGAGATTATCCTGGATTATTCTGGTGGCCCCAGTATGATTGGGAAGGTCCTTATAAGCAAAACAGGGAGATAGAAGAGTGAGAGAAGATGTGAAAATGGAAACTCACATTAGAGGATGACGTTGTTTGAAGGTGGCCACATGACAAGGAATGCAGGCAATCTCCATGCAGCTGGAAATGGATTCTCAACTTACAGACTTTAGAAGGAATGTGGTCTACTGACACCTTGGTTTTAGCCTAATGGGACCCAGTTAAGACTTCTGACCTCCAGAACTGTAAATACACCAAGGCTGTGGTCATTTGTTATAGCAGCAATGGGAAAGTAATACAGCTACAGACACGTTCTCTTGTTTATCTGCTACAATGAGTAAGAAACACTAGCTTGGGAATTGGGACTTCTAGAACATTTAAGACTTTCCAGTTTCAGGGAGAGCTTGCAAAGCAATGTGGGTAATAGTGAGTATGGTTGGGCACTGCATTAGTAAGAAAATAAAACGTGTGTGAAAACGTTTAGCTATTTGTTTATTTAGTCCTAGACTTTCCACTTACTTGTAATTAGAAGAGTCAAAGTTCATACTGGTTACAGAGGGGAGCCTGTCCTGATGTTGGGTGAGAGGCAGCCACTAATATTCACAGGAGCACGGTATTTCCCCTTTGATCACTAGCCATTCCCACTGATTAGGGATCTCAGAGGCTAATCAGTGCAGAGAAGGCGAGGCAGTTGGTAGGGATGACAGAGCACGGAGAGGCGGATCTGTGTCCTCTGCCCTTGCTGCTGTCTGCCCCACGGGGTCCTGCCCAGACCTACCCACCCACAGGAACTGATGTTAGCTTCATCGTGGTTGTGCCTTCATTGGCACGTGCCTCATGCACAGGTCAAACAGGTCTGCCTCACGCGGAGATAAAGGTGGTTGTTCATAAGTTCATTAATGATTCTTTAAACACAACCTCTGGTAAACCACAGCTCAAGGGGCTTTCGGCCTCAGATGTCCTGTGCGCTGAGCTGAGTGCAGGAAATGGCTATCTCCTATCCTCCTGATGAATTCTTCATTTGGGGTCAAAGTCACCGCAGTGCTTACTTAGAGGGTTCCTTAAATTCAAATCTTCGGATGTGCGGGCCAGGATAGGAGTTCCTTCCCAGAAAATTTGTAATTCCTATGCTTGAAGATCCACGTCCTTCCCTAAGGATCAGTTAATGAGTGTTGTTGTGAGGACTGTTAGGGTAGTTGGTGACGGATGTCCATTCTAACTACATTTCCACATGAGAGACCACTCAAGGGATTCTTCTCAGGAGCAAAATGATGTCTTCCACAGTGATTCTTCCCACATTTATGTCAGGAAGTCATCAACCATTAAAGTGCGCAATCACTGCTTTCCCCGGCCATGCATTTCATCTCTGCCTTACCGGGAACCTCTTAGATTTCTATGGTATTGAAATTGGACTCATACCTTTCATTAATCAATTAACTAATTAATTCCTATTTTGCCTTTTAAAGCTCTCTGGAGGAATTCTTCTCACACACCCACAGCATGCAAGTCTTTACTTCTTTCATCAAACACAGTGGTCATCATTCTCTAACAGGCATGTCCAACCTGTGGCCCAGGATGACTTTGAACGCAGCCCACCACGAATCATTAATACATCGTGAGATTTTTTTTGTGACACTTTTTTTTTTTTAGCTCATCAGCTATCGTGAGCGTTAGTGCATTTCATGTGTGGTCCCAGCCAATTGTTCCAGTGTGGCCCAGGAAAGCCAAAAGGCTGGACACTGCTGTTCTATGTCAAGATTAGCTTCTCTACCACCATGCTCAGTACCCTCTGGGTTAATTTAGTCCACATGGGACTAAAGTGGTCATTTGCTCCCTCCCTCTGAACTTCACATTGCCATTAATACAGCCCAGGAAAGAGTTCATTCTTGCAGCAACTTCTGTTAATTTCTTGAGTGAAGAGTCAAGTAAAATTCTCTTTAAGGTAATTGTGTTGGGTAGCTTGTGTCTGAGGACTCATTTATCCCTCTTAGTAAATCCCAATAATTTCAAAAACATGGTACATACGTTTCTGAATAGTTTTCAGACTTGATTGGAATGCTATTATCATTTAAATTTTTGAAAGGTGAAGAGGCCAAAGTTACTTCACTTCCCTCCTCATTGTCATCACTCCACATCATTTGTCTGTGTGCAACAGCACATATAGATGCCCATTGCTGACAAAGAACGTTAGTTTAAGAACCAGAAAATCCTAGCTTCAAGTTCATGTTTTGCTGTTAGGTGTGAGACCTTGGACAGATCGCACCACTCCAATTTCCTCTGTATCATGAGGATTTTTATTGCATGTGTATATGCATGTGTATCTATATTTATATGTGTAAGTGTGTTTTGTGTGGACATGTGTATGTATTGTTTGCATATGTGCATGTGTATATGCATGTGCATATGTGTTTATATGTATTTATATGTATGTGTATATGATTATGCACATGCTTAAGAGCATATGTATGCATGTGTGTATTATGTATGTGTGCACAGGTGTATACATGTATGTGTATTGTGGGGTGCTTGCATGCATGTGTGTGTGTGTGTGTTCTGGAACATATTAGATTGCCCATACACAGTATACATTTATATATTATTATAATTAACAAGCAAGCCAATTAGGACGACAACCATCACACATAATCCTCTACTATGTTAGAGCAGTGCTGTGCAGAGAACCTGGCATAATGAGTATCCTCCTCGACCTCTGCTGTAAATGTAGTTCAAAAAGGAAATGACATAATCCCAGAATGGACTGAACTTCATGAACCTGTGTGGGTCCCCAATGATTAGCTCTTTGCTTCCTAAGTATTTACCCACTGTCTCTACTCTAACATTTTCTTAGGGATTCATCTAATCTCTTTGGCACAGAGCTTAAAGAATTTAACTTCTTTCACCCTTTTGAAAATGGAAAAACTTATTTGCCCTTTCCCCACCTGCCAGCAAGACTTCTGTTCCCACCGTTCTTCAAAGATGACTATTTACAGTTCACTGATGTCATCGGAGCCTTCTTCTGATTTTATGGAATGGAGCCAAAGTCCTTTGAAAGGTATATTTTTTCAACCTCCTTATTTAATTTAAATTAATTTTCTCCTACCAATATTTGCTTTCTCCTTTACAAGCAAACAATTATCTTCCTCAGCTAATGTGTTAGTCAAGAATCTCGACTCATAAAAGAAACCCGATTTAAACTCTCTTGGGATGAAAAGGAACCTTGGCTCCCATAGGTGGGGGAGACTCAGGGGTAAAACTGGGTTCCAGGACTCAGAGGGCATCATCAGAAGCCTGCATTGCCTGCTTTTTCTGAGTTCTGGTTCCGTCTGTGGTTGGGCTTTCCATGCGGCATAGAAGGGAGCTGCTGGGTTGGGTTCAAATTCAAAAGGAAGAGAAACGCTCTCTTTCTCTCAGTATCCGTGTATCCCATCTCCCGGGAGCATCTGCCCATCCTGTTTGATCATGTGTTCATGGCCAAGGCCAGGGCAGGCTGGCCACTGTGGCCCGAGATGTGGGAGGGGGACAGGGCAGACAGGGAACCAGAAGCAGTGGTCTGCTGCCACAGAAGCAAGTTTTGTTTTCTGTCGCCTTGCCACTGCATTTACTCCAAACCTCTCTGTGCCTTCCTACACAACTTTAGAAAATCTAGTGTCATCTTCCTTGGCTCCTTTCATGTGCTTTACTTTATTCTCTCCCTATTGGTTTTCATTTGTGTGTGCTTATGTGTTTTGCCTCCTTATAAACGACATCTTTAAAGTGCATCATTTCTCTGAGAGCTGGGTGAGCTAACAGAATGATTTCTTTAGCTGCCTCACCCTCCCCTTCCTGACGACTTTCTCAGAATGGTGTTATCAGAAGCCTAGCGTCCTTCTTTTCTTCCCCAGTCTCTGGCCATGACATCATGCCCATCTCCTCTCTGAACAGCTAGCAATCCGTTTTCTTTTAGCTGAGGCCATAGATCTAGCTTTATTTAGGGTTCAGAGCTTTGGCTATCACAGACTATAAAATGCTATTATTGCTTCTCCCCCACTCCATAAGGAGTCCATCATGGCCACTTTGCCATCCAGTATTTTCCTGGCTTGTCAGAATTAGGCCCTAAGCAGTAATTCCTTCATGGCTTTTTCTGCCTTCTCAAAGATGAAGTTGTCAGTAAGATATATCCAAATGCTTTACTTTTAGCTGAGTAACTTCCTGGAGATGTCTAGATAAGCACAATCTCTCGTCACTTCTCTATGTTGTCTTTGTTTCTGTGCCAGATTTGTGATCGATGTCAGGTCATGATCGTCCATGTTTTCCTGCTGCCTGGAATGGCTATCTTACCCACCGCCATCTCCACTTCGTTCGCTCCTACTGTAATACCATGTTTATGCTCTTCCTTTTTATTTCTACTCAGATTTTCTTTACCATTCTGCCGCCCCTGATTTGGGAGTTTTCTCAAAGGTATTTATCTTTTTGACACAGCGTACTATTCCCTTTGCACAATGTGGTATATTCTACACGAGTTACCATTTGTGAATCTTATTTTGCCAAGATGCAATAACATCCACGAGAGGTGTTGGTTTTCTTGCATGAACATCAGATGCTATCTTTTGTGTGTTGGTATTCAATCAACTAGGAACCTAAATGTTATGTCCTACTGCCTCTCAAGTGATTTTCTCCTGTGAATTACTAGGTACATTCAACATTGGTTTCATGCTTAAGAATTTTACTGAGGCATTCCCCCTCTTTTTTTCTTCTTCTTCCATTTTTTTTTTTCAATTTAAAATCCTCTAGAACAGACTGACCGATACCTTAGTAAACACATTCGTTACTTTAGAAAAAAATTGATCAAGTCTTAATGACAACAAATGCAAAGGAGCAATTCTCATTTCCCCCCTTGTTCTATTGGCAATGTGGACTATCAAATAATATTTAGGACAAGTGGACTGGTAGATTGGGTTTGCAAAACTGGTTTTTAAAAATAATGATTCTTATCATGGAGACCCATCGTAAGTTTGAGTTGGAGCCGGTTTTGGATTGTCTCAATACACCACACCACACTCAAAGCTCCCTATGGAGCTTTTCAAAATCTTCCTAGCCCACGGTCTGCAGCAGGATAACTGGAGAAGTGAAAACAGACTCGTCAGAAGTAAGGGCAGATCTTTTCTGAAGCCATGACCAGTGTCTGCTAGATAGAGAAGTGACAGAAACGCAGAACAGGCTGTCTGTTTTCGCCTTTGTTTGCCTCTGTCTCTGTTCCACATCTACCATTGCACTGCCTTTCCTCCAGGCCCAGACATTTCCCTTGGCCTTAACCCACCTCTGCCCTTTGTCCTGAATCCTGGCCCCACCTTGGTTTATGCCTGCCTTTGATTCTTCTCCTATCTCACTATCTGCCCCCTCTTTGCAGGGTCCTGGAGACAATCAAGTCCTGCACGTGATGTACAAGTTTTAGAGCAGATGCCCGAAGGCAGCCAATACTGGTGTGTACGAGTTTCCTCTGTAGTTCCTGGGGTGAAGATGGAGGAGAGAAATAACTAGCACCAAACATTCAGAAAATAATTCTGGGGACATCAGCCTGCTATAGTGGAGTATTATCTCCTCAAGTGCAGAGAAAATGCATTTCAAGGATCTGACAGGTCATAGAGATGAAAGGCCCATGGTAGAGGGACTGGGATTTGCAATGAGCATGACTCAGCCCACGACTTGGCCAAGCTGCCTAACCTTGGACAAGGGACTTGTCATTTTGGAGCCTTTGTTCCCTTTACTTAAGATGAGGATGACAATGCCTATTGTATCCAGTTGGGTCTCTGGCAAACAGGCTCCTACAGGAGGATTGGGGAAGGTTTTTGCGATCAATTCCTATGAAGACAAGGGGACACGATCAGAATTGGGCAGAAGGCAAAGTCACCCTTGGAGCTGTCCTGTATTGATCTAAAATGCTTGGACCTTTATACTTGTCTTAGTCAGTCTAGGTTACCACAGAATACCACAGAATGGGTCACTTAAAAAGTAAAGATGTATTTCTTTCAGATCTGAAGGTTGGGAAGTCCAAAATCAAAGGTGTCTGCCAATTTAGTGTCTTGTGAAGACCCACTTTCTGGTTGAAAGATGGCTATCCCCTTGTGTCCTCACATGACAGAAGTGGGTGAGGGAGCTCTGGGGTTTTCTCTTACAAGGGCACTGATCCCATCATGAGGGTTCCATCCTCATGACCTAAGCACCTCCCAAAGGCCCCACTTCCAAATACCATCACATTGGGCATTAGGATTTAACATGCATTTTGGGGAAGACACAAATAGTTGGTCTACAGCAATGCTTCCCTGCCTCCATGTGTCAATGGATGTGAGAAATTTCAGCCCTGTCAGCACTGAAAAAGTCATTCCTTAAAGAGAGATCTAAGTGATGATGTATCAGTGCGTTTCTCACCTGTTTAACAGTGTTCTTTGAGACAAATTATTTTGTTAACTATAACACTTTCTACAAATGTTAATTTTATAATCAATACCATAATTATAGAACATTTATTAGGGGATTGTTCTGTGATCGGTATTTGATACAAATAAAAATATTGAGCCCCAATTTTTTTCTTTAATACATGCTATTTCTTCCTTTAAAATTAATAATCTTCTAGAACCACTGCAGTATTTTTTTATCAACCATTGAGGATCAGGCTACAGTTCAACATAAATATTTATTGGATGCTAACTAAATATGTGCTGGAGACAGGAAAAGTGAATGGTTTCTGCCATAAAGTTATTCCTTGGCATTTTGACACTATAAATGGCAGAATGTTTATGGAATTCATTAGCATGATAATTGCTAAATCATATTTTTAATACACTATGATATCATTGCAACTAAAAAATTTGCTGCATATTTTAGTACTTCTTGAACAACAAAATTAAAAACACTTTTAAGTAAAACACTCCTCCTTGAAGAATACATAAATAGTAGAACAATAACCAAGCCTCAGTTACAAACTAAAGGGAAATGCCATTTGATATGTTTTATTATCAATGGGAGAGCCAAAAATAAGTCAGACGTAATGGAATTTCAGCGTATGGCAGTGGAATTTCCCCCAGAGTTTTATTAGAAGCTTTAATATAGCTGGAACTCCTCGGTGAAGTCCAAGGGCCTGGCTGAGGGCTGAGTCAGCATTTTAAGTAAATACACTCATTTCTGAGGTCAACAAAGAAAATGTTACTTTTAGTGCATTTCCAATTAAAAACAACCTTTTCTTTTTAAACAATCTTTTTATAACATTACTTGCAAACTATTCAGTGGAATCTAACTGAATATTTTGATAGGTTACATTTAAATTTGTATTTCCTCAACATTCTGAGAGCAGTTTACTTGTTCACTGATCACAGGAAGATTAAATTAGCAGTCTGGGAATTAATAAAAAGGTGCAGTAATTATTGATGCAAAGCTTAGTACAAATCATAAGTTTTCATTCTAATTTGCATGGTGTTTTACATTTTCAAAAGGATAAACCACATACTCCCTAGTTGTTTTTTTAAAAAAAGTCAGACATATCTATGCATACTAATGAAAGCCAAGAATTGGAAACTCCAGAATATCCATTTTCCCAATTCTCCTTCCTTCACCCTCTCTTTAAAAACCACTCAGGAATAACACCAAATTCTATGATCTTAACCACTCGAAATAGGAGTCTCGGGCCAGCGGAGTCCGCATCCCTTGGTAGCTTGTTAGAAATGCAGGGTGTCAGGCCCCACCCCAGACTTACTGGTCAGAGCTTGCCTTTTCACAAGATCTCCGGGTGACAGGTGCATGTATTAAAGTTTGAGAAGCATTACTCTGTAAATCTTTTGTCTCTAATGAATTAAAATGATATTTCTCTTAAATTATCCAAATGACTGCTTCCTCCTTTTAGTTGTAGGCATAAGGATGACTACAGAATATTCTGAGACATAAAATTCAATACAGAAATGGGAATTGTTGAATTTAATTGTTGTTTTAGGTTCTGAGTAATTAAAGTATAGAGTTAGGAAGCTTTACTTAGAAAGAAAAGTTCAACTTTTCTAATTACAGTATATAATTATGGAGCCTGATTGTATTTTTGCAAATCTTTGATTTTTTTCCATCTGACTCGTTTCCTAGAATATGAAATGGAGGGCTCAGGAAGCTAGCAGAGAAAACAATTTCCATCATACAACATGACTTGACCTCTGCTAATACTGAACAATCACCATTGGAACTATATTCTCATTTCTTTGCATTAGTGACATTTTGAAACAATGTTTCCCCCACTTACCTGATTTCCAGCAGGTAGCCTAAGAGGATTTGCAATTCTGCTCGGTTTATGTTTCTCCTATTATTGACTTTACTCTGCAGAGATGGACTAGGGCCTTAAATGCAGCGGATGTGAAGGTTAAAGCCCTTCTTATGTCATTTAGAGATTGTTGTAGATTAAGGATCATTTGACCTTGAGTTACAGCGGTCGCTTTATTATCTGATCACAGGGCCTCCAGTAAGAGGTCCAAGGCTTTCCGCACATTACCTATGTCATTCTAAAGCTTCTTGCCTCCTAAGACCTCTCAGCAGGGTTGGAAAAGGTAAAGAGCTTAAATAAACAAGCTATATTTACCCACAATAAACAGCAGTCCCTGGAAATGTTCTACCCAGCAAATTTTACAATGATGGCTCTCACTGCATGAGAATAGAACTGATTTTATACTTAAAATTTTATTTATTAGTATGATGAGTAGTAATAAAAACAGACTTCTATTACAATCTCATTGCAGTCTATATAAACAGGTCTGAAAAGATGATAGTATTTCTCAACTAATAAACAACTAACCCTCCCCATAGTACGTTCTGCAATAGGAAAACCAGAGGAAAGAGTGACTACCAAGAGCAGGTTGAAAAAATCACATAGATGAAGTTATATATGATTTGAGGTAAAATAAAGCAAGTTTAGTAAGACTGCAAGGCCTTATTCAGGTGGTTCAGGTTAAGATAATTTCAACCCAAAACACTGCAACTATGTGATCAATCACAGAGCTCAAGATTGGTGGCCAGTGATAAAAAGGCAGTAAGACAGCCAAATGGATTTGGACTTGGAGAATCAATATTTCTTGCAGCTGCAGTTATATTAATAGGTAGGAAAACATTTAGATGACACGTGGACAGTTAACCCTAAAAATTGGGTTGCTAAGTAATGAAGTTTTTATCTAACTTTTTAGGGGTACTATCCCCATGCCATTGCTACCCTGATACCTAACACAATGAACACATGTCCAGGGTGATTACCATATACTTGTTAATGAAAATAAAAATTTAAGAAAATTTTAGGAAATGATGACCATCACGCAACCTCAGATATGGGCACAATAACAGATGTATTAATAGCTGACCTATTACTGAGTATTGTGATAAACTGAAAACCACAGTACCAGAATCTTGGCTGTGCCACTTGAGAGTATGTTTACAGATCACAGATTCTCTCTCTTTTTCTTTCTTGCTCTCAAACACATTTGAGAAATGCTTACAGCTCTGGCAAAAAGACATAAGGCAAATGTAGATCAAAGAAACCTCTCAATATTGTATTTTCTTAGCCATTGTTAGGGAATGGGGTATCATAATATTATAGCAGTTGGCTGTCTTACAAGAAGTCGAAAACTATTATATATACATTTTTGGTCACTGTTCAAAGACAACGTTTTTATATAATTTCTGTACCACCAGAGGACTTCTATTTTAACAACAGTGTATGGTAATGGACTTAGACAACAGGGTTCAAATTATTATAATAAGGTCACACCAGACTCATCTGACTATAAAAGTAGGGTCGTAAAAATAGACTGGTCTTGACATGACTCACCCTCAGGAGGGCATGTGCTCTTGCAGTAGCAGTAATGGGTCTGCCTGGTCCACTTCCACTGCCCTGCCCAGCAGCTGTCCCTGGTGGCACATTCGTATTCACTGGGAATGGTGACAGGCAGTATGTCATTTATGAGCAGTGTGTGGTGTGGGAAGAAACAGTTATAAAGCTTCTTTTTACAGGTATAGAGTGACTGGTGAGATTATTATAATTGAGGAGAATCTTAAATACGATGCCATCCTTATTAAAATACAGGGAATGTGAGAGACAATTACTAGGGTAATAATTCCATAAAGCAATAGGTAGCTGCCATTGAAGAACCTTGGAAAACAAACTGCCTGTGTGATAACCATATGTTACTGGCTGTGAATTAGGTGAGTTTAACAACTAGCCGGGGTGACACAGGAGTCTGCGACGAAAGACAGAAAAAGGAATGAAGTCCTCCACAAATGGGTGACAAGGGGAAGCAAAATGGTAAACAGAAAAAAGGAGGAAATGAAAGGGATAAGACATGAGTGGCAATGGGAAGAAAGAATCGAAATTAAAGTTGGTATTTGCCTACCTTCAGATCAGGCTGAGTTATTACTTAGGAGACATTTATTTGTTTTATAAAGTGTAAGTAGCTCAGCCAATTATTCGGAGTTTATGAGTGAAGGCAAAATGAAACAGAGGCTGCTCCGCTTCTCTCAGACTAAGGTGAGGGTGGAAATCAAGAGTTCATCCAGAGTCAACATTAGTTGAGCATAATCACTGCTCCATCAGAACTCTGGGTAGCAAAGAATTTTATTAAAAAAAAATGAGAAAAGTTGGTCCCTCCTCTGACAGGCCGACTGGGAACTAAAAGCATGCATTATGTTCTACTTACAGAAGGACGGTAAGACAGGGCAAGCAGGTACAATTAGGATTATATTTAGGTTAGAGCATTAAGATGTAAACTTCTGATAAGACTACCACTGATACCTGAAATGACATTTGTGGAAAAGATGGTTTACTGTCCTTCCAAGATTAGTGCTTCTGTTTTTCATGTGGCATTGTTGGCGGGATGTGCCTGCCCAGTGGGGAACTACCGTATTTCTCCATGTGTAAGATGATACTTCCATGTAAAATTGTTAGGTCCAAATTTAGAAGTCGTCTTATATGTGGGAGTGACCAGATGACAGTGTTTATTAATGTTGGGTTAGAAAAGTGAGAGCATCTTATACACAGAAAAATATGGTGGAGCCTTGTGTCCAGTTCTTGCAATAGAATGTGAGCAGAAGTGACACCTTGCTCTTCCCCACCTCCTCTTTCATCATCTAGTGGCTGGAAATAAACGATTTCCAGGCCCTAGAAGATGATGTGCTCATGAGCTGATAGGAACTTGGAGCCCCGAATCACTGCCTGGAACTGTACCCATCTGATACCTGCATTAAACTATTCATGAACAAGGAAATAATCTCCATGGCATTAGACCACTAACATTTTCTGAGTTATTTAATTTATCAGCCATTATATCAATAGAATGTGCCTTCCATATTTAACTATTTTTTCTTGCATTTGGATCACCAGAAAAAATAAAGATGACTTGGGAATATGGGATTGGGTTATCAGCTTCCCTGGGATTTCTAGTTCAACAGAAATGGCATGACGTGTGGTGGAGTGGACATAGTTTAGGTCCTGAAAGGTCATCCCAGCTTTTTACATAACAATCTTTTCTCTAACAACCTTGTTTACATTTTTCTCACCAAGCCTAATTTCTATCTTATTAATTTATATGGATTTCCAAACCTCGGCTACAGACTGGTGGGAATGACTTCTTAGCGAAATTTTACCAGCTCATCATTTTCAAGTTTTAAGTAAATTCACAAAGAAACTGAAGGATGCTTACCTCCTTAAACCAAGCCTCACTGAACATTTTCAGAATCAAGTACTCTTAAAAGAAGTATGCCAATAAGCTCCTCGGGAATTCTTTTATTTGTCTTAAAGTTTCTAGATGTTTTTGTATCCATTGTCTTCAATTTCCCCCTTCTCCATCCTTCTCTCCTAAATCACACAGGGATTGCTGCCCATTTAGTTTCCTTGATAAACAATTGTGGTATAATTTGTGCTTTGCTTTTTGGGTGGGTGCTTGTCTTAGTTATGATAGTCCTTGTATGAAGAACTGCTAAGTTTCAACTATGGAAAATATTTAGACTGTCTGAAATGTTCTAATGTCTCTTCAGTTCAAATTTTCCTTTCTCTCTCTTAAATTGCAAAGCATACAGATGAACTGCTCTGTAAAAAGTGCCTTTGAAACAGAATCATAAATTAAAATAGGTATATCTAAGGGCTTAAACTATTTCATGACTCGTAATATAAATATGACTTTCCCTCTATTTTAATAAACCCACTCCCCCAATACATACACCTTTAAGATTTCTTGATTTTACAAGAAGTCAGAATAGTGAAGGAAAGTCCATTCTGAAGGTTTATCTACTGGAAAAAAACATGAGTCAGAGAATGTCATGAATCAGTGGTTTTCCAACTTTGCTGCTGGTTGTAAACACTTGGGGAATCATTAAAAAATACTGGTACTTGGCTCCCACCCACCAGATATTCTGATTTAATTAGGATGGGAACAACCTGGGCATCGGGGTTTGTCAAAGCTTTCCAGGTGGTTTTAATGTGTAGTGAAGTTTGGGAACCACTGTCATGGAACACAGCCATCGGAAGGTACCCAGACGCACGGGGCCAACAGGTCAGACGAAGGTCACTGGGAAGATTACTGTGCTTGTTATTCAGAAGAAAAATGATTTCTTCTGGGAGCGAAAGCACTGCTGATAGTATTCGATACTGTTAAGCACCTTGATTCTCAAAGAAAATAAGTCTAACTAGAAAAATCGGATCAACCTAACGTAATACCGTAATACTCTCAAGCATTAGATTTGTAAAAGCATCTTTCCCCAGTGACTGCTGGAGTGTTTGGAAAAAAGCCTTCCCTCTTTGCAAATTGATTTTTGTACTGTTTGCTTGTTTAAGCATTAATGACTTGATTTGGAAAGAAATAGCTTCCTGTATGGCCTGGATTAAGAGGAGCCACCTTTGCTCCTGCCGGAAACTGTACAAATGCTAGCATGAAAACAGTTTTTTTTAAACACCCCAACAAGTAAGGCAACATACATGCCTTAAGGGCTAAAAGAAACCTGAGCGCTATAATGCAGTGGTCCAGTCGGAAGTGCTAAACTTCTGGGACCGAGAAGCAAGCGTCTTGTTCTTTGTAGAATGGCCCGTTATGGGAATACATTTGCCCACAGTTAATCCTCAGGGTAATTAAATGGAAGGAAGTGGTTAAATCACCAAGAAAAGTTACTGATACATCAGAGGGATTCAGGCACAGTAAGATTTGCATTGTTGGTTAGGCATACACGTGAGCTAAGGAGGCAGCTTCCAGTTAACATAGGCTACTGAGTGGTGCGTGCCTGAGCGTGCGTGCGTGCGTGCGCAAACTGTGTCAAAATATAAAATAAAACACGTATTTTGTGTGCTATTCTGTCAGTTTAGTAAAGCAGGATTATAGTTCCTCCCCAGTTTAATTGACCTGAGAGGGGAACTGGGAGATCCTGTAACGTCCTCGGTGTAGGTGAGGTTGACCGTACCACTTCCATTTTTAGTGGCCTCAGGAAAATGTTGTTACTCTTACTATTTCCTTCTTCTGTAACCTTTGGCAAGTCACCTGACTTTTGGGGATTTCAGTAAAATAAAAGATTAGGCTATATGATCTTCAGGTTCCTTCCAGCTCTGACAAGCTACCGGTCTAAGGAAAAAATACACAAAAATACAACCAGAAAGCACAGGTGAAATGCTTAAAATTTGAGATCTCATCAAAATAAATGTGAATGGAAAATAGAAGTTGCATACTATGTTACATACCTATTTGTAACCTTCACAAAGTAAGATTATATGTTCTTTAACAGCTTTGTGCTATGACCAGGAAGACAAAGCAATGTGAACTAGAATCTTCTAAAAATATTCCCTTTTCTATGCTTCTCTGCATTTCTCAATGATGACATGCATTGAACATGCATTACATTTTCAGGATTTCATGCATTTAAATAAGGTAGTTCTAAACAGCTACCAAAAACTGCCCTTATAAAGTAATGGTCTGTATTTATAAATAACTTTAATAAGACAGATGCACCAAATCAGATAATGAGTCTTGTTTTGGTGGCAAGAAGACAACAAAGTGCCTGCATTCTGGAGACAGAGTGCATTAGCTCCTTAGGCCACCTGTGGATTGCTAAGGACTTCCCTATTTTAATGCTCTGAAAAAATGGGAATAGTTCTCCAGTGTTAAAGATCTGCTTGTCCTGTGGCTGGCTTGGTCATCTGGACTGAGTTAAATATGGGGGTAGATTGTTGTCTACTTGATTTGGCCACGATCAGTGAGATGTGGGAGAACAGAATGATTTAGTTGACCAGAATACTGTTAGCTTTCTATGACTATGTTTAATTTTAATGAACATCACCCGAGCTCCCACCACGTGCCAGATTACACACCAGTGACACAAAGATCTGCGACTCTAAATCCCCATTCTTTTGAAATTAACAGTCGAGGGGCAGACTGGGGGTCAAAAAATACACACACACACACATATATATACACACTCTAACTACAACACAATGTTATATTGTACGAGGATTAAAAACAAACCGCTCTGGGACAGCAGAGGAAGAAGAAACTAATTTTGACTGGAGATGGGGTAAAGTCACGAGCACTCCACAAAAGGTATCCTTAAAATGTACTTGAGAACTTAGAAGACAGAGCAGGAGCTTTCACGCCCCAGCGAGCAGAGGCAAAGGCGCAGTGTGAGCATGCACGCTACGTCAGGAAGAGGGTAGGACTGGTGCACACGATGAGCAGTAAAGCAGACTGAGACGAGGAAGCAACATGGAGCAGGAATTTGAAAGGCCTTGACTTTGCTGCTAGAGGATGCTGTTGAAAAGGGTCAGAGTGGGAGTAGGCACTGGCTACTATCAGCTTCTGTAAGGATTACACGAAAGAGAGGAAACCGGGAGACAACTGGTTGATATTCGAGCACAGATTAGAAGGACCTGGAGGAAGACCAGACGGCGCCTGCAGGCAACTCTGTCAGCCGGTGGATTGGCTGGTGGTTGATTCAGTTCTGATGGCAGATTAACGAGGTGTCTCTATTCTTCTTGTCTTTCACCCTCATGACGAGATTGGGGCTTTTCAGAGTGTGGTGCTGTCAGGTTCAGGAGGGTGAGAGGCATCTTCAGGGTGGACTGACCAGACGTTACCATTTTAAATGGGACAGGAAACAATGGCAGTGTCCCGTTTCACATGGGACATCTGGGCAGCCCAGTCTTACTGGGTTCGTTCCAGGTGCTGGTAGCCTGGCTATACATACTACTTGAAGTGGGACGGTACCTTTGTTTTCTGTCCTATTTCAAAGGTACGTCTGGTCATCCTACTTCAGGGACTCTTCAAACCTTGCTTAAAAGCAGTGTGACATTAATTCTGCTGCATTGTGTTGGCCAAAGCAAATCAGAAAGTCAGACCAGATTCAGGGGGAAGAAAAACACACCCCACCTTTTTAATGAGAGGAAGGTCACAGAAACTGTGGCTATTTTTTAATCTTCCAAAATCCCCTAAAAGTGCTTGGAATAGAGTAAGTACTTGATAAATCGTTACTGCATGCGAGCATGCACGCGAGCAAGGGGAGAGTGGGTTCGAGCCCTGGAGAGGGAGAACAGAATACTGGCACAGCTGCCCCTGCGAATGGGGAAGCAGAAGAACTGCTGAGCAACGCCGACGGTCCAGCTCAGCTTGAAAATTCCAAAGCTGTTTTAGAGCCAATTTTCTCCAACTGCGTTTGGTAGCTTGGGAGAAAGCCCACAGGAACAGATGGTCGGGCGGACGCAGGTTTGGGATTGGCGCGCTTGGAACTGGCATTTGTGGGTCAAGGCTGCCCAGCTCGGTCCTGTGCCCCCACCACTCCGCTCCCTCACGGGCTGGGCACAGGCCCTGAATGGAACACTTGGCGTCATAAAGGTCCTCTCTCAGTCGGTCCACTGCCTGACACCCACCTTCCACATGGAATGCCAAAGTAACTCAATTGAGGCTGTGACCTAAGTGATTCAAGCCCAGAGTGAGGGACACACACGTGCGCGCGCGTGCACACACACACACACACACACACACGCACACACACGCACACGCGCGCGCACACACACACTGAAGAATTCCGTTTGCATTCCCAGAAGGCAGAAACAAGATCCAATTTTTGAATTCCATTTTTTTCCTTCTTTTGTAATTCCCTTCCGAGCTCTTGGAACCTCAGCTCCTCCTCCCTCACCCGTCACTGCAGCCCCCGAGGGCAGCTGTCCTGCCTGTCCCATTCTTTTCCCCAGCCCCTGGATGAGCGGAATGACTCGTTTCCTTCCCTCCTTACAGACCTGTGCTTCCTTCTGCGTCTCACAGGGAGATGAGGGTGAGAAGTCGGGACGTGAGGGAACGCTGGGCCACCAGCTACACAGTCCCTCCAGGCAACTAAGATGGTGCCAAAAACCGTAACTTTTTTTCTTGACGTTTACGGGTCAGACTGATTTCACCTCCCTCCGCTGTCCTTGATGCTCTGGACACCGCCCCGCCCTTACTTCCTTGGTCCTCCGTGTCCGAGCCGAGTTACCAGTTTACCCTTGTTGCATGGCTCACGGTCAGCTTCCCTTTTGCCAGAGGTTTCCGGGCTAAGTCAGACCCCGGCCTCCATCCAGCCCCCCAGCTTCCTCAGCAGCAGCCCGGTACGGAGTGAGCACAGCCGGGAGGGTGTCAGGACTCGGAAGAACCGAGTCGGCACTTGGGTACAAGACAGAGTCCGGAGGGGTCAGGAGTTAGAGACGTAAGTGGTGTCTTAGTGGGTAGGGGGTCGCCTAGGGTGGTGGGGCGGACACTACAGGAGGAGAAAACCTCTAAGTTCCGGTATCCTCGAGGCGGGCACACCGGATGCTGGGAGGTGCCGATGGGGTGGGCTTCCGGGGAGCAGTGACGATGGTGGCGCAAGGCGTGGAGGCAGCGGTGGGAAGACGGAGGACACAAGCTCCACCTGCTCGACAGGAGAGGCCGAGGGGACGCGGGGGAGCGACACTTCTCCTGGGGGGCTGAGAGGGAAGGGATCGAATCTGCAAAACGTTAAACTGACCCGAAGGTGGTGTTCTGGATGGAAGATGTTGTCCCAGTTCTAAGTCCCCACTGCGCACAGCCAAAGCCTTACCTGCCCCCAGGCCCTGCCATCCCTGAGAGCAGCCCTGGGAATCGCAGAGGCGGTGCTCTTCAGTTGCAGATTTTAGGATACCAGGAAGAGGATTATCCTCAGCTCTACAAGGGCTCCCTTGTCGGGCATTGTGAGTCTCCCGGAATCTTTCAGGGTAACTCCTGAACCCATTCTTTCCTCGCATTCTTACTGATCAGGAACAGAACTCAGGGCTGGAGATATGGGAGACTAAAATAAGATTTCTGCCATTAAGCAACTGGTGGGTTTTATTAAGGTAAAAGAGACAGACAGGTAATAAAAAATAAACCGCAAGTCACTGGGTAAGAGGTAAGCACGGGGTACTGTGGGATCACGGTGAAGGGAGATCTAACCAGAGTTAGGGGCATGAGATAAGGTTAAAGAGGACTCCCCAAAGGAAGGAGGTGTTCAAGTGTGAAGGGTGTGTGTGTGTGTGTGTGTGTGTGTGTCAGGGAGGGAGAGACAGGTGAGGTCTAGGGGCAAGAGGGAACACAAAGGTCAAATTAACTCTACCTGAACCCCTCTTCACCCTGGGAAGTCCAAGACTAAATGTGTGAATCAAGGACAACTGGATCTCCAGGGTAACGAGACTTTCCCTTCTTTACTTTCACAAGGCAAGTGGAGCCAAGCCCAAGTTCACATATTGGCGACCGAGCCTGTGTAAACTGCACCGCTCCCTGGGCTGACCCTGTCCAAGGCCAGGAGGACACTTGTGCTATTGACTCGATCTGGTCACAGGACAGTTCCAACACTCCTCTCTTGGGGCACTCAAAAACAGCATTTTCATTTTCTTTACTTGAATGGGCCTGTGTCTTAAATCTCAGCATGGGCCAGTTTAAGAATTACCTGATTATGGTAGGAATTATTAAAAAGTCTCACAAAGACAGAAATGGGTAGTTTACCTAGTTTAGTGCTAACCACACAGGGACAGTAAATAATAGCAGCATCGTGTAGCAGACAGTTTTTGTGGGGGAATGCAGAACATTCAAGGAGGCTTGGCTGGTCATGATGTTCTGGTCGACTTGGATTGCTAAGAAGATCATTTATGTGACTTTGACTATGTTATTGAAACTGTTCTTACCCCATGCAAACTCCCAGAATGAATAGGGTTGCTTGCAGTGGGTAGCTCTGCTTTTGGTGAGTTATTTATGTCTCCCAAAAATAGAGAACAGGAGATAGAAAACCTTTTATCTTATGTTCACTGTAATTTGGGCAATTGCAGTGTAGTTTCAGTTCTTGGTCTGCAGTATTTGGTGGGTCACCAGAGTTTCATGGATGACATCACAAGTACTTAAAAAGAATGAAAGAAGGAAAATGGATCCAAATTTAATAAAGAACCAGTTTTTAGTTACGAGGATTTTCCTTTTTAAACATAAAGACAGACATAATAGCATTCAACTTTCAAAAGAAAATATTTTTCTCTTTCACAAGCTTGGTTAGGTGGGGAGGAGAGAATTCTAGTTGAAATTGACCCAGAAATACAAGGAGTTTTTATGAAAAGATGAGATATGTTCATCTTGATCCAACGTGAGCCAGGGCAGGTCTGTGCCCACTGAAAGCTGGTGCGGTAAATATTTGCTTTCGGACAAAAACGTTATTGATCTATTGACATTATAGCCACTGAGTACCTGCAAAAGAGTGTCAGTTTCCCAGAAGAACTATAATGTTGGTTCAGCAAGAAAGAAGCTGTAATATGATAACTTTATAGGTTTCCTTAAGAGCCGTAGTATTTACTCCATCAGCCAATCAGGTTTTTGTGAATACCTGTGTGCTTTCTTGTTAGGAGCAGAAGATAGAGCTATGAATAAGGAGGGTAAAGTAGCTATTCCCATGGAAATCTGAGTCCAGTAGGGAGAGAGACCACACTCCAGTAACAAATTATGATTATGAATATACTCTCAAGGATAAATACACAGAGGCAGGAGCATGCGCAATAGGGTAAAGGAAGAACCGAGAGGCGGGGAGGGGGAGGAACAAGAGCAACCGAGCTGAGACGTCTGCACACGCAAATGCCCTGCGATAGTGGGGATGTGCTGTAGCTCTTTAGAGGACTGAATGAAGGCTCATGTGGCTGAAGAGAAAAAGAATAAAAGCAGCGAGAAGGTAAGGGACACAAGGTAAATGTGGAGAGTTTGGGGAGGGGCTAACTGGCGCGGGGCATCATGGACTAGACAGGGCAAGGGAAGTCTGTGAGGCTGGAAGCAGCAGGAGAGCAGCGCACCTTAATGGAGTTTTAATACAGCACACTGTTGCTGGTTGTGGAGGTAACTGCCTTCAGTGTTGGTTTTTCTACTTAAGACATACTTTCTTAATTTTTTTTTTATTCTAATTTGGTCTGCACATAGTAAAGAAGGTAATTGGTATGTAATTGAAGGACCGCATTCTTCTTAGCGTAAAGTCATTGTGATGGATGAGAATTTATAAATAGCAAATTTTCTGCCGGCTTTAGTTACCTGTCATAAAGGGCTTTAGAAGTGGCAGGTCTCTTATCTATGACCAAATACCAAATATCACACATGGAACTAGGGATATTTTTAATTTAAAAAGTGATATGTAGCTGTGATGAAACAGGCGAGTATCAAAACTTGTCTGCAAATGCCTACAAACCCCCCAAAAATATGTATACAGTTTTTTTACCTCTTAAGGAGAGGTGAAGTTTCCAAAGGCCAATGATGCTACCTGAACACCTTATTCAGTTCAATACAGATGGGGACTGACTCAACACCATTAGACAGGGAGGTCCCCTAGAAAGGGGACCTTTAATCATACTAGCTTAAAGACAGGCCATGCAAATGCTAATATACCTGCAGGGCTCTCCAAGATTTGTTGTCCCAGCTGCTGGTGACCCCAAAGCTCAGGTTTTCTAGGACAGTTTTGTTATAAATAATCTCTTGCATGCTAGGTACACTGAGGTCTTTCAGACAACCATGTGACTCACTCTTATTTTAAGAAATATGGCCATTATGTCTAGTGGCACCAGGAATTCTCCTTTCTTCCTGGCTGTCACCAGCTAGAACTTCCTCTCTTCTTCCATCTCATCCTTAAAACCTGAAATCAAATCCCTGGGACCCCAATTCATGAATTCAATGTCCAATACAACCTGCCTCTGTTTTATTTTCTCTCTCTCTTTGCAGGTGTTATCTTAGTCTTTTAGTCCTTCTAAGCCTAGCTATACAAATTCATAAATGGCTAAGATTGTGTTTAAGGGGTCAAAAATACCGAAAAGATGAAGACCAGCTCATAGGTTGAAGGCATTTCATTCCTGGTTTTCTTAATATTCCTACTGGTTAAATGTCGTATGAAATGTTAATCATCCCATAAACCTAATCTGGGTTGCAAAGAGGTGGAGGAGGGCAAGCTATTCATCTGTTTCATTTTGTGTTGGTCCAAGAAAGAGATGTCACTCATGAGGAGCAATAGTCTGGACAGTCCCTAAAGCACTGTGAAGAAAATGATGATAGTGGTCAAATATTAGTAACTACAACCAAAGAAAGTTTATGTTGTACTATCCCTGTGCTGAGGGCTTTAATCTTTCCAGCCACTGTGTAAGGCTGTATCAATATTGGAGATGAGGAAACTGAGGCTTAGAGAGGTTAAAGCAACCTTTCTAAAGCCATTCCATTAGTAAACGGAAGAACCAAAATGCTACCCTTGTCATGTCTGACTCCAGAGGCTAGCCTGTGAATGGCTGTCAGGGGGATAACAAGTGAACTAACCAATGGCCAGGAAATGTCCCTGGGGGTCACATGAGCGACCGTGCTCCATGGGGCACAGGGTTCGTTTTCCTCTGTGCTATTTCGGCACTTCCTGAAGCTGAGCTTGCTGTGGTCTGACAAGAGTACAATGATGTGCAATAGTTTCTTGGGGTTTCAGAGTTAGAGTCAACAGGGTATGCAAATAAAACATGGAACATCCTACTGAGACACCCGTTCCAGTAACGCTGCTGCGGAGAGCCAGCAAAGCAAAGCGCTTTCTGGCCCAGCGGGAAGCGGCATGGGGAATGGGGCAGCTTTTCAGCAAAGCTCCTGCGCAAACCAGATGGAGACGCTCTGCGCTGGCGCCCACCTCTCCTCACAGCGGCCATCAACCATCCCTCTGGGAGAGCGTGGAGAGGACTCCTGTGCGTTGGGTGTCAGCAGACAGTACTGTATTCAACGTGAACAACACGGGTCTTAAATGTTACTTCTACGAGGACCAGGAACTTTCCTACAGTTTTGGTGTGAAGATCTTTCAGTAAATAAACTGACGCCTGTGAAATGCCTCTCAATGCCTGAACGGTCAGAATCTCAGTAATCAGGGGTTCTTGTTCCCACCAATCAGTGATGGTCAAAGGTAAGGTCGTAAGACTAAAAGCTCCTGATTTCACATGAAGACTTCACCTGTGCATGTGTGCAGCAGCACAGGAGCTAATTTTTCTAGTTTTTCTTCCTTTCTCAATAGCTCATGAAGCCCGCTGGTCATGCCATAAGCAGCGATTCTAGGGTTCTGGGAGAGCTGACTGACCTTTTTGTTTAGCTAGGCTCCATCTTTGCTCCACTGCAGGAAACAGAACAAGCTGCTTTTGCCTGAATGACCCAGGTAACAACCTACTTCAGTTTGAACTGCTTAGATATTTCGGCTAAAAATGGCTTATTTCCATGAGTCACCTGGACGACTGCCTTCCCCTGCTGGCCCGCTTAGCGGGGTGGGCCAGTAGGTGCTGAAGGCAACTAACTGTCAGGAAGGGTCTCACTGTGTTCGACTCCAGCGCTTGGGGCAGTTTCCTGGTGCCTGGAGAAGTATGTCTTAGATTCATTTTTAGCCCATGAACCTCCTTCTTTAGATGGATCATCTATGTCGTATGACAAAGGGGGCCCCTCCCAACTTGGAAGATTAGTGTGTGTGTGTGTGTGTGTGTGTGTGTGTGTGCAGCTATGCAGTTTTGAAGAAACAATAAATCAGCAAGTACTTCTTAAGTATTTACTGGCAGAGCATTGTGGGAGAGACAAAGGGAAAGACCGACCAGATTGCTGTCTCGGGATGGGACTGCTTAGGGAGATGGGTGCATATGAACCATGAGAAACTGCTTCTATGTTGCTTGCTGTTGATCTGTTTGGAAGTATACTCAGAGTTCGAGAAGGACACATCCAAGCTGAGAAATCTCTTGGAGGGCTAGCATTGGTTACTTGAGGTGTAGGTAGATTTCTCTTTCTCTCTCTCTTTTTATGTATCCTATTTAGGCTGACCAGATGTACCATTTTAAATGGGACAGAAAACAACGGTACTGTCCCATTTCAGATGGTACATCTGGTCAGCCTACCAACACCTTGAATTTTTCCCAGCAAGACTAGGCTGACCATACATGCCATTTGAAACGGGACAGTGCTGTTGTTTTCTATCCCGTTTAAAAGTCTGGTCAGCCTGATCATATTGCTTACTCTCACAGAAATGTAGCCTGCTGCCCTAGGATGGCATCACCGAAGAGACAGAGAGGTATCTGCCTTACTTGGAGGGTTAACTCGGAGTTCATGGCTCAGCAAAAGAGAAACAGCTAGCAGTTTCGGCCATAAGAACACTTGAGGTATTCAGAAAAAAATCCACTATATACTTTACTTTATGACTGAGTTTTTCAGATGCTTTTAAGAACACAAAATAAATAGAAAACACATACAGGGAAAAAACAGCTGCTTCATGTGGAACGGTCAGTGTTGAAAAACCAAATCTCACATGATTTTTCTTAAAAATGTATTTACATGTAAAAAGATATGTAAAGCCCTAGCTTCAATTTTAAATTTCAACTGTTACAAATTGATTTCATGAAATAGCAAAGCAAAACAACACAACATTTTTTTCCCCCCAGAATTTAAAAATCATGTGGTGGGACAAAGTTGTGTGTGTGTGTGTGTGTGTGTGTGTGTGTATGTGTGTTTTGTGTTTTAAATAGAGATGTGAACTTTGAGGTACACGCTTGCCATTTCTGTGCTTAAACAGTTTAAATTCTTTGGCATGGAACTTTCAGGCCAGAGATAAATGTCATGAACATGATTTTGAAGGTCAGGCTGGTGAACTACCAAAAATGTCTGACAGCTCCAAACAGGGATATTTCCATCCGGCTCATGGCACCGTGCTCTCTGCTGAGATGAAGTCGGGTTAAATAAGGGGCACAGTGGGAGCCGAACCTCCACAGAAGTTGGCATTTGACCCCCGAGGCCTTCATGCCTCTTTTCATCCTCCATCTCCTCCTGCCTCCTGCCACGAAGTCCACTGGCCTTCTGCAGGGACACTTGGCCTGGTTTCTCTGTGATCCCTGTTTATACATGAATCAGCCCCAAATTAACTCTGGGGACAGCAGGATATTCCTGACCTTGAGAATTCAAGTTCGAAACACACTAGAATATATTAACCAGACTTCTTGGTAAATGGGTTGTTCTGTTTAGTTAGATTTCTGGTTAACAGTGAGTCCTAGAACTATATGGTATTTCAGTCATTGTGACTGAATAGGCATTTTAAAATGTATTAGTGAGCTCTCTTGTGACTGGAATTAAGGTTATTGATGCTACTTGAACTTCCCTGATGATTCTGATCTTACAGTGTCCTCGGATCATCATTCCAAACATTGATAATCTAAAGATATTAGCATAAGTGTGGAAGGAAGACAAGGCTAGTTGCTGAGGGTTAGTACTGAGCCAAACGGGCTGGCACGGCGTTGCATGGGCAGGGATCAGTTTAATTTCACTTAACTAGGGTTATATGTCAGGTTAACTTCCTAGTAACTGGCCACAAGCTTTCCACGTTGGATTCTCTTATCACTTAAGCTAGTTTTTCGAATTTTTTCCTGTTACTAAACTTGTTTTGATGAAAGAAAAACGTGAAAACCAGGTGAAATGAGTCTGGAAAATGAGGATGAAGTCAGTCATCGCACTGTTACATCTGGGACACACACGGCGTTTTCCTAAAAGTAGAAAATGCCACAGTTTTTAAAGCCTCACTTTGTCGGGTGCAGGCAGGAAAGATTAAGGAAGCTGCAGGCTGAGTTCCTTTTGTGTCACTAACCTTTGGTTTGGTAGGCTGAAATAAGCATTAAAATAAACCAAGCTGCCGAACTGGGCTCTTTTCACTGACAGAGATGGGAGCTTCAAGGAAGAGCGAAATGGATGCAGGGTGCCCTGAAGAGATTACTTGTAAATCAGGATACATGTCAGACTACCCAAATAATTAAACTCTCAGAGAATCGGGGAGAGGAAAAGGGAGGTTCTGCTTGCAGGTCTTGAAGCACGGTGCATAACTATATAGTTTTCAATGCCATTCAGCAAGGAACCCCAGTGTGTTTACCATGAATGAACACTGGGAAGGAATGTAATTTTTCTTTTAATTGAGACATGACTCTGTGTCCCCGATAACACAGTATTCCTTTGGGCTGTGAATTATAGGAAACTGCCCCCACGTCTTCTGAATGGCATGCTTTCTTTACAGGCACGTGTAAAGCCCTGGAAGTTAGTAAGATTGAAGGCGTTCTTTACTTCAGTCAAGTGTAGGAGATCGGCAACATGGAGTTCATACAAGTGATAAAGAACTAGGAAAACAAAGAGAAGGGGTCAGGGCATGGACACTGCAGACAGACAGACCTGGGATTCAAAACCAGTTCTGCCACTTCCTCACTATGTGACCTTGGGCCACTTAACACAGTTTTAGCGAATTTTAGTTTCTTTCCATGTAAAATGAGGTTCATTGTAATGACTCAGTTATATCTATATCGTTACCTGTATATTTGCAGCATTATATCTATTTTAAATACCTGATAAAGGTATTTTTTATATGTGTATTTCTCAAATTGATATGTAATTGACAAATAAAATTGTAAGATTTTTTTTGTAAGTGTAAATTGTGATGATTTGATAATGTATATATACATTGTGAAAACTTTCTCTCCATTGAGTTACTTAATACTTCCATCTCCTTACATATTTATTTACTTTCTTTTTTAGTGAGAACATTAAAATTCTACTCTTTTAGCAAATATCAATTACACAATAATTACACAGTGTCATCAATTACAGTCACCTAGTTATAGAAGCCAGTGGACTTCATTTCCTAGTTCCCTATTCACAGTCCTTGGCAACTACTTCTCTATCCTCTTTCCATGAGTTTGATTTTATTCTCTTTCTTTTTTAGATTATACACGTAAGTGATGCCATGCAGTATTTGTCTTTCTGTCTGTCTTGTTTCACTCAGCATAATGCCTTTCAAGTTTGTTCATGTTTTTGCAAATGGCAGCCTTTCATTCTTTTTAAAGGCCAACTAGTATTTCATTTTGTATATATATGCACCACACCTTCTTCATCTGCCCATGTGTGTGTGGTGGGCACTCAGATCATTTCCCTACCTTGGCTGTTGTGAATAATGCTGAGATGGACATGAGCGTGCAGCTATCTTTTTGAGATGGTTCTGTTTCTTTTGGATTATTTCTCTTAAATTCAAGATTATAGATTACAATACTTTTGTTACATAGATGAGGAAACCACATTATCAAAAGACTATGATCTATCAAAACTAAATGAATAAATTGTGACATTAATTTGTTCAGTTACTAATTCACCCGCCAGTCTATAAATACGGCAATGCGAACTGAGATCACTAGATCATTACGCGATAGGTAGGAGCAAGACATCTTCTCACTCCTAGATCAATGCTCTTTCACTGTATTCTCAATAATAAAAATCCTCTAAGGCTGAGGGAGAAAGCAGGAGAAACTTAGAATTGTTATTTTAAGAAATTAATTAAGAATGAAAGGTAAAGAATTATCTGATAGCGTACACACACACACACACACACACACACACACACACACACTTTTTTGGGGGGGGCCGGGGGGACGTGGTTCTCTGGCTGGGAATTGAACCCAGACCACTGCATTGAAAGCGCTGAAGCCCAGCCACTACACCATCGGGGAACCCCAAATATTCTGATAAGATAGATCCAATCAGCAAAGTTCTCTGTTGAGGAGGCAGAATTTGGATAAAAAGCTATGAGACTATAAGACATGAAAGCAAAAAAATATATAAATATAAAAACAGAACATAAGCTGTGGTCACAAGAATTTAGGAAGCTTTAGCCTTATATATGTGATGCTCCAGAAAAAGATACTGCAACTTGGGTTCAGGTCAGGGATATTTATTGAGTGTGCCCAGGTTCTAGGTGCTCTGACCATGAGCGCAGTGCTGGGGACAGGGCAAGGGACAAAGTGGTAATGAGAACCCAGAAGGAGCAGCAGAAGCTGAACAGAAAGAGACTCTTGAGTTGGAGGAACTTAGCACCCAGTTGGGATAATAGAACATTTGCAAAAGTGAATCAAGAATATTTCCAAAGCGATGGGTTACCTGCAGATTGATAAAACATTAGATATAAAGTGGGTTGATAATCTGGGAGATAATAAGCATTAATTCTCACCAGTTCATTCATCCATTTGTGCTGGGCAAGTGGCCAAGTTTTTATAAATAGGTGAGAAGGGGCCAAGTTTTGTCACTTTTATGGTTTGAGACACACCTTTCAAGATAATACATCTGAGTTCTATCATTACTACCTGTTTTCTTATCCTCACCTTCGTTGTCACCCCCCCCCACACACACACACACGTCTGAATATCACATGATGGGAGACATGAACACCCACATTAACTAACGGGTGAGCCATTGCAACCTTTATGTTGAATCCCAATGGAAATTATAGATTCCTCAATGTCCTTTTGATTCTCTCTTCCGCCATCAACTAGAATAAGCTAGGATCTTCTGATAAGGAGTTACCAATATGCAGCAAAACAGAAAGGAAGGAGCAATGATAAAGAATTTTCTAACATTAGTTTTGTTAAAAAGCTGGTTTGATTAGAGGCATTAATTAGACTGAACTCTTGCAGATAAAATAAAACAATCTGAGCCATGTTTAGCCATTGTTTTAAACATGCAACACATGTAAGTTGACATACCCAAATCCCATTTCACATTATAAGGTGGTAGTTGAGATTAGCAAAACATTTGTAGAAAGAGGCCTACTGCAATGGGTGAAATGTGAGTTGCTCAGAACAATTGCCTTTTGAGATTGCTGGGTCTACTTTGAGACTAGACTTATGAACACCAGGCTGTACCCTGGGGGCCCCCTGAGGTTTACTTGTCTGCAGCTATTCATTAGTTATTTAGTCATGAACTAGTAACACGTCAGGCATATAAAGGACATTGGTTTGCATTCCTATTAAGATAGAGGAGCAAACTCTATTAAATTCAAAGATATAAATATGAGATCATTATTTTTCTTGGGCTGAGTATTTTCTTTAAGATATTAAAGGAACAGGTAGGTTATCGACATTGAAAACCAAGTGTGTGTGTGTGTGTGTGTGTGTGTGTGTGTGTGTGTGTGTTAGTTTTCCTGTCATCTTCTATTTTTTCTTCTCCAGTATCACTGCACCATTTTTTTAGTAACAGAAACACAGACAGACCCTCAAAAACCACTTTTCACCTCCTGACAAAACCTGATCATTTTCTTGACTGAGTTGAGTAATCATTTATGTGAGATGCTTTATTAATTAGTTCTGACTTTGGAATATCTTTCAACTTCCTTGTTCCTTGGTTTTCTTGTTTGTTGATGGAAGGAGTTAGATTAGATATTTAAACAGGTTCTGCACTATGCCTGCACAAAACAACAGATTTTTTGAATCACTCGTTCCAATGTGCCATATACAGTGTGAGAGTGGGAAGCTAGGAGAGTGCCCATTAAGGGTCCAGCCTAATTACGTCCCTTGGCCTGTCATCATTCTAGCTGATGGGCAGACAACAGGTATTTGATTTCTTTTACACATTCCTTTGGTCCTCAGTCCTGGTTATCTAGAAATGTGATCAGCATTAGCTGTCTTAATTGCAGACTGTCTTCGATTTGGAAAATGTGATTGCGTCACCCTTGTGGAGAGTAGAGTGAGAAGATTGTTTTTGCAATGGTTTAAATCTGTAAATCTAGATGTACAGGCACTGTTATTAAGATTGTCCTAGGATAAAAACAAAATCTGTGTCTTCTAACAATACTGGAGTGGGTGGAGGTGACTTGAAACTTGTCCAAAAGCACACAGATGGTAAGGGTTAGGCCCAGTACTGTTCCCCAGGCCTCTGATGTTAATACTTTCTGAAGTCTTCTTTGACCTTATCATGGAAGTCATCACTCTCTTCTTTGTGCCGCCCATGGTGATGTTTTCCTTACTGCTGGCAGAGCACTTATGACCTGACTAATTTTTGCATGCTCAGCCCCTAGGATGATGCCTGATGTATAGTAGTTACACAAAAAATAATTTGTCAACTGAATTATTTAAAGGCATATATTTGTGTCTACACAAGGGGCTGTGAGCTTTTTAAAGAATGGACCAGATTTTACATATTATTATCTCTAGGTGTTTGAATAGTGCTGGCTACTTGGTTGGTGCTCAATGACTATTTGTTAAATTGAAAAAATACTTATCAAATGTAATTCAGGCCCTTCTGTATCTCATCACCTTTTATCACACCTACCTTTTACATCTATTCCCTTCTACTTCTTCCTTTCCTTTTTTATCCTCTATCTTTCCATTCCCTTTTCTAATCTTTCCCCTTAATGATTTTATGTAATTTCCTTCCCTTGCCTGTTCTATTTGCTTGTTATCCTGAGGGGCTGCTGAAAATGTCCATAAACAAATTTCATGATGGCAAGTCATAAAGCTGCTATAAATTGAGGTAATCTAAGATCTATGCCAGACTCACCCATTTTGTATATATACGAGGGCTGTCCAGAAAAAATCCAGCCACAAGTGCCTTTATTTTTCACATTATTTGACTGGATACTTTCTGGACAGCCCTCGTTTAACAGTGTTGTTTAGAAAGCAAAGGGTGTAATGGCTTACAACCTAGGGCTGAAGGGATGAGAACAGGTTGACTCCTTAATGCCTTCCGATGTTTAATTTCTGGCAGAGAAAGCAACATTCACAGGAAACATTCAAAACACCAGATGCTGTTTATTAGTGATTCAAAATGAATGGCCGTGACTAAGGCCCAGGGCTCCGAAGTCCAGGTTGCCTTCAGACCCATTGCCTATGAATAGGCCTCATGGACAGTTGTGGCTCTTTTTAAACTCGCGAGATGTATTCAATTATGCCTAAAAGCAATACTGTGGTTTTACTGGGATTGATAAAGCCTGAATTTTTTTTTTTTTTTTTTTTTTTTACACAAACAGTTTTGCTCCATTGTAATGCAACTGAATATGGAGCCATGGTATAGCTCTCAAATGTGCAGTAAATTTGACAACAGGAGAACTGCATCAGTGCTGTACTGCTCTCAGCTTGTCTGGTCTCTTCTTAAGTTCTTAAAACCAGAATTCTTATTTTTTCTACCTCTTTCCCATGGGCTCCGTCAGTGCTACCCTGGAGGCATTAATTTATTGTTTTGTAAATTATAAATTCATGTGGATTTCTGTTTCATTTACTTCTGGCTTATTAGCTCTCTTTCTATTCTCTAAACTGCCCACTAAATATGGAAAATGTTCTATGAGTCTTAGCAGACTCCCCCACCCTTTGTTTTGTTTTGACGATTCACTTAGTCAGTTCTTTAGATTCCACATATAAGTGAGATCCCATGGTATTGGTCTTTCTCAGTGGTAGACCCTTTCTTATTACTAGGTACCAGCTGCTATTTTTCTCTCCTTCAACATCTAACTGTTTCATAATGACCTCAGTTTAGCAACTCTGTGAAACTGTTAGCGAGATGTTCTGGGAAGAAAAAGAATATAGGCTACATACTATTCCTAAAAGTAATAAGCATCACAACTGTACAGACTTTTTAACTGCAATGGCTTATGTATTACCCAAGACCACTAACTGGAAGTGACTTCCAGTTTTTCCTGTCTTCTGCAATTCATCACCTAAGTCTGGATTAATTAGCTCATTCACTTAGCGGATTCTATAAGTGGATTTATTGTAACATTGAAAGACTTAGGATTTTGATGATCCATAAATATACATCAAGGTTCTAACTACTGACAAGATGAGATCTATGTAACTAATAACCCATATATGCTAAAAATTTCCTTTCTCATTTTCAATTTTTTTTAGAAATATTCAATTTAATAGAAATTTCTTTCTGCATAACTGAAGAATGTTTGATTTGGAAGGGATCTCAGAAATAATGCAGTCTCAGTTGTTCGATTTATTGATAAGAGCCTAAGTGGAAACATTATAGATGTTTTCAAAGTCATCTAATGGCTTAGTAGCAGAGTGGCTCTCAGTTTTGGCTGTTTATTAGAGTCATTTGGAAACGCGCATGTCTGAGCCCAACCCCAGAGAATCTGTTTTGATTGCTCTGAGGAGGACCTGGACATTGGGCTTTAAAAAAAAAAAATCTTTCTAAGTGATTCTCATGGATGATTCTAATGGGCAGTAGCCTAATAGTTCAGAGCTCAGGATTCGAAGGCAGAAAGGTCTAACTTACCTATCATATCTAAGCCTCATGTTACTTATCTTTAAGGTGAGGTGTTACTCTACCTACCTTACCGTTTGGTAGTGATAGTCGAATGACAACATACAAGGGCTGGCCAGAAAAAATCCAGCCATCAATGTCTCTATTTTTCAAATTACATGGCTGGGTACTTTCTGGATAGTCCTCGTACACCTAGGGGCTGGCGTGTTGGCCGTGCTATAGTTTACAGTTAAAATATTCAGTGCCCAGCTCACCTGATACCTAGGCTAGTGTACTTCGGTATTGCTTCCACAATTCTTTCAGCCTTTCCTTTCTGACTTGGTGGTCATCTGATTCCTTCATGGAGCTCCTTGGCTTTATTTCCTGTGTTTTTAGAGCTGTGGAGCTCCAAATGTGACAGGGCTTCCATGTGTGCACAGAGTAAGTCACCTTAATTTTCTAGAAATTCTGGTCAGAATCTTGTGCTCAGAGGTACTTTCTCTAGCTTCTGACACCCTGAGGTAGGCATGCATGTTTTTGCATAGCGAACTGCACTTAAGATGGTGATATATTAGAAGCCTTCTTGCATCCTTCTGCTCTCATTCTTGGACCAGAGTAGGTACTTATGCTACATGTCATTGTCACTCTGGAATACCCTCTATTACAATCTTTTATGATGTTGTTGATTTGATTATCTTCCTCATTGCACTGTATGATGCCCCAGTATAGGGCCAATGTAGTTTCTGCTTACCATTATATTCTTGAGGACGAGTATAGTGCTTATCAGTTAGGAGACACACATTGCATACTTGAAAAATGTGGAAATAAGTTGTAAAATGCTAAGAATTGTGTTTGCATCTTTTTTTTTGATAGCAATATTATTTGGGAAGTAGTAAGTGGAAGATCTCCTACTTACCCACAGAGAAGTCCCCATTATTGTACAAATGTTCGACTAACATGCTCCACAGAGAGTAGGGAAGTGGTGTGTGGGGGACATAGAGGGACAGACTCCAGTTTTGTATTTACTGTTACAAAAGTAGCTGAGTCTAGTTTGTGTCAGTAAGGCATCTCCAGTCTTTCCCTTTCTCTGTGCATTTCTGAGAGAATCTCTACCCTATGCAATAGGTAGAAAGTTCTGCTATGTTGAAGGTAATGTCTATCATTTTGCTAGAAGAAGTTGATCAGGTAAAGAATTGTTAATCTTAATCCATTTAAGCAAATGAAGTCCAAATGCTGTACGTATGATTTTTAAGGAACTTCTGGAATTAATCTTTTGTTTCTGGAGAAACAGACACATTTGCCATTTACTAATTTTAAACGCTCATTCATACCTGGCAAATGAACAGATGACATTTTGTTTTACCTTATAGAAACTTAGAGAAGAAAATTGCAATATTATGAATTTTAAAATAAAATAGACACAGTAAAAAAATTGCAAAAGGATAAAAATTCAATTAATAACAAGGAAAAATGATTAGAGTAATAATCCCTCTGGGATTCTCAGAAAAGGGTTAATACAATGCTGTATTATAATGCCTCAGAGTACTGGATTGTTTGTGGTACAGTCTCATTAAAGTGGACAAAGCACTATGTGTTTACCTTCTCGGTTTTCAAGAACATTTGGGTTTATTTATCTCAGGTTAATACTATTCTTTAGGATACTGTTGGTGAGCTAACAGTGAACTGTATTTTCCATCACTTGGTGACTAACGCATTTGAATTTGCCATAGTAAGGGACTGGAGTAAAGAACGTGCTTGATTTTTTCTATAAAACATTTGTCCCATGAAAAGCTTCATCCAGTGAAAACCAGAGGATAGATGGAGCTTTGACTTCTGTTCTCACTCTGCCAAGATTTCATTAGGTTTACATTTAACTTTCATTTCCCTTGATTGCTTTTAAGGTGTGTAAAATTATCTTGAAGACATTCAATGAAAAGGAGCCTCCTTAAAAGATCCATTTAAAATTGGAAGATGGTGATATTCAACAACTTACGGGAACCAGAAGCATACTATGGTATGTATTAGTAGGGATAGGCTAGGTATGCTGCAGTAATAAACCCTCCTCAAATATCACTCACTTAAAACAAAGGCTTATTGCTATCCACTGACCGGGGGCTCTGTTCTCACACTGTTGTTGTCCCTTCTTGGAGATTCAGCCTCCCAATTCCTCTGGAACATTGCCACTTACTGTGGGAAAGGCAAAGAGCACGCGGTGACGTACAGTACAGTGTCTCTTAAAGCTTCTGCATGGAAATAACATTCGGTAACACCCACCCACTGGTCAAAAAAAATCACGTGGTGACACTTGAGTTTATCAAGATGAGGCAGTGCCATTCTAATAGTATTACTAACTGACAGGAGTGTGAAATAAAATATTTGTGAATGACCCCAGGACTAAAAGTACCCTCAAGAGTCTCATTCACGATCAGTTCTAGATCTAGTATCAGGTGTGAGTATTAAAATGTATATATCAGCCCTTACTCTGTGCTGACCTGGAAGGCCTGGATTTATAAAAGTGGACGTCAGGCTTGCCTATTCAACCAGCAGGTAGCACTTGCCAGACCCTACTACCTGTGGGAACCATAAAAGCGTGCCCACCAGTGCAGCTGCCCTTCAGAAACCCAGGCAAGAAACGAGCCAGCAGGATTGGCGGATGGATATCTTAAATCAGTCTCAGCACTGACGCAGAGATTATGGTAGACAGATTTCAACTGGTGGAGGAAAATAGGACATTTTATAAATAAAGACCCAAAGTGACTGGATGAAATGTCTAACTGAAAATCCACAAAATCCCTGACAGGGAAAGAGAAGCCCGATTTACTGAAATACGGTGCTGGAGTTTACTATTTCTTTTAAAAATACTGACATCCCCTGGCCCCCTGAATCCCTCCTCTAGCCACCGTACACAATCCCCGCTCTCTTTCCAGGAAGTATTTAAAGTTTTTTCAGCAGTCTGCAACCAGCAATCCTGCTTCTATTTTTAGGGTTTTAAATCCCGGCTTCAGAGGTACTGCCTGAAAGACTGTGGGAGTTTGGAGGATTAGCCTCAGGCAGCTGGATGACAAAGCAGTCTATTCAGCCCCGACAAGAGGGAACGAGGGCGGGCGAGATGGAGAATGCACTTCACGTACTCTTCTCGACCCCGCCTTACCTATAAACGGGAGAAAAGTTACTTCCCTCCACCACTGCTCCACCTGAAACGCCTGCATTCTACCAAGCTCTGATTTCTGCCACTGGGAGATGGTACCAGCTAGCCACCACTGCATGCTGCAATCCTAAAGGGGGGAGAAATTTGGTTTTCCCCAAACAAATGAATGCTGGGATTTTGCTTCTGCAGCATCATAACCCAGCCACCCGCCGATACATCAGTCAGTATCTCTGTCTGTCTGTCTCTCTCTCCCCCTCCCTCTCTCCCTCTCTCGCTCTCTCTCTTTCCACCCACACGCAGTGGGTGGGAGAACAGCTTCCGCATCTATTAGCACCTGGTTGGAAAAGGTCCCCATTACTGACACACGGGAGTGGGAAGGCTGCAGCTGAGACATTCCCACTTCATCTGCCAGCAGCCTTGAAAGGCTTAACTTCTATTATATGATAGTTCTCTGACTTTTGCTTCAGGTGTCAAAATGCAAGGCACTGCGCTTTGATGGACTGACGGCAAACCCTGTCTTGGGTGCAAAAGTTGCTGTAGATCTGATTAAAATTCACACTAAGCCTGGTATTAATTTGGTAAGGAGGACAAGCAGCTTAATTCTGTCCTATCTAAGACGACTCTGGGTTATGTGCCTATATTGAATGGTACCGAATCATACTGTGTTTAATTTCATTGAAGGAACAAATTAACCAGTATACTCTTATTTTCTGACATTAAAACTTCCATCAAAAAGCTAGAACAGAGTACATCTGCTTGACCTCAGGTAGTGATGGCAGAAAGATAAATTCATTAGTAAACAAAGAGTCTAACATGAAAATAATCATGAAAACACATCGTCAAACTATCGGTAAAACGGCTTATTTCTAATAAAGAGAAACTTCAAACTTAAAAACTCTAAAACTCTATATATTAATCATCACTCTTTTTGCAGTGTTATACAAGTATGTCATTTCATACTAGATTATAAACTCTTCAAAGTTTAAATGTTTATTGATATTTTGTATTCTAATTATTATCACTATACCATCCTTGATAAACATTTGAGGAGAGACTATTCTCCTAAAAAATCTTATGGGCAAGACACACAATCTTGGATGCACTCTTAGTCTTTGAATATGTGAATGCATATTTTAAAGACAATGCCCCCAAATTCTATTCCTGCAGCTATATTATGATCATAAGCCATCCTCTACCACCATATAATATTTTTTTATTTCCGGAAGAAATTTTTAATTTACATTGAAGATAAAAAAATTAAAATAAAAATATAATAATAAAACCCTACACAAAATTTTAATATTATCAGAGATATTTCTGTACTCTGACAAATGGCTTGTTTATTTAAAATGACATCTGGTAATAAAAATAGTTAACATTTATAGTCTTTCCTATGAGTCAGGTACTACGACTGTTCTGTATTTTAACTTATTTAATCCTTAAAAATTCCCGTTACATAGATTCTGTACTGTCTTTACAAATGAGAACACTGAAGAAAGGAAAGGTTGGTTAATTTGACTAAGGTCTCACGGTTGGCGATGGCAGGGATTAAAATCTGGCAATGTGAATTCTGATATATGAACAATGTACTACCTTGTCATTATTACGTTATTCCAGAACAATCAGAGAAACTCAGGCACTTCTTTGACACTTGTTAAACATCAGTCATCTTTGATTTCCCTCATTAACATTTGAATTTAGATTTTTGAGAGTTAGGATACTAAAATATTAGATTTGGGCCTAAGGTAAGAACACAGATAAAAACATGTGTTACCTTTTCAACTTTTTAAGGCAAAGTTTTTAGTGACAGGTAACATGGGTATGTTTTTGGGGTGAGAGAGACCCTTGAACATCATTTCACTGCCAATATATCTGAACGTCAACAGGATAAGGAAAGTCCTGATGTACATACAGGGACATTGGCAGTCGATCATCTACAATTCAAAATCAACTGCTTGATTTGTACACTGACTAGTAACTCTAATGCACAGCTACCCAGTGTGTTGAGCGTAAGGGCTCCTTTTTCATGATAGAAATATTGTAAGACACCTCGCATATGATAGCAGAGTTTTAAAATTATCTTTGGATTAAAAAATATAGAATCTCTATAATTTTTAAGAAAAGGTAACTAATAATTCATAAAGATTAAAATAATTATAGGGCCAAAAACTTTTTTTTTAGGAACTCTAGAGAGAAAACTGGAAAAACTGGTGTTTTGGTCAGGGCAAGGCGACTTGAAAACAGGGACAGGTTTAGGCTGCTGCCAGTTTCCACAATGGCCACTGGAAAATGGGGTTCAGGTTCAGAAAATCACTGAATGAGACCAGGAATGGCTTTAGGTCTCATGGGACCTGAAGCTTCCCCCGGTGGGGTGGGATCCTCTTTAAAAGACAGAATACAAATTATGAATACTACAAATGACAAAGTGGCTCCTAGACCTTGGACAGGGCATATGCAGATAAGCAGGGACCCTAAAGCTTCTGCTTCATTAGCCTTAGAGTAAATGCACTCCTGGAGATTAAGAGTTTGAAAAATGAGTCCTCTCTGAGGACAAAATCATCTATCACGGTACCGTCCTTAAAGTTGAAAGGCAACCTGTGAACCACATGCTAAAGCCTACAGTAAAAGAGGGGGATGAATGAATGAATGAATGGGAGTTCCCCCACATGGAAAGTACAGGAAGGGAAAGAGGAAAACAACAGCGAGTATCTACTGTGTTATTTGCATGTGTCAGACACCGTTCTAAGCAGTCTGTTAATTTATTTAATCTTTGTAATAGACAATGAGCTGATGTTTATTTACAGATCAGAAACAAGGACAGAGAGGAGATTTAGTAACTTGTCCAGGACCATACAGCTAGGAAAATGCCAAGCAGGGCTTTTAGCACAGCCTTCTGGGCCCTGAGTCCTTATTCTTAACAACCACCTATGCCAACAACAACATACACTTCTAGGACAAACCAAGAAGAAAGAGAATACTGACCATGAAGGCAGGGGGCCAAGCTCCTGCATATTATTGCAATGGGGAACAGGAGGAGCACTGTCCAAAATGTGTTTGGGTGGAATCAAGAGCAATCCCCTCAGTCCACACACCATGGTCCTTATCCCACTGGGCAGCACAGGCTGGGACTCATTTATGCATTTCTTTTGGCATTGCACAGCAGAGCTCCTTTTCACTGGCTTTGCGTTAGGGAGAGAAAAGCTAGACACTCACCTGGGGTGTCTGTAGATGGGTTAGTAATTTCTGAGACACTGGAAAACCTTCACATACTGTGTTTACAATTAGTAGGACAAGCATACTATTGGGAAAGTGAAAAATGAGTTTATGCCTTCTGTGTCCTGAAGGGATCTTAAAATGGGGGGATTATCCAGCATCAGCTGGGTGGGCCCTAAATGCTGTCACACATATCCTTTTAAGAGGGGACCAGAGGGAGATGTGACACACACTTAGAGAAGAGGAAGAAGGGATGTGACCACAAAGGCAGACATCAGAGCGTAGCCACCAAAAGCCAAATGCTGGCAGCTCCTGGAAGCTGGAAATAGAGAGGAATGGAGTTTCCCTTCACGCCTCTGGAGAAAGCACTGTCCTTCCCACAGACACCTTGACGTCAGCCCAGTGGAACTGACTTCAGATTTCTGGCCTCCAGAACTGCACGAGAACAAGTTCTGTTTGTTTTAAACCACCACGTTTTTGGTAACTTGTTACAGCAGCCACAGGAAACTAATACACTACTCTATCTGAGGGGCAGCTTCAGAGGGAGGGAGTCATTCTCCCAGGGTATCCCACTGATAGGACTACTTGCCAATAACCTTAACTGTCCAGGTTACAGGGCTATTTGTTGACAGCTGCACGGTGGGGCAAAGAAAGGCCAACAGAAGTAAATCAGTCAGACCTCCTGCCCTGACTTCTTGGATGCAGAAATGGGACTGTAATTGTGTGATCTTGGGAAAATTACCTAATCTTTCCCTGCTTCCCCAGATCATTCAAATGGTTAAATGAGAAAAACATGGAACCAATTTAGTCCCAGAGTCCAAGCTCTTTCCTGCTATACTATGGGCTCTCCAGTGAGCGTCCTGCTAAAATGAAGGCTGAAAGCTCAGCTTGGTTAATTAGAAATTAGGAGATAATATGATTTATTTGCACTCCAAGTTTATGGAGACATTCATAAGTGTTCTATTTGCAATTCTAATTTTGACTTGCGTGGCGAAACCCCTTCCCTCGAAAGGCATATTTATATGTTGCGAGTTGAATGATGCTACGGATATTTTTGCTTAGTGCCTTGTCCTGCTTTTCATTTCCTACTGCAGATGGAATTTCAGAGATATGGTCTTCTTTCTTGAATTTCTCTGTAAGTTGGTCAAAGAACGTGTTGAAAAAGCTCCCGTTGCTAGCACTTAAGATCAACCGTGATTCAAAACAGTACTTTAACCCCAGACCCAGGGACTGGCTTTCTGCATTCACTTGCCCCACCTCTCACTCAGTGAATATTCTTTCTGGAGGTCACTTAGGCTCCTTTTCATTATTTGTATTTCCATTAAAGTCACAGAATAGAAACTCACTGATCTGTCTGGTGTACATTTTGGTCTGTATGAGTTGAGATTTGGGAATTTGTTTGGATGAAATAAGAAGCTGGCTGAAACTCAAGGCAAACATTTTGCTGATGCCTGAAACAACCTTCGGACCAAAAAAGTTTATACTCCCGGTCTTCCCTAGGGAATGGAGAAGACCACAGAAAACAACTATTCTTGGAAACCCTGCTGCCAGGCAAATGCCATAGGGCGATGGCCCCGAGTGGCTTGCTTCTTTTCCCATCGCCAAAGGCTGAAGAGCTGGAGCTGAAACTGCCTCGTCAGGTTTTAGAATCCCCAAGGCAGACCGAGAGGGCCAGGTGGGGGCTGGGCAGAGAGGATGATGGGAACGGCTCCTGGAACGCAGTCTCGGCACAGCTGCCCAGTGTGGGTCTTCTCTCGAATACTGCTGACTTCCTGGAAGCCGTCCCTGCGTGGGATGCGTGGTTATTCTTGTGTGTCATTTTCTACCCGGAAATATGGACACCACCTGAAGAATAGTATCTGTTTTGAAGTTTCTAAAAAGAAACTTTAGAAAAAACTTTTTAGAAACTTTTTCTGAAACAGACTCTGGTGGTTTGGGATTAAAGACACTTAAAAAATAAATCTCAATTCGCTTAGGATCTAGGACAAAAAAATGGCAGTGTTATAATTTACCTGATAATACTGAGCATATTAAGGAAATAGAGTGTGATTCTCAGGGCACCTTGCCTCCCGAGCCCAGGGCAATTCAGCAGCCATTTTTCACAGTCTCTGTCCTGTCTTGTTACAGCACAAGTTTCCATTCTGATTAGGGAAGACTACAGTTCACTAATGAGATAGTATAGTTGCTATTCAACGAGTCACACCAAAAGCCCCATTTTCTTAGATGGCATGAGAAAAGGCAGATCGAAGTAAAGGTCAGGATCATGATCATGAAATGTGCCACTTCTGAAAACACAGAGTGGGACAAAAAGATGGGAGTATTTAAGTGCGGATCTCATTTGGAGTGAAACTGCTAGTAGAGGACAGCAGAGGCTTGAGCATGGACGTCGATTTTCCCGGTCAGAGGAATCAGTTGTAGACAGCGTATTGTCTACTGTCAAAAAACCTTCTCCGAAATATTAGATACGGACGAGTTAGCCTTTAGCATCCAAATATACTGTATTATATATACACACACACAGCAAATGCACATTACTCTTAGCTGTATATCTATGAATTACCATGTCCCAACTCCAAAATCTAATGTTAGAAATGTTAAGACTGCATCATAAAATAATGTCACATAACACATATTTAAAAATTATCCTTTAACGCACCCCTATGGGTTTGGAGTTTCCCTTGATTCCTCTCTGAAGCGCACACATTTTTCAAAGGCTTTGGTGTGGAGTTGCAATGGATGGGTAAATCCCAAGGGACCGGGCTGGCGGGGTGAGAGAGAGGAAGGGAGATCACTGATGAAGCTACCCAGCTCGCCCAGGAAGACAGGAAAATGCGGAGATAAGGGCTAAAGAACAGTCTGGAGAAAAAGGAAACGGTAAATGAAAAGCCAAACTGAGTGGAACCCTTTAGGAAAAGGAGTTCTCTTGCCTCCCTGAAGGTCAGGAATCCGAGTAGGAAGCAGACCAGAAATAGCTGGATGGATTTATTTCAGACAGTAAGGGTACAATTGAATAGTATGGCAGCATGAACAAGGGTGGAGAAACAAGTAATATTAATATGTGTCAGTGTACTACAGGTGGCCATTATGGAATACTTAATGCTATGTGATCTTTATGGGTTATTATACTAAAAGCACGTAGTACTGCAACCAACTGTAAGCAAAAAGATAAATAATCATAAGGGAATATTGATGGTTGTTGATAAGTTTCTTTGATACTACGATCATGGGAAATCTTAAAAAAAAAAAAAAAAAGCAGCATCGCTAGCTCCTTGCTATCCATTCTAGGAAATCCCTAAAACAAAACAAAACAAAAAACAAAACAACAGGTGACACAAATTGCTCAGCAGAGGTGGAAAGGTATTTCCATATTCACAGACGAGGAGGAAGAGGCAGTGTGGGAGTCATTACTGAATTGAAATCACTGACAGCAGAGGCTACCCTTAAAGGTGGGACCCTTGGCTGGTAAATTTCATTTTATCGGGAAAATTCTTAAGTGGTTGCCAGTGGCTAACCTTCAGGACGTGAAGTGCTTTGGGTGAACCATATACCTGCTGGCATGCGCGACCTGGGCAAACATTACTCTCAGAGTTATCTCAACCCACCCACACCTACCTGACTCCTCATTGCTCTAGATCAGGGAGGAGTTGTTTGGGATCCCTGACTATCCTTAATCCCTAAATCTGGGTCGCAAGAGTTAGAGAGAAAGCAGAAGGGATTCTGGTAGCTTCAAGTCTGATAATTTAATCCACAAAGGGAGGGAGATGCCTATGAAGAGCAGCATAGGCCAAGAAGCTGAAGACTGGAAGGACACACCCACAGCTGGGAATGTACTTGACCCTTGTGCTGCTTGTACCAGGCGGCTGCTGTTTAAATCACTGCTGCACTAAATGGTAGAAAGCAATTACAGTAAGTGCTCAATTGAATCACTTTGCATCCACACACGGACCCATGAGGTTGCACTTAACATAGTTCATCACAGTGTCCTCACTTCTCCGCCTTACACAAATACACGGCTCATGCATGGATTCGCACCTGGTTTTCCGACTCAGTTTCTGGATGGTTAAAGTCACCATTGCACATTTCTGCTTTTTGTTTTTAAAGAAAAGGGCAAGGCCAGCTTGGGTTTTGCACACTATAAGAAGTTTGTTTTTTCCATTTGGAAAATCAAGACTACATCTCTATGGGACTAGAAGTTATGGGGAACTCAATCCTTCCAACTCCCACCCTTGGTGATGTCATTCACCAAGGGAGGAAAACCTAAGGTCAGCTGATTGTTTAAAAAAAAAAATCCACTTAATCCAGGCTTTTGTTGCTTCATTTAGTGACCACCTCCAGAACATGCCCACCTCCCATCCCACAGCAAGCTAATTTGCAAATTCACACAATTGGCCTGAGGGAGAGAATAACTGATGAGTCAGTAGAAACTCATCACCACTTCTGGAAAATGTAATTCATGAATGCATTCCTTATTCAAATTCAGTAATTTTACAGGGGGGAGAGCAGCGTATTATCCGAGAAAAGATTCACGCTACATTTTGTTTAAAAATCTGTTTCATTATTTCATAGTCACACTTCACTAGGCCAGGCTGTCAGAGCTGCTTCTTGGTCCCTGAAATGACGCCTTCGCTTGTGCTTTATAGAGACTCAGAATGAATTATTCACAGATATCTGTGAGCATTAAGGGAACAAATGGCCTAATTTTTTAATAAAGCCAGTGTCACTTTCTTAGTCCTACCTGCGGAGAGAACATATGCTCATTCCTTTCCCAGAAACACTGTTCCCAACCTTTACTCCTCTCAGTTCACTCAGTCAAACCTCCTGATCCTTGGGTTTCAGCTGAGATGTAACTTTATTTGGGAGGATGTCTCCTCCCCTGCCCACACCCCACCCACACCCTATAGGATGCTGTTCTCCTCCCCACCACACTTATCAAACAGCACTGTAATGGTCTAATTACTTACCTACGTCTTTATTTATAAAAGAACAGTTTCCTTTTAATCATTACTCCCCAATCTGAGGCTTCAAAATAATAGGTGTTCTAAGGAAATATTTAGCAAATAATAGGTATCACTGAAAACTTCCTATAGGCTAGATACTGTTCTAAATGTTTTATATGTATTAACTCATTTATACTTTACAGTAACTCCACTATGTATGTACCATTAATATTCCCATTTTACAGATATGGAAAACTATGGCACAATGATGTTTCATAGTGTGTCCAAAGTCTCTTAACTAGTAAATGCCAAAGAGAGTCAGGTCCTAACAGGACAGGGTGCAGGGTAGGCAAAAAGTTTCATGTGCGCACCACATCATCATGAGGACACAGCATGGATTATGCAAATTATTCAAACTGGAGATCTTGCAAGGCATGTATGCAATGCTCATGAATATACTCTACTTGACAAACTGGATGTTTGGACAGGTATTGAGAATTTTAAGTGCTAGCACATTTGTATATAAAGTTCTTTCAATTTACTTTTTTTTTCATGCAAGAAAAGCAAATAAATCAAACCATTTTCTCCCCCAATTCAGGCTCAAATCAGCAGTCATAAACCCTTAAATGTTAAATTATGTTATTTTTAAGAACTGATATGATGTGTCCTAGATTTCAAAAGCAGATGCTGCAGAGGGCCGCATGAATTTCTGAATAAGAATCCGTATATGGGACATAAACCTTAAGAAGGGAAGGGGCGGGGCACCGCCATCTGATTAGACTCAGATCTGGAATAGTGCCACCTAGTGGCTGGGTCAACCATCTCTGCCCACACACGCACGGAAACACACTCATTAGAAAAAATGTTTGCTATGGCTCTTTCCCCCTCAACTATCCTAGTAACAAATTCTTCTGGCAGCGTCTTAAGGCCACACACCTGTGTTTTAAAAAATAATAATAATAACAATTTAAAAAAAAGACAGATGGGTCTGATTGGGAAAGAGAGGAGAGCGCAAGGAAAGAGAGGAAACGTCAACCTAAGGCAGACACAGCAGAACAGTCATGCAAATAAGATGGAGAGATGTAAAGAGAGATCAAAAGCAGTGGAAATTAACAGTGACTGGTCATGAGAGACAATGAAAACATCTGCCATAAAGACAAGACAAAATGGAGAAGAAGGAAAACATTTCAAGCAAGAAATAGAAGATAAAACTCTACTATTTGTAAAACTGTGAAATTGCCAAGCCTAAAAGGACAGAGGAAAAACACCCACGGATGTAAAGGAATGGCAGGAGAAAGCAAGAGGAAAAACTAAGAGGTCAGTCTTAGAGTAGGGGGCCTGAGGGTGTTCTTACTAGTAAAACCGGACTGCCGTATTACGTTATTTAGGATCATCGAGGCAGTGTAAGGGTGGAATTTTTTTCTCTTTAATACAATTGGGGATATCCAGTTTCGCAGTTGTGCACTGCATTTCCCTTTCCATGCCATTCCCTTCTGTGCAATACCAATCGTCTTTTTCTTGCTTCATTATAATAGTTTTAATTACCTTTCCTCCCTTGAGATGCTTTTGAACTTGCCCCTGGCAGTATGTGGATGCAGTATATTCCAAACTGAATGTTTATTTTGGGAATTTCATTATTACATCATTCTTTGCAAACGTATTTCCAAGATATACCTTAGAAATGAATGTGCATTCAGGTGACTACTGATATACAGGTATCCTCCTAATTCAAACGAGGGGCCCAAAGATATAAAACAGTAACAAAAGCAGCAGTAACCATGATAATACTTAACATGTGTCCCTTTTTATGTTTTATGTTTTAAAAAGTACTTTAACATACACGACCTTTTATTCCCTGCACAATGATACTGGGAATACAAATCAGCCTATTTGATAGACAGATGTGACATCTGGGCTCTGGAGTGTGTATGAACTTCCCCAAGGCACTCAGATGCCTTGTCCTCTGACTCTAACTCTGGCAAATATCTTTTCATCAATAATCTTCCCTTTCTCCTTGTTCTAAAGTCTAATAATGGAGCAGGGGAGAGTTTGAAGATGATGTGGACAGAGCTTGAAAGGAATTGTTTCCTTTCCTCCCAGTGACCTCATACGTATTAAAGTTTTCCGGCCAGGCTGTGAAGGAATTTATTGAGAAGTCCTTACCTTAAAGGCTTTCCAACTTCTAGAGTTTCTTCTTTCATTCCAGATTCGGTTGTGCATTGCTGCGATGTGGTGATGTACATGAATGTACCTATAAATTTAAAAAGACATCGAGCACTTCAGTTCTCCTGAATGCGTCATCTGTACGAAGTACCATACAGGGCCCTACAGGGTACAAAACGTTAAGCACTGTTCTGCCCCTGCTTTCAAGAAGGTTTCCAGTTACATTTAATATGAAGTATTGGAATTGTACTTTGGAAAGACATCCATTCATTTATCTATTCAATCAATGGCTATCTGGTGTCAACAATGTATCAGGTCCCATGTCTAGGCACTGAGGACACAAGGGAGACTCCACTCTACTGCTATGGGGCTTACAGGTTGGGGGAGCATGCCATAAATACGACTTTTGCTCTCGTACTGTGGATGCTACCCATAAACACGTATGAATGATTCCAACTATTTCTCAGACTTAACTTTTTCCATTTAAGATAAAAGCAGCCCTGTGGCTGTTCCTTTGATTGCAACTTCTACATTTGAAATCTAGGCCATTTGCTTTTCAAAAAGGAGTATAGCTTGACTTCTAACAACTTGTTTTTAACCTGAATTGGATAAAAAAATGACCTAGTTCATTGGATTTGCCTAAAATAGAAGAAAACAGTGATGTAAATGGGAGGCAAGTGTCTGGCCAGTTAAACTTGATTTTCATGGGCTCAATGGGTTTTAGAGCCACTTTAGTTCTGTATGCAAACTCTGTAAATCAGAAAACCTTTGCATAGATGGAAGGTAAGGCGAGAAGCAAAGAGACAAATTAGGAGAACTTTGCAGCAATCCAGGCAAGAGCCATTAGTGACTCACCGTAGTTGGCAGATGTGAAATTTGGGAAAGAATGAGACAGAAATAAGAGAGATCATGAAGATAAAATCTTTACTAACTGGAATTGATTATGACAAACAAAAGAGAGATAATGAAACACAAAATTTTGAGCCTGGGACCATTACTGGAAATATGGACCATACATGAGTAGTTTTTGGAGAAGAAATTATAGGTAGATAGAAACTACATTGCTACGGGACCCAGTAACTGGAGAATAATGTAAATAAGTCAGCAGGGTGTCCTGGCTAAGTCGAAACAGAGACGGGCATTGTGGGGCCAGGGACCCTACACTCTGCCTCCTCGAGGTACATGGACATGGGCTAATCAGCACATGGGCTCTCGAGGTTTGGGCTGAAGAAGAAGGGAAGACTGGCGACAGACAGTTCACTGGGGGAAGAGAACTGGAGAATAGGAGGAAGTCTCTTCTTTAGTCTTGCTGCTGGGACTAAATCGATTAGTGGCAGAGAGAGGGCAAGCCAAGCCTATACATTAAGGAAAATAGAAAGAGGATGTAGGAAAAGAGGGAAAACTTTTATTGCAGCTAAAATACTGATTCAGCCCATGTGAAACAGACCCTGGGGACTCTCAGAGGTATGGGTGGGTAGAGGCAGGTCTGCTGGGAGCTAAGGATCTTCGATTAGTGGATGGGGACTGAAACTAGAAAATGCAAATTACTATTACCAGTAATATAACTTATTGAAGGAGGGAGATAAGTTGATGAGGCTTGGGGAAATCAGAGTTATAGATTTCAGGAGCCTCCAACAGTTAAACTATTAAATCAATACCCAATGTATCAGAAATGGATTCCCTGACCAATGAGACCAAGGTTTAACTCATGTGAAGAAATATGTTAGTTAAGAAAGAGATTTATCATTCATGGAAGACTCAAAGAAGGGACCAATAACCTCCATTAATTATTACTTGTTAAATGTAAGGAATTTTGTTAAATATTTACATAATAACCTTCTTAATCCTTACAACAGTCTCCAAAGTTAGGTGATAATATTCCTTTTTGTTTTCTATTTCTCATGAGAAAAAAGAAGATAGAGACAAAAAAAAAAAAAAGAAAACTTACTTAAGGTTACCCAGAGCTGCAGTTCAAACCACTTTCTTACTGTTAAGTACTATGAAAGGGAGAGAAAACATAAGTCAACCTATTCCAAGTAGGATGGCTGGAGGAGCAAGATGGGAGTGGTGAAAATGGATAAAATAAACAATTGCTAATCTTCCCAAGCTTAGACACTCAAACTATCGAAACACTGTGAAAGGAAAAGAAAAAAAAAAGGTGCATTCCTAACTTTAAAACAGTAATAATCCAGGCACAGAGGTGCACATCTATGTTAGACTACAGGGCAGAAACATAAGAGCTAACAGAGTGTAACAAGTTGTAAAAGCAATAGCAGATTTGGAGGAGATGGCTATTAGTGCTGGGTTATTGTTTTCAGGTATTAAGGAGGTCGGGTTTGATTTAGGTTAGAGAGGACCACTTGGCATTCATAATGGAAAGTGCAGCCAACTTGAGGTCAGCTTTTCCACTGAGTAGTTACGTGGCCAATCGCTTCACATTCTCATGTCCATTGCCCTTTCCTCCTCTGTATTGGATTCATTAACTCATATGGAACAACCGCTTTAAGTGCTCACTATAACGCACAGAACTAGGAATAGTAGATCACTAAAAGATCTGGTCTTTGTTCTCAAGGAATTTGCAGCCTAGGAGGGGAATCTAAGTGCAAACAAATAACAGTATACTAAAAAGATGATCATTATGATGTAGTTACAAAGGACTGCCTACAGGTAAGAAAACACCCACTGAGACCATATTGGGATGAATAGGAGTTGCTAGGTAACTCAGGTGATGACAAAACCTTCCGGAGAGGGAAGAATTACATAGATCTTTGCTAATGTCTCTTGCAGCATTAATATTTTATATTTCTTTGCTTCTGCTTTGTTTGGAGGAGGAGGAAGGGAGTGACAAATGTCGGGTGTGAGTACTGCAGAGAAGATAGAAGGAAGTCACTACCTGGGGGCTGCTTCTTGAAACTCCTAATATGTATCCAACATAAACACCATGAAGAAGGCATGAGAAAGCAGATAATTATTCAAACCTTGGCCTCTTCTATATTTCTGTCACACACAAATGGCTTCATAGATGCTGCAAACATGATACAATAGGATTCCTGTCCCTGGGAGACATTTAGCACTCCCCCCAGTGGCTTAAGAACTTGGGCTTTGAAGACAGATCACCCAAGTTCATTCCCACTTACTAGTTGTAAGATTCTAAAAAAGGTGAACTCTTTTGGACCTTAGTCTTTTTATCTATAGAACAGAAATAATAACAATAGCTACTTCCTGTTGTGAGAATTAAATGTGTTAAACATAGAAAGTACTCAGAATCAGCCTGGCACATACAGACATCAAAATGCTGACTATTATTAGCTGTTTTTCCATAGAGTGTCCACCACTGCGGATGAGGTCAGGCACTGGCAATACATCTCCTGGGGGAGCGACCTGATGATGCGTCCCTGTCTGTGACTGTCCATGGGCCTTCCATGGGGAGGCTGAGAATGCATTTATTTAGTCACAATGCGAAGTATTCTCCACAAGGCCTTATTGTAGGCACCATGGATCACAGGAAAAAAAATAATAATACATGTAGCACTATAATTCTAAAATGAGGTGGTGCTTTTCAAATGTCAAGTGAATACTTAGGAGTTCAGAGGAGACAAATGTGAACTTCTGCCTGGAACATGTAGGTAAGAGTTCCTGGGTGGCAATGGACATGCACAGTGACAGTCATCACTTCAGGGGTGGGGTTCGGATCTGTCTCCGCTGCTGGGTGAACTCCCTCTGCATTCATGAGTCTGTCTTCTCCCCTGACCTGGGAGGCAGGCGGGGAGGCCGGGAAGGAGCCATGGATGGAGTCAGCAATTCACAGAAAGGATGTTTTAGAGCAAAAGTAGTCTTCCAAGTTTCCACAATTAAAACAAAACCAACAATCAAAAACAAGGTTTTTCTAAAATGAGTCTGGTTAAAGACTGTTTTTCTTGTCCATGACTTTTATGTCGCTGGGACACGTTGGCACTTAGCAATGGTTATTTTCCTGTTGATATCACCATGTGGATACCCTCCTGAGAATGATGGAACAGTTTTAGTGCTCAGTTTCATGCACTGCCTACCCTCCAGTGGCAGTGACCTTCACAAACGACCAAGATATCTCCGCTGGGCCCACTCGCCTTGATTACACTGCGGCACCACCTGTGTAGAGAAACAATCTCCTGGGTCAGAATGAAGCTTCACACAGATGGGACATCAGTGGGTGGAGCTGCAAGCTACTTCCCTGCCAACCTGTTAGTGCTGGAGACATTAGCCTCTTGTGCTGCCAGTTTAATAGAAGACCAGTCGTAATAATTCCCAGTAGGCTCAGCAACATAATTATTATCTACGATCCCTGCATTAACTGGGAGAAAACATCATGGTCTGAATCTGCCTAATTCCAAATGCCAAGCTGTGCCCACGTTCAGCCCACAACCGAACCTGAACACTCAGTATACCCTTCGCATTGCTACTGCTGTCACCATGATGGGCGTTAAGTATATGTTTGCCCAAGCCATGATGCTTTAACCCTGGCGGTCCTGCTTCTGCATCTAAGGGTGACTTCCTCTGCTCTCCCAACCTGCTTCGGCGCCAGTGCCCATGCAATTCACAAATTATTAGAAAGGTAACAACCTGTGTCACATTTAGTTCTAGTACTCTGTCCGGAAGTGCCAAGCCCCTGCAAATTTGGAAAACAAACTCCTTAACAGATGGGCCAAATAAAGTTTACAACATGTGCAGTGTGGGAGGGAGTAGGGTTCTGGGCGAGAAACAGAAGACGGGAAATTCGGGAGCTCAGAGTTTGTTAATCTGCTCATGCTTTTTGCTCGTAGGCAAATCACATAAGCTTGTAACCTTCATTTGTCTCACAGGACCTGATCTACTAACCTTATGAATGAGTAATAAGAAATCAGGCCTTTTTTCTCCCTTAATATGACACAGCACCAAAATGTTTATTGCTGTTACTAGGATTGCGGGCAGCTGGTATAAAATAGTTGCTAAAATCTGGCTGCAGGATCTAGAATAATCCACAATGTAATTTTAGATTAAAAGGACGGCTCTCTTTCAGTGAGGGCAGGTGTATAAGTGGTGAGCCACCATCACCATGGGAAAGGATGCCACCAGCCATGGGGGCATGGAAAATGACTGGGCTGTGGTTCCTGAAGCTGAGTCTGCAGTGCACCTTTTAAGTGGCTTCTGGAAACCTAAGAGTGGCCCGAAAAATGTTAGAATCACATTATGATACGAATGTGATAATAGTCTAATAAGAGCTTCTCCAACATGGAGAACCACCAGTTTCATCTGGAGGAACTATTCAAAACATAAATGTCTGAGACCACCGCAGCCTGCTGATTGGGAATTTCTGGAATTAGAGCTAAGAAGTCTGCATCTGGAAAATGTTTCCTAAATGATTCCAATGACCAGTCATACTTGGGACCTGCCACAATTCATAACTTTTGATTAAATTGATGGTGACTGCAATTCCAAAGCCAAAGAAGGAAGGAGTCATCATTGAAGAGGACAGAGGATTGGTTCATGGGAAGATGGAAGAGAGACATGAATGTTAAGACTCCATGGTTCAGTCACAAGGGGCAGTGAAACAGAAGTCACTGAGAATAACAGTCTTCAAGGGGAAGGTGGAATGAGCGTAAGTAGAGAAAGATCTCTTTGGAGTCTTAATGTGTGTGTCATTTCTCTTATAGAACTTGTTACATTTTGTTTCCATTTTGGCGCCATCACCCCTTCCAATCTGAATTTAGAGTACACTTTTAAGAATTCAAATTTGAATCATGATATGGCCCTGCTAAAAGCACTGCAGTAGTACTTCTATTTCTCCCAGGATCAGCTCAAGCAGCGTCTTGCATGTGCTGATTTCAGCCTTCCATCAGTCGCTGATTACACTGCAGGCATCCTGATCTTTTGTGCTCTTGGGCAAAACCAAATTCCTTCCAACCTTGGGGCCTCCGCACATAGTGTTCTTTTCCTGGCAAAGTCTCCCCTTATTTTCCTCCGCCTCTTTCCCAGCACCACCATTCACCTGGTGGATTTCTGGTCATCCCTTACATCGCCAAGGACAGATCACTTACTCAGGAATGACTCCCCTGGCATCCAGTCTACATTATGTCCTTTTATACAGATATAATACCTTATATTTTCTCTGATTATAATTTAAAACTGATATTTACTTGCTTGACTACTCAAATTCTGTTGTAGAGAGAGCTTCACAATGGGTGTCTTGTTTATCACTATGTATATGGTGTCTACCACAGTGCTGAGAACATAGCATGTGCTCAAGAAGTAACTGCTGAAGTAATAAATGAGGGACTAACAGGTACAGAATATAGTGAACATTGAAGTTTCTGCCTTAGATCAGAGCCTCTTTCTGTTAAACTGATTTCCCCTCTATTCTGTCAAGTGAGACATTTGTTAGGGGAAAATAAAACAAATCAGGTCTCTGTGCTAGCCCACCCACTACAGTTGACTGAATTTGGATTGATATTCTGATCGAAGATGGTCCATCAGTTTATCTCTTCCTGAGATTTGTTAATTGAGACTTCAAACATCCTGACTGTTAGTGACACAGACTGTTAGGATATGTTAACTTAGAATTTAAGGTGACTGTATTGCTGTTTTTCCATCTTTACAGAGAAGGCTGGTCTAGGGTAAAGAAAAAAAGAATGGAGAGAGAGAGAGAGAGAGAGAGAGAGAGAGAGAGAGAGAGAGAGATTGAGATTGAAGCACGTGCCGCTATGGTTATGACTTTTCAGATTCCATTTCTAGTGCCTTGTGAGACCCTACTTTATATCCTTTAATTAAGCAGGTTTATGTATTTCATTATTTTAATTATGAGAGAGCCTTAATAAACACAAATGAAGAGTTGGGGAAGAACATTACAAACCAATAAAAAAATGATGAACCAAACTACAGATGAAAGCATAGGACATATGGAGATATGAGGGTGGACAATTAATTTCGTGAACTCATCCTAGAAAAAGTGCTATGTACCTCATTGCTGAATATCACTATGGTCACCTTCGAAGTACTCCCCCATGCACTGATGCTGCACCTAGTCCACTCTTCAAAGCAATTTTGAAACTCTTTTTCTGGAATGGCCTTTGGAGCTGTCCTCATGCCCCAAATCTGACAATTAAGTTCATGAACTTGCCACCATGTGCTTACATTGACAGCACTGTACAAACAACTCGGTAGGGTGTTTTCTTATTTCACTGATCCCATTTTTGAATGCTAAGAAGCTGAATACATTTACTGATAAAAATATGGTGACTTAAAGTACCAAATATGGAAAAGTAAAAATTTAATACTGAATAACGTGTGCATTGTATTTCCTAATGGGAATCAGTGGGTCAGGGTAGAGAAAGCACTGGAATTACAGTCCTACCTGTCAACCAGGTTCGCAGTCTTCACTTTGCCACTGCCTGGTTACATAGTTCTCGGTAAGTTACTTGGTTTCCTCAGGCCTCAGCTGATAAAGGGCAAATGTGTGTGTGATCTATGGGCCCATTTAACTGAAATGAAGTAATGGATAGTCACCAAAAGCATTTCTATTATACTCTCTGGCCATTTCCACTTTGTCTGCTTCCCTTTGACCTCTGAAACTGAGTGCTTGCTCTGGGTTCAGGGCGGGCTTTAGGGGCTGTGACACGAACCTGCATGTTTCATGGGTCCTATCCTTGAAGAGCTCATGGAAAGCAATAGATGGTATAAGGGAGATAAAGAAATAAATTATGACACAGTTTTGTTCTTAAAATCCCACATATAAGTGTGGGATCATATTGTATTTGTCCTTCTCAGTCTGATTTATTTCACATAGCATAATACCCTTTAGGCCCATTCAAGCTGTCACAAATGTTAAAATTTCATTCTTATGTATGGCCGAGTAATATTCCATTGTATAAATGTGCCACAATTTTTCATCCACTTATCAACTGATGGGCATTTAGGTTGTTTCCATATCTTGGCTATTGTGAATAGTGTTGCATATATCTTTTTGAATTATGTTTTTCATATTAGTGCATGGATATTTACTAGTGTTATATCCTCTTTTTGTATTGATTTCTTTATCATGTAATGTACTTCTCTGTCTCTTGTTATTGTCTTTGTTTTAAAGTCAATTTTGTCTGATATAGGTATTGCTATCTCAGATTGTTTTTGTTTCCATTTGTGTGAAATACCTTTTTCCATCTTTTTATTTTCAGTCAATGTGTGTCTTTCAATCTGAGGTGGGTCTCTTGTAAACAACATATGTATGGGTTTTGTTTTCTTATCCATTCAGCTGCCCTGTGTCTTTTGATTGTAGCATTTAATCCATTTACATTTAAAGTAAATATCGATAGGTACATAGTTATTGCTATTATATAATTCATATTTGTTTTCTTTGTTTTCCCTCTTCTTCTTCTTCTTCTTAAAGAAGTAATGAATTTTAGCTTTTTCTTGTCTGGGAAGCTCTTTACCTCTCCTTCAATTTGAAATGATAGCCTTGTTGGATAGAGTAATCTTGGTTGTAGATCTTTGCTTTTCATCACTTTAACTATTTCCTGTCATGCCCTTCTGGCCTGTAAAGTTTCTGTTGGAAAATCAGCTGATTGTCTTATAGGAGCTCCCTTGTAGATAACTAGTTGCCTTTCCCTTGTTCCTTTTAGGATCTCTTTGTCTTTAATGTTTGCCATTTTAATTATAGTGTGTCTTGAAGTGGTCCTGTTTGGGTTCATCTTGTTTAGGACTTTCTGCACTTCCTAGGTTTGTATGCCTATTTTCTTCAGCAGTTTAGGGAAGTTTTCAGTCATTATTTCTTCAAATAGGTTCTTGATCCCTTGCTTCCTCTTCTTCTGGTACTCCTATGATGAGAATGTTGTTACACTGGATGTTATTGCAAAGGTCCCTTAAACTATCTTCTGTTCATTAACTTTTTTTCTTTTTCTGTTCTGATGGGTGTTTTTTGCTACCTTGTCTTTCAAATCGCTGATTCGATACTCTCCTTCACCTAATCTGCTGTTGATTCCTTCAGTGTATTCTTTGTAATTATACTCTTTATTTCTGATTGGTTCTTTTTTTATGATTTCTATGTCCTTCTTTATGCTTACTACTTTTTGTTGAAGTTCTCATAAGTTTCTTAAACATACTTATAACCAGTATTTAAAGCTCTGTGTTTAGTTTGGCCATTTTATTTAGTTACTTTTCTTGAGTTTTCTCGTGTTCTTTTATTTGGGACATATTTCTTTGTTTCCTTATTCTGAATGCCTCTCTGTGTTTGCTTCTATGTGTTAGGTATAAATTCTATGTCTCTCAGTCTTTGCCAGGTGCCCTTATCTAGTAGGTGTCCTGTGTGGTCCAGGAGCATAGTCTCTCTGATCACTGGTGCGTGCGTTCTACAAGTGTACCTTGTGTGTGTTATATGTATTCTCCTGTTGAAGTTGAGCTATTGGCTCATCAGTGGATAGGGTTGACTCTCAGGCTGACTGGCTGTGAGGACTGGCTATGTCCACAGTGTATGAGCTACTTTGTGGGGGCCAACTCTTCAGAGGAGGATCTGCCCAAGCTGGCTCTTGTGCCTCTTGAGACCACCCTTTGGGTGTGCCTCTTATGGGGCTATTGGGTAGTGCTCTGGTGTGGTCTGAGACCATCCTCTGGGTATGTTGTTTCTGTTCCCTCTTGAGAGGGCTTTCTGTGCAGGCCAATTTTATCCTTGCTTGTGACCAGCTGGGGACTACCTGGTAGGAGTTACAAAGCTATATGCAATTGATTGCTGCCTGTACTGGATCTGGTGGAATATGGGGGTGGTCTCAGTGTGAACTGAGGCTGGCTGCCATCAGTACTGAGCCTGGGGCAGCTTAGCAAAAGACCCACTGTTCCCCCACAGGCCTTTCGCCACCTGCCAGCTGCCCATAAGGCTCAGCCACTGAAAGAGCCTCCCTAGATGCATAGGCTAAGCTGGTTGACTATAGGTTGATAATGACCCCAGCAATGCTGTCTAATTTGGGTGTAGCATGGTCCCAGGGAGTCCCAGAGTGTGTGTATGGCCTGTCATTTTTACAAAGCTGATGCAGAGTCAGTTCTTGCTCCAGTTCTGAGCCTGTGGCCACTCCTCAAAATGACCAGAGAACACCACAGACGGCTACTGCTTGCCTGGGGCATGGAGATTTCTGACAGCCACCAAAGAAAGACTGCATTGGGAGCTGGGGCTGACCACCAGCTACCAAAAGTTTCCCAAATTCTGCAAGCCATCAATAATGTACAAGCCTCCAGCACCTTGTGGTGCAGGGCCAGACACCCAGGAGCCAAGAATTCAAGGGTGAAGCAGCACTAGCTGGGTGGGGTGGGGTCCAAGGGAGTTACCGAGGAGGTGTACGCATGCGTGGATTTTACCAGACCAATGGAGTCTGAGATTTCGCCTTTTGGGAGAAGATTCAACACAGGAAAAATGCCTACAGATTACATATGAGGTGGGTTCCACACAGAAATAATAATGGCTGTCCCTCTAGCCCTCGCCCTGAAGCCATACAACTCAGACATTGCCTGTATGCCTTTGGTGCCTCTCAAGTTGCCGCCCCTCTGTTGGAGTGCTTGCGTGTGAGTGAGTCTGTGTGTGGGACCTTTAAGAGGATGTCTGGGTTTTCAAACACCTTCTGTCTCACTGAAACAGAGAGATGGAACCCTTGCTGATTTTTCACTGCCAGATGTTGTGGGGACTCCTCTTCCTGGCATAATACCACTGGGCTGGGGAGTCCTGTGTGGGGCTGGGGTCCGTCACTCTTCAGGGGAGACCTCCACCACTGAGGTAGTACTCAGATACTACCTGGGGGTTTGGGTTTAGTTTGTTGTCACATCTCTGTCCTTCCTACCAGTCTGATGTGACCTCTTCTTTATATCCTCGATTTAGGGGTTCTGTTCAGCTAGTTTTCAGATGTTTCTCAAGATGGATTGTTCTATAATTTAATTGTAATTTTAATGTGAACATGGGATGCAGCAGAAGTAGCATTTACTTATTTTGCCATATTGCCTGCATTCAATAATTCTTTAATTTCTGTTTTTTAAATGTGAATAAAGGATATTAATTTTGCAGTTGTCAGATATCTTTAAGTGAGATTCTTTTTTTCTTTCTTTTTATTGTTAAATTTATTGGGGTGACATTATTAGTAAAAATTACCTGGGTTCCAGGTGTACAATTCCCCAGTGCATCGTCTGTGTGTTGCATTATTGGTTCACCACCCAGAGTCAGCTCTCTTTCCATCACTATATATTTGGCTCCCCCTCCCTCCTCTCCCACTCCCTCCCCATTTCCCTCAGGTAACTACTAAGCTATTGACTGTGTCCGTGAGTTTTTGTTTCTCTGTTGCTTTCTGTTTTATATTTCACATATACACAGGGAATATTACTCAGCTATAAGATGAAACACTGCCATTTGCAACAGCATGAGTGGACTGTGAGATCATCATGCTAAGTGAAATAAGCCAGACAGAAAAGAACCAAGAACCAGATGATTTCATTCAGATTTCTTTTTCTTGATGGGACCTGTCCTGATAGGAGACAAAAACAGAGACGGTCCAACACTCTAGCACATTCAGGGAAAAGTAAACAGAGCAGTTCCAGTGAAGTGTGATGGTGGGTGAAGGAGGAGGGCAAGCTACTAGGTCAGTGGCCTGGGGCTGGAGAATGAAGAGGTGCAGATCCCACAGTAAGAATTGCAAACTGGGAGTGACAGTTCTGTTTCTGTGTTTTAAACGGAAAAGAAAGTGAAGCAGTGTGGGGGTGAATTATTGCCGAAGACACAGAACGGAAGCGAAGTGATATCTTTTCTGTGGAGGTAGGGGTATTACGACAATCCAGGATACATGAGAAGAGCCTGAATTAAAGCCCTGACAGTGACAGATGGAGAGAGAGGAGAAAACCCAAAGCGGGTACAACTGACAGAACCTGATGCTCACTGTGATGGTGGGGAGGGGGAGAACTTCTTCCTGCTGACACTGCAGGTTGGAGATTTCTAGTTTGGGTGACTGAAGGAATGGCGATTCCAGAGCTTCAACTTACTGGGACCAGCAGGTTTGGGGGAACGTGGAGGAAATACTTTTTTCTTGGTTTGTTTTGGGGTATTTTGATTTTAAAGAAACTGCTCTGAGATGAGAAAAAAAATCAATGGATATTACCTACCCTGTCAGCTTCAAAGACACTGAACAATAAGTTCTCTGTTCTCCTCAACTGAGTATTCATCCAATTGCTAAAAGTTTTAAAGATTTAAGTCAGGTTTTTGCCCCTGAAGTATGTTCCTTGAACGATTTCCCCCATGAATTCTCTGCTTTTGATAGCTTCATGGGGTTTTGCAATTTCTTCTAAATTCCTTTTCAGCTATAAATTCAGGCTTTGGATTTTGCTTCATATCCCTTCAATCAGCAGTTCTCTGGAGTGTATTAATTCTACTAGGTACTTGCATTTCCAGAAGGCTGGGTTCATTCCCTGAGTACTGCATCTGGTAATGACCGATAATGATCAAAGACTCAGAGTGAAGTGCTCAGAAGGAACCGTGTGTGCACAGACAGAGGCAGAGCATGCTGGACTGTGGCTGACAAAGCCACTCATGCTCCCAGAGTGGTGGACACCACTGGTTCCCTACCTAGGTAGGCAGCTGACAGGCATGCAAAGAACCCGTAAAGACTGGCTTAGGATATTAACATCAGGCAGTTACAGAATTGCAACCCAGCAACTGCCTCTGGGTCATAACCACGTGGGGTGCATGGAGCTTCCTTAGAATGACATTTTCTGTCATGTGTGAGGAATTCAGAAGCATGTGGCTGGTGGTGCATTCATATGATTTAACTTCGGAAAAGTAACCAGTAATACGTTTTATGAGAATGGCTTAACAATGCTTTCTGGTTTTTCTATTATTTATTTAGCAGCTTAACTGCTTAGATCTTTAATGTTTACAAAAAGCACACATGTACAAGTATATACACAGACATCAAAACGGAAAAAAACCCCAAACTTTAAAGTGCTAGTTATTAAAGACAGGGAAAGAATCACTCTCCTGTAACAAGGTTAGCACAATCCTGATGTGTGCTACCTTCTCTCTGCTAAATAGAATAAACAACTTATAATGTGCTCGAGTGCACTGTTTATTAAAATCGGAGTGGTGTGTTATCAGTCTGATGACTTTTTCCTCAAGGCTGTATGTGTAATCAATACTGCCTCTGTGTGTGTGTGTCTGTGTTCATGACTGAAAGTAGGGCTCTGTAAAATTTTCTAGTAGCTAAACCAAAACATTTAAAAACTATTTTTTTAAAAGAAAATGCACAGTCAAATATTATCAGCTATGTAAGCTAAATATTGTCAAATTCTCTCCACAGGAGTTCAACATTTTATATTCTTATCAGAAATAGATGATAAGACTGGTTTCCTATAACAAGCACAAATGTTAAACTCGAATCTTTGCCAATCTGAGGGTGAAAAATAAGAACTGAGACACCATTTAATTTGCATTTTCCTGTTATAAATTGACCATCTTTTCTGATGCTTAAGAATCATTTTCATTTTTTCTTCTTTAAACCTCCTGTCCATATCAGTCTCCATATTTATATCAGGTTATTTCTTTCTTCATTTTTAGGAGCTTTTTAAATGGGTCATTAGCCTTTTGCTTGTGATACAAGTTGCAGACAGCTTTTCCTTAATAAATTATTTTGTTTCTTTGTTTATGGTGTGTGTGTGTTTGTTTTTCAAAGGCAATAGATATAACTTGTCGATTTTTTTAATTTATATTTTCTTTTGTTTCTCAGTTTGAAATATAGTTAAGAAGAATTTTTTGAATCTCAGGTTAGAGAAGAAATTGCACATCTTTTTCTTCAGGAACTTATATGTCTTCTTTGTTCCAATTTTTCTAACTCTAATCCATTTGGAACTTATTTTAGCATTTGGACTGAATACTAAATATGGACCAAAATTTATCCCTCCTCCATATGACCTGGTTAATTAATTTTCTTAGTGTCATTACATTCCTTTTAAGAGGTCAGAATATACACACACACACACACACACACACACGCGCGCGCGCGCGCACACACACACACACACACACGCGTGCGCGCGCACACACACACACACACACACACACACACACACGTCTCTTCTTATATGGATACTAATTTCATTTCATCAGACCAGAGCCCCACCCTTATGACCTCATCTGACCCTAATTATCTCTCCAAGTGTGTTTGTGTCTCTGTGTATAAACATGTACTAAATAGTTCTATCATGCATTTTTGAAATGTTATCATGCATTTTTAAAGTAACCAATTTTATTAGAGTAAAACCTACATACAGAAAATTGCACAAAAGATAAATTTGTAGAAATTTTCTAATTGCTCGAAATCATTGCTGACCACTAGTATTATCACTTTTTAAAATTTTCACTATTCTTGCGGAGTTTATTAGTATCTCTTTGTAATTTTAACTTCTATTTTCTTGATGCCAAATAAGATGGAAAAACTTTTTCTGTGTTCACTATTCTTTTGAAAAGTGCTACTGGGTCTTTTAAGAAAGTCTCCATCTTTTTAATTTGCAGGCTTTCTTCCATTTAAAAAACACATTGTAATATTAGTTTACTGTCAGTTACATACATTGAAAATGTTTTCTTACATGTTCTGTTGTTCTTGTCTTTATTCAGTGATGTCTTCTGATAAAGTTTTGGTAAAATTTCTGATTATAATCAAATCAAATTTATCAATCTTATCAGTTAGGGTTAGTGCTTCTTGTGTACTGTGTACACACAGACTGGAAGCAAGGAATATGGGCATCCATATACTCACTGTAGCATTATTTACAATGGCCAAGATGTGGAGGCAGCCTGGGTATCCCTGAATGAATGAATGAATGGGTAAAGAAGAGGTGGTACAGATATACAATGGAATTTTACTCATTTATAAAAAAAGAAGAAAATCTTGCCATTTGCAAAATAAATAGGTGTTCTTAGAATTATAAGTATAGTAAATCAGAGTTAGACAAATTTCACTTATAAGTGGAATCTAAAGAACAAAATAAACAAAAGAAACAGAAACTCATATCTACAGAGAACATTTCGATGGTTGTCAGATAGGGTTTGGGGTGGGTGAAAAGGGAGAGAGATTAAGAAGTACAAATTGGCTTTCACACAGCAGTCATGGGGATGTAGGGTACAGCATAAGGAATATAGTGATATGGGTACTAGATTTCTCAGGGTGATAGATGGGAGTGGGGTCAGGGGCACAGTGAAAATGGTAAAGGGATTTAGAAATACAAAGTGGCAGTTAAAAAATAGTCACGGGGATATAGAGGAAAGCATAGGGAATACAGGCAATAATATTGTAACAACTATGTATAATGCCAGGTGGGTATTAGACTAGTCGGGGGGATCACTTCTTAAATTACATAAGTGTCTCACCACTACGTCGTGCACCTGGGATAAATATAAAATACTACTGTCAACTGTAATTGAAAAATTAGAAAAGGAGAGGAAAAGATGAAGGGGAATAAGAGGTTCAAATTTCCAGGTACAAAACAAGTACATCTTAGGGATGTACTACACAGCATAGAGAATACAGTCAATAATACTGTGATAGAGTGGCATAGTGTCAGTCAGATGGTTGTTGGATTTATCATGGTGATCACTTCTATAAGTATATAAGAACTATGGTGTATACCTGAAACTAATATACTAATGTATGTTAGCTATATTTTCATAAAAATATATATATAAAAAAAACAACACATAATCTAAAAAAGAAGTTTGCTCCAAAGTAGTGCAGATATTTAACTTTCAGATAAATAAAAAGAGGCTTCAATATTAATTACTTATCTTAAATTTTAAAGAATACAAATTCAGAAAGAAGAAAAATAGCCTAGAATAACAACCAGAAACATGACAATAAATTATAACCAAATAAAATGGCTAATGTGGCTCCTTTCCCCCCCGGCTGCTTGAGAGTTGGCTGCCATCATAAAGGACACAGTAACTATCTGGACCAGGAAGTTCATGGCCAATAGACTACTTCAACTGAAACGAATGGTCATCGACATCCTTCACCTTGGGAAGGCAACAGTACGTAAGACAGAAATTCGGGAAAAACTAGCCAATGTACAAGACCACACCAGATGTCATCTTTGTATTTGAATTCAGAGCTCGTTTTGGTGGTGCAAGACAAACGGCTTTGGCACATTTTATGAGTCCTTGAACTGCACAAAGAGAAATGAACACAAACATAGACTTGTGAGATGTGGCCTATATGAGAAGAAAAAGAGCTCAAGGAACAGCAAAAGGAACGTAAGAACAGAATGAAGCAAGTCAGGGGGACTGCAAAAGCCCACGTTGGTGCTGGCAGAAAGCGAGGTGGAGAGTGGACAACAGCAGGAGTAAAGATCTGTCAGTGACTTTATCTGCGGCGACTGGGCAGATGTTTCATGAAAGGACTAATAAACTAAGAACATAAAAAAAATAAAATGGATGATATGTATGTAACGTTAACAAATATTGCTATATAAAACATGAATCACCTCTAGTGTATAGGGTAGAAAACTAAAATAATGAAAACAATATCATGTAAATATACAGGAGTTGATCAGCTTTAAAGTATTATAAGATATTTATATGTGGTGTAGTATGGCATAGGGACTAAAATAGTATTTAATTTTTGACTTGGTTGAAAAACAAAGAAAAGCAGTAAAATGTTAGTCTCAAGAATTTTTGAATTTCTAAAATAAAATAAGGTGTGTTCTCTGACCACAGTGGAACATGTGAAAATCAAGCAATGCACTTTTAAATAACCCACTATGTAAAGAGGAAATCACAGTGGAATATTTAGAGCTGAATAAAATGAAAAGATGACATCAAACATTAGGGATACAGCTTAGCGAAAAACTTACAGGTCTAAATGCAGTTCTAAGAGTGATAGAACAGCCTAAAATAAATTATCTAAGCATTCATCTCAAGAAGTCACGAAAAGAACAAAAATATATTCATAATTGCCCACCCTGTAAAAAAACAGAAGAAAATAATAAAAAGTATAAAATGATGCAATAAAAGCAAGTGTACATTAACAAGTACACAAAAAAGTTAGTATTTGGTTCTCTGAAAATATTAATAAAACTGCTAAAACCCAAGCAAGACTTCAAAAGAAGAGAGAGCACAAACAAGCATTATAAGTTACAGAAAAGGGTCACTACTACAGATTGTATAGACATATAAAGAGATACTCAGAAAACATTCCAATACACTGTGAAACAAGAGATCTCATTATATATGCCACTGGGCATTCAAAGTCAGTTTTCAAAATCTACCTTAAAAAATGCTTCAATGAAAAGAAAGTAAGAAAATAAAGATTTTCTTGAAAAGATTCTGTATTAAATAAAGAAGAACAGCTTGATTTATTCAAAAATAAAGGAAAATGAGGTATCCCATATTGTTAAATTTTCAGAAACGTAAAATGGTGTTTCAAATGCCAAAATTAATATTTTTTTCTTTAAAATATTCTAAAATGTACTATTTTATTTCATGTCCTCTGTTTTTCAAAAGTCTATTATGAAAATTTTGACATCTACAGCGATGTTGAAAGAATTGTATAAGAACCCAGTACCATCATTATATTCACCACATAGATTCTATGTTTTATGATCAAGCTCTAAAATATATTGATCTATCTCCTTCTGCCCAACCATAGGGCACCTTATTTTTGGTTCATTTCATGGTAAATACCTGACATTATCTACAAGGGGGACCATGCCCCCCCCCAAAAAAAAAAACTTGAATTACCTTCTGAAGGGCGGCGCCTTATAGTACAGGCTCCCCCAAGACGGTGAGCATTGTAGGAACCCATCTGCACCCCTGTACCACCTGGCATTGTTGTGAGAGGCTGCTTCAGCTGTTGTGGAGACTCTTTCAACACATTTGCCCATTTCATGATGGGTGAATGACAGGAACAACGTGCCACATGACAATGCACCTGACCACACTGAGCTGACCCCCATGCCTTATCGTTCCCAGTCATCTGATCTCACCCTTTTTGTTGTGTGGGATGAAAAAAGTCCCACACAAAATGTGTCCCAAAGGGAAACATTTTGCAGATATGGAAGAGACTAAACAAAAAACGGCAGAAGCACTAAAAGATATCGAAATCGACGAGTTCAAAACTGTTTTGAGCAGTGGGAAAAGTGTCACAATAGGTGTATTGCATCAGAAAGTACATAGAAGGTAACTAAAGTGTAAAAACGTAAGAATAAATCCACAATTTTTTATAAATAAGTCTCGTTATTTTGGGTACCCCTTGCATTTTCCATCAAACACTTCAGCGGTATTATGTACAGTATAATTTATTTTTCTTTTGTGGTAAAATTTGAGCACACCAAAATGCACAAATCTCACGTGTAAGTTTGCTGACTTCTGACTAATGTACATACTTGTGTAACTCAATGCCCTATTAAGATATAGAATATTCTCATTACCCTAAAAATATCTTTGTGTTCTTTTCTACTCATTCTCCACTCTCACCCACCCAGAGACAAATTCTCTAATTTTTCTCTATCATATATTACTTACATTTAGTATTGTGTATATTACAGTATTATACATTATTATTTATATTTTCAATTTGCTTTGGAGATTTGAGGTCTTTTGTCTTTGTGTCGTATAATCACTTCATCAATTTCTGCAGAAAATCCTGCTGTCGCTTCACCAAAGAAGATAAAATAATGGTCAATAAGCACAAGAAAAAGTGTTCTACGTTATTATTCATCAGGGAAAAAGAAACTAACACTATAGTAAGACACTTTTAAATATCTATGAGATTTAAATATCTATGAGGCTAAAATTAAAAAGTCTGACAATTCCAAAGGTAGGTGAGATTTTGAAGCAGGTAGAAATCTCCCATGCTTTGCTATAAAATGGTAATAACAAATTTTGCAACAAGGTTTCATATGAAACAAAACACACCATTAATTTATGACCCAGCAAGTCTACTCAAAAAAGAAATGAAATGAAAATATGTATTTATAAAAAGAGGTGTCCAACAATGTTTGTATTAAGTTTATTCATGATACCCAAAACCTTAGAAATAGCTAATGTGTCCATTAATAAGATAATCCATAAATAAGCTGTAGGTTTACTTCTCAGCAATAAAAAGGAATAAATATTACTGATACATAAGTCAACATGAATCAATCTCAAAACATTATGCTGAATCACAGAAGTCTGACATGAAGAAATACATACACTATGGTTCTATTTTTATGAAAAAATTACATGGTGTCATTACAAATTTTTGTAATCTTTATGACTTAACTTTATTGCCTTATTGCAATTATGAGAGCTAAGAGTACAAGGCAGAATGTAAGTGGTGAGGGCAGGCATTTTTTGTATTACCATCAAACATGGAGAGAAAGCATTCAGTTTTTTACCATTAAATACAGTTTCTTTTAATAAATAATAGACCATATTTTAATCACTTTGAAGAAAATCCCTTCTATGCTTTGCTTGTTGAGACTTTTTTCAAAGTAATAAATGTATGTCAAATCTGTCTAATACTTTTTCTGCATTATTAAGATAATCATATTTTTTCTCCTTTTAACTAACCAGGACATGGCAAATTAAATTGGTGACTGTTAAAACAAACCTTGTATTCCTACAATAGATTCTACTTGGTCATGTTGTATTACCCTTTTATGTGCTGCTAGATTCAATTTGCTTCTATTTTGCTAAGCATTTTTGCAGCTGCTCATGAGAAATACTGGTTTAGTATTTTCTTTTTAATAATGTCTTTGTTGAGAGGTATAACCTTTTCTATTTTTCTTATAGCATAAAATATTGCATAAAATTGGCAATATTTCTTTCTTAAATGTTTGATAGAATCTAACATTAAGAGCACCTAAGCCTGGAATTTTCTTTGCAGGAAAGGTTTTGATAAAGAAGGAATTTCTTAATAGATACAGAGATACTCAGAATGTTTCCTGTTTTGTCAATTCAGGTTTTCAGAGAATTTGCTTGTTTTACCTAAGTTGTCAAATTTGTTGGCATAGAGATGTTCGTACTACTGTTATTTTTCTTTTAATTTCTGTAGGATTTGTAGTGTTAGTCCCCATTTCATTCTTTGGTATTCTCCGTCTTTTTGTCTCCATCAGTCTAGCAAGGGGTAGGTATATCAATTCTGTTGATCTTTTCAAATAATCAGATTTTAGGTTTGTTATTTTTTCTATTATTCACTGATTTCTTATCCTTACTATTTCTTTCCCTTTACTTACTTTTTTTTTCTAGCTTCTTAAGGTGAAACCTTAGTGATTTTTAGACCTAGCCTTTTTTACTAATAAAAGCATTTATATCATCTAATTACCGTTATAGCTGAATTACCTCCATTTTTGATAAATTATATTATTGTTATCCTTGTGTTCAAAATATTTTATAATTTTTCTTTGTATTACTTCTTTGACCAATGAATTATTAGGAATTGTGTTCATTTAAATTTTTGAGCATGTTAAAACAACACATTTACTTTCTCATTGTTCCAATTTTTATAATCTACTTAGAGTTAATACTGTAACACTTCAGGAAGAAATGTTCAAGGTCCATTTTCTCCCACATTTGTTTATGTTTTAGTTGTCATGCATACATTATGAACACACGAAATAATTATATGATCTTTCTCCAGAATTTGCCTGTTCTGTAATCCTTTCTAGTGCTTTCAGGTTATATTTTAAAAACTATTTTGTCTAGTACTTGGAAGTGTTAACTTCAGTAGGGTCAAGTAATATAGGAGCTTATTTAGCCATCACAGAATATCACTTCATGTACTCTTCAACTGAGAGACAGAGCAAGGCTTGACAACATTCTGATACCATAGGTACTGTTCAATTCAGTAGAAGATTGATATTCTCATGAAATGAGGTCTACAAGAACTGGGTCATCCACTGCTTTTTTCATTTGTTTAGTTTAGGATTCAATATTTTAATAGTTTTTCTCTTTTTTACTATCTTGGACACAGGTAAGCTGTCCCAATCCAATCACCCTTTGGATGCTCCACAGCCTGGAGATGACTGAAACAATTGTGTTTGAAAATAAAAAACATCATGATTGAAGTCCTAACAGAGTCCCCTTTGAATGCAATGTGTGAGATTAAATTTAAAATTTTGTGACATCTAAGATAATTTCTTATCAATTTTAGCTGTATTATAGACTTTTGTGACATCAGATAAAATAACTTTGGAGAAGTTAAGGATATTTAAATTCACAAAGCTTGACTTTACTGAGAAGTATGCTTTTTATCCCTAGGTTCTACATTAACTTTCTCCCCCAGAGAGAAGCTTCTTCAATTAGCTCCTACCCACCATGCATACCTACTGCACTAATTATACTCTTAGAAAAAAAGGAAGACAAGAGATAAAAAAGAAAAAATATTATTACAAACTTAAAATTCTTATTGAAATATATTCTTGAATAAGTTTTATTCAAAATCTAAAATAATAATAGTTTATCCAACTTCTCAGTGGTACACAATAAACAAAAATAAAAACCTCTTTGCTATTAGCAGTACTATTGTCAAAACTGTTCTATGATGCCAGCAAGTTTTAGGGGAAAATTTATTCCCAGTAGTGGGCTAGTACTTTCCACAGGAAACAGTGGTTCAGGACTCATACTAATTTTGTCCATGGGAATTTAGAACAAGACACATTTTCGTGGTTTAGGTTACACATGGTCATTTTGGGAGCCAAAAACACTACTTTTATATCCCCAAAGAACTGTGATTTGCAAGTATCTTTTTCTCAGGGTAGGTACAGTTGTGAAAAAAAAGTATTACATTTTTTTTAAAGAAAGGAAAATTCTAATTAAAATGAACACCAAGACACTGAGTTCCTTTTCAGAAAGGGAAGTATTCTATTCTAATTAATCTTTCATGTAAATTCTTTTACTGCTGCTCTTTTATTCAGCTGAGCATTTATGTAATTTTGGAATAATAAATACCCATGATAAATGAGAGTCGTTATACATTATTTTCTTAAGAAGTTGAATGCCTTTGAATAGCACATTTTAAAAATGTAGGTTTCTAAAACAATTCCAAGCTTTTATGTTTTTGGAATCCTGTCCATAATTTTCTTGACAACTGTAATAAAAATATCATTAATATTTCACTTTAATGATATAGTGCTCTGGAGCAAAATTATAATAGAACAAAATTTCATTTGAAGAGCTGTACGGCACCCCATAATTACGCTAAATGAATTCATTATGATAGTTTTCTGAGCATCAGACATGAAATTAGAGTTTGGGTCATTCTAGAAAAGAAAAGCATTTTGTTTTTCCTTTAAAAATATTACTTTTTTCATTTCTGCTATTATTACTACCTCTAGGTTCACTTGGAAAATTTTGGATTGTTATCACAGTGGCAGTATTAATGTGTTTTCTACTTTCTTCACAGGGAAGGTATTAGCATAAGCAGGTCTGGGAATTAATCTTGTAAGTCATTTGTAATTAATCTTGTAATTTACAAGCAACCTTGTAAGTAATTTCTAAGATTTCTGTCACTTGCTATTCTAAGGAAACTACAGAATTCATACGACTCTTACCTCCACTCTGTTTCCCATGTTACATGCTACTTCTCTCAGTCCCTCCTTTTCCTGCAGTGCATACCAGGAGATTAAGCATAAAAGGATCAATTCCATTAAGAATCAATTTGTAGGTCTGGAACTTTCTGCCTGTATTAGGCAATGATTTGGCTTAGTGGACACAACTAAGTGGGGACCATAACTACCACCTACATCATTCCTACCCAACAGACAAGGAAGTTCCTGGTTAAGTCCATAAGCTGAGGAAAAAGTAATAGGTAGTAATAGAGGCAGCAGGAGAGATAGAAATACAGATAAAGAAATCCAAAGAAGGCTGGTGGACAGCATCATGACAAAATCCTGCCATTTATACACCTCTGGCAGTTGTCTAGATTTTCACACCTACCTGATGGCCCTGGTAGAAGAGAGCACTGATGTATTTATTGGTTTCCTGTTTTTAATCATTGTATGCCAAAGTTGGCTTTTCCCCCATTGGACTTGAGTTTATTTACAGGGTTGTCTAAAATATATTCAAAGTTTCCACAACCTCTACATGGACTTAAAAGCACTGATGGAGTGCCTACTACCTGGCAGGCACAGTGCTAACTGGGAAGAGAGAGGAACCAAATACCTATTTGGGTACTTGTGTGACAGGCAGGGCCTCCTAAAAATGCCTTCCTCTGAGGCAGTGTTATCATTAGCACCCCTCTCTAAGAGATGAGAAAATTAAGCGGCAGCACACCCAACCACCCCTAACTAAGTAGTGGAGCCTCTGTTTTCCCTAAGTCAGCCACATGCTCCATTATCACCACTGCCGAAGGTGAGGACATTCTCTCCTTTCTACAGGTGCTTGGATAATGGAAAATGGCCAATTGAGAAGATGCATTCTGAAGACAGAGAAAGGAGGCATAATGAAACCTTTATAAAGCACATATAAGACGTTTGCTTGTGCTCATGTAAATCAACATACAAAAGGAAGAATCAGAAACTTCAAGAATAATTAACCAAAAATGATTTTAAGTTTTCCTTTCAACTCCAAATGAAGCTTCTCCTTTAAACTGTAAATGAAACTTGTCCTAAAAATTTATAGTCTGACCTTAAATAATCTCATCAATCTGCTGAAGAAACAAGGGGAAATCTGTATATATCTTTAAAAGAAATGAGTGAGTTGAATTTAATAAAAAATTAATAAAGAAGGTTTGGGAAAGTTATGGCAAAGATAATTATTTCTGGAATAAAGTAAAACATATAACCATTTGTCATATTACATTGCTTATTTTCAATAACTTCATTTTAAAACAGTTGTAGATTTACAGAATTATTGAAAAGCTAGTACAGAGAGTTCCTAAATACTATTCAACCAGTTTCCTTCTTATTAACATTTTATATTAGTATAGTACATTTGCAACAATTGAAACAAATATTAATAATAATAATTAACTGAAGTCCACCTTTTACTTATATTTCTTCAGTTTCCCCCTAAGGTCCTTTTCTGTTTCAGAATCCCACCATAGATCCACATCACATTTCTTTGTCATATCTCCTTAGGTTCCTCTTGATTGTGACTAGTTTCTGAGATTTTCCTTATTTTTGATTTTCTTGACAGTTTTGAGAAGTACTACTGGTCAGGTATTGTTAAAGAATGTTTCTCCATTAGGATTTGTGTTGCTTTTTTTTTATGATCAGATAGAGATGTTGATGATTTTCGAATATGTATACATAAACTAGTAAGTATTAACAAAATCTGCAGTACGTAAAGTCACAAAATGTCTAGGAAATAGAACGAGTTCTTGGTTAAAGGGAAAAGGATTTGACCTTCTTTAGAACTTTATTCCCCAAAGCTATCAGGTTAATAAAATGGACTGAGAGGTACTGCTGTTTAAAATGCTGGGATGCACAGGTAGGTCACAGAGAGAAAGAGAGTGGTGGGGAAGCTCACAGGACTGTAGGACTGTTATGTACAAAGGGACTGATGTGAGGTTGATGAGTACAAAGTGCCCAGAGGACCCAGGCAGTGAACAGATACATGCCATCAGGAATAGCATTGTGCTTTCGTAGTTTTTGAAACGGGGCTTCCAACACTGGGGATCTGTAGAATCCAGCTCTCTGACAAGGAGGTCAGGGGCCAGAGTTGTTCCTCACTGTCTAGAGTGTGCAAGCAAGACTTCTCCTAGGGCCTACGCAAACATGGCAGGGATGAGGAAGGAGCCTGAAGCTCCATAGATACACTGGTGGAAGTCTGACTCAGGAAAGTCAGGCTTCAGTTCATGATGCACCCCTCCTACCCTTAATATTCTGCCAACCCAGTTAGGATTAGGCAGTTTCCTGCATAGAGCAGACATGCCTGTTTAAGATCTTGGGTGCTTTCAAATGTGTTCTGGCCAAGAGTTGATAATGTTCAGCTTATCTGCCTGCAGGATGGCTCTGAGAATGTAGGGGTGTTATCTACCCTTCGCCTGTATATTCTTATTTTCTCTGCCCCTTTCTAAGAGGTGGGCTTGATTTGGTGAATGAAAAACCTTCACTTCCATTTTAAATATCATGGGTTTCATTGATCTTCGTCCAGACTCATTAAAACCTGGCTAACATTTGGATGCTGGTCCACTTAGCACAATAATTATTCACTGAAAACACAGATGTACTTAAGTACTTCATACAAAATATTTACTTTATTAATGTCAAAATATCTATGAAAATAAAATCTACAAAAGTTGAGTAGTAAGGACATTTTCATTCCCCAAGAGTTAAAATATATGCTAAAATACTAGTTATTGTGATTGTGGTTGGTTAAGTACTAAATATACTATTAATATTATGTTACTACAGTAAATTGAACAGAGCATTGAATATACACAATGAAAAATGACTGTCAAAAATAACTTTTTACCTGTAGTTGAATTCCCTTAGCTTTCTCAGTAGACAGAAGAAACTGATTTTCATGCTGGGCAGAAAGATTTACTAAGGGTGCTTTTGGGAGAAATTGAGAAAGAACTTTTTATAGGAGGTAGAGCAGGTGGTTTGGTGCCAATTCCAGAGCAGTTTGTTAACCTTTCTGTAAATATCTCCTGACATAGAGAATCAGTGAGATGCTACATTTCTGTTAAATGTCTGTGAACTTGTCGACTTCTTTCTTTTTATTAATACTTTGTGTAATAGGAATATTTTAATGCTGACTTCTATAAATTTAGCGATCTCTGCATTTTTTTCCACTGTGACCCTTTAATTTCTGGAAGACATTTGTTTGTCCTCTTCCATGACAGCTCCTGCTTAATCACTATTTTTGATGCTATTTATCCAGCAGTTCAAATATGTTTTAAATTTTATTTACATTTATAGTTAGCACAAAGTGAACTAATAAAGCACAATGAGTGGCTGATTAATGCTAAAGGTTAGTGAGTTGATGTGCCTGATCATTTAAATCTTTGACTCAATTGCATTACCATTAATGCCAGTAGTTTTATTTTCTCACTTTAAATATAAATATTTAAAAAAATGAAGTAAGTACTGAAAAAGTAGAGGACTGATAGAGCTGGTGGAATTTACACAATTTCACTGAGGGGGTAAATTTTCTTTGAGACCACATAACATCATGAGCTTAAATTTATTGCAATTTTATTACATATTATTAAAATTATTTACTTTCCTGATTAGCATTATTCATAAATTCTGAATACTCCTTGAGTACTGGGATATTTATTTTGTCTGCAGATCATTACTGAATACCAGTAGGTGGTAATGCACTTCATAAGTAAAAGTTTGTTTAAAGCAATACTGATGAAAGTGTCATTTATAAGATACCTCCTATGCGGCAGGCATTGTGTTGGATAATGCATATCATACATATATTCCTGGGCTTTGTAAATCAACTTTAGCTAACCCTTACAAAACCCCACAGTGTCAGTGTAATATGTTTCAGATAAGGAAATCAAAGCTCTCCCCACTCAGCCATGCTGCTCAATGAAAGACAGCTTAAATGAGTGGTGTATAACATGTTTCGCCACCTCAAGGACTTAAAGTCCTAGCTCTTAACCTTTCTCTTCCTCCTGGTAATTTAAGAATTTAATACATGCATTTTAGAATGAATCTGTATTTTCTGCATTTGGTATAAACTTTTATTCCAAACTGGTTTTATTTTTCTACATAATAATATCTTTAATTCATCTCATTGGCTAATTCCTGACTTTGATTTCAAATATATAGAGGGTGCCAAAAAATTTTATACACATTTTAAGAAAGAATAAAACTGCATTAAAATTGTAATACTCAATATAAACCGATAACAAAAGATGAATACAAGTCACATTTGACTTCTACAGTTATAAGAGGTGCTCAAGGTAGTTACCATAAGCATTCAGATACTTCTGATTATAGCAAACTAGTGCTTGAGCAATGTTGACCAAAGTATCCACTTATATCACTGTGCATGACATTTCAATTTCTTCCCAAAGTCCTGCCAGTGTAGCCAGTTTTCTACAGTACACCTCATCCTTTAAGGTGCCCCATAGGTAGAAGTCAGGGGGTATTAATTCAGGAGAATGTGGGGGAAACTCAAACAACATTCTCAAATTTCAAATACCACTTCAAAATGATCTCGCTCTCCTCTAATGACAACAGTGCTTCTGCCGTTTTCTTTGACTGTCCTGCTTGTCTCATCAGGTGATGCTAGCATTCATTTGATTAAAGCCTTTTGAGCGAATGTCATACTGTACATTGTACTGTAATTCAATTTAACTTCGAAAAGTAATACATAGATAACACCTCTTTTTTTTTTTTTGAAATTTAGTGGCTAGGTTTCTGTGCTCTCAATGCCACAGCTTGGGTTCAATTCCCAGCCAGGGAATTACCGCCCCCCCCCCCAAAAAAAAAGGTAATACTGCTTAAAATGCAAATACATTTTTGGCACTCCTGATATATATTTTGTGTGTGTGTGTGTGTGTGTGTGTGTGTGTGTGTACACACATATATACACACACATATATGGAATTAAACATGTATGGAATATATGAAGGTTGTCCAGAAAGTATCCAGTCATGTTATATGAAAAAATAGAAGCATTTGTGGCTGGACTTTTTCCAGACAGCCCTCATATGTGTGTACGTATAAATTTTATATGTAGAGTAGCTAGATCAGCAGTCTCCATTTCCTCCTTCTTTTGGTAATAGAATCATTTAAGTTGTAACAGACAAATGGCCACCCACCTACAGACATTTCCTAGTCTCCTTTGCAGCTAGATTAGGCTTGTGACTGCATTTAGTATGTGCATTATAGTCACGTCTACAACTTCCAATGAATCTTCTTAAAGAAGATGGTGTTTTTCTCCTGGGCCTTCTCTTTTCCTATAATCTCCCCTCTAGATTACGGTGTGAGAGGAAAAAAAAATATCTGCGTTATATTTAAGCCACTGGGTTTTAGGGCATCTTATGTTACAGATGTTTACTGCATACACATATGTAATTATTTAATACATATATGCAAACATTTAACATACATGTAATCAGAAGTATAATAAGTTTATATACGAGGGCTGTCCGGAAAGCATCCAGTCATGTAATATGAAAAACAGAGGCATTGATGGCTTAATGTTTTCTGGACAGCCCTTGTGTAATATATATTTAATATATATTAAATACAATACACATAATTCTCAGTCATTAAAAAGGTTTTTTTTATTGGCTGTCTGAAATAGAATGCAGCTTTTGTTTACCTTTCTATCCCCAAATGAAAGGGTCGTATTATTCTTTCTAAGGAAGAGGTTGAGAATTTCTGGTGGGATTTATACCCGCAGTACAGGGTCTAGGATCCTCTATCTTAACTAGTTATTTGGCGCAGTTCCTGCATAGTATCTGCTGTAATAGATTTCAACTCTGATCTACTAAGACATAATCTGTACGTTTAACTTACTGTTCATGATAAGGAAGAATATGGTAATATGGAAATCCACCTTATGTGCAAAGGGAACATTCTCATGGAGATTTTTTTGTAATAAGTGAAGACAGAAGAATGCATTTTAATTTAGAAAGTAAATAAAGATGTGGCAATGATATTTTACTGTGGGCCATGCTTCTTCCCATTTATCTCTTGTCTTTTCCCCAAGTTACCTTTTAATAATTCATATTTTCAGTTTGTAATGAATCTGAATTATAATAAAAACTACAGAAAATTACAAAGTCTACACTGGATGCATAGCAGTCATAAATTCACTTTAGTTCTAAATAATTAAAACACCAAAAAAGTATTTACTAATTAGCATTCATTTCAAAATCAGCTAATCAAAGAGTTTTTGATTCCTGAAAACTTATGAGAAAGAATATCATTTACATGTCCATCACCAGCTGCAAAATATTTTGAGCTGTTGAAGAATATTTGCTATATTTCTAGACATTTTCTAAAATGTTCTTAATTATGCATATTATCCCCCCAAATTTGAACCATAAAAAAGGTTACACAATGTCTAAACCCCCCCCCCAAAACAAAGATTTTTGTCACATTTATTACAGTTATAAAAGTGTTACTGACATTTGATTTTTATTCCTTTATTTTTCTATCACAGGCTTGTAATTACTGAGACAAAAATGGTCAGGTTTTCCTGAAATATAATCTGTGATAAATGAAATGTAAATACATATTGTGAGATGTGTGTGTGTGTTTGGGTATGCAGGTTCATAGGAAAAAGGTCAAGAACTTACATTTATTACTCACTTACTTTGTTCCTGTCATTTGTTTTATCATTTATTGTTTATTAAAACTCCGAAAAATAGTATTTTTCAAAGTGTGATCTAAAATATTTTTGCTCAAAGGTTAGAGAGGGACTTCTAACAGTCACTGATGAGTACTGTGGTTCTGCCATTTTCTTCGACTGTCCTGCCTGTCCCACAGTGACGCTAGCATTAATTTGATTAATGCCATCTTCTAGGTGAACATCATACCAAACATTGCTACCGTAATTCAACATCTCTTAATGTGTACACATTTTTTTGGCACCCTGTTATTTCTTAAGAGACTTCTTAGGGTCAAGCATTGTTTTGTGTTCTAAGGATGTTAACAGTGAACTAAACAGAAAAGATTTTACCCTCTCAGACCTTTCCTTTTAGAGTGAAGAGAAAGACAAATGAATAAACAAACCTATGCTATGGGTTGTGTAGTAAATACCTGTAAGAAGAAAAATAAAGCAGGTGAAGCAATAAAGAATGATGAAAAAGCCCAATTTTATATAAGATTATCAAGCAAGTACTATGTATAGAAGTTACATTTACACATAGCTCTGAATTTAGGGTGTGTTCCAGGCATCCTAAAAGCAGATGCAAGGGCCCTGAGACAGGCCCCTGCAAAGTGTATTTGGAAGGAGCAGAGAAGGTATTGTGTCTGCCATTGATTAATTCCATTGGGAAAGGGGGCAAGCGATGACACAGGGGTGGGAGTCAGATCACAGAAGCAGTATGATAATTTTCATTTCTGTCAATCTACACTAGAAACGTAGGATGCTTAGCAAATTATTGATTATCTGTTGCTGATTTCACTGTTGACTTTACTTCTAATAGTTCTCTTTTCTATTAGTCATCTAATGGTGGGTTTTAATCCCTATAGCACTTGTCCCTGGCAGGGCTCATTAAATAATCAAAGATCACACTGCTACTTTAAATAAATCATCTTTTCTTCAATTTAGAAGAGGATTTAGTGGATATAAACATATGAGTTTCTACTTACATGTGTCCAAAAGTTTTTAAGAATAGGAATTCATCATCTAGGTAAATGTGATACCATCATAATATGCAAATTTTAAAATTCAATTCCTAGATTAAAAGTAGGCTCTGCTAAGCTTTGTCTTACTTTTGTGCTTTTATTATAGGTTGTTTAAGCATACAGATAAAAAATTAGAGATGTTAAAAGGCAGTTCTCTTCCCTAGCTGCTATTCCATGTCCCTCAATTTTCTTCTCGTATCTTATCTGCTTTGTTTTTATGGAAGCATATTAATCTTTATAAATCACAATTGTATTAAACTTTACAATCTATTGCCTTAAACATTATACAAAATACCAAAATTAAAGACAACTTGTCATCTTCTAAAAAAGTGTGCTCCATTACCTCCTAATGAATTTGGAAATGAACACTCCTTTCTGCTTCGAAGGGCTTTTAATTTTTGCCACAACTTTTTACATTTCTCTTTAGTTTTGTACAATCCTCCAGAGGACATGTGTCTCGTCCAAGTCTTTCACACAGAAACAGAAACACACACAGTACCTACCCCTCTACCTTGAAGTCATGTGGGAAATCTGAGTAAGGCATTGCAAATTAGTCCCATTTTATGTGATAACTGGGGTCACCTTGGAGATTATAGCAATAGGAAACTAGTTAAAATAACAGCCCACTCACCAGCATTCCCCCATTACAACTGAGAACAGTGATCTCCCCCTTTATCTTGGGCCTTGTTCCAGACCCCGGGAGGATCCTTTGATGCCATTGGGAACTCTGCTCACACCCATCTCCCGCACATACCACTGTCCCTGTCCTGCACTCCCTCTCTGACCTGGCCAATAATGCTGACGTTGCATGCAGTGCCATCCGGACAGCTCTTAACGACTGCCTCTCAGCTCTATGCCACCCTGCTGGGGTCAGGACTTTGCAGGCTGCCTTTCCGGTTCGCTCTGGGGTAGCTGAAAGGCTGGAGAAGGGGACGGGCCTCGTTTGTTTCTGGTCGATTCCTGGCCTGTTTGCTTCATGATGCTGTTGACCTCCTTTCCCGGTGTTTCCCAGGCTCTCCTGGCCACGCACCTTCCCCAGGGGGTGGTTCCTTCCAGGAGCAGCTGTCTGCAGTTCTTCTCATACTCCCTGTGCACCAGGAAGAGGTGGCCTCTAACTGCCCAGCCGCTCAGCTACGCACACTTTTCTCCTGGTTATTCAAGCCAATGCTAATCTAGATGCTGCTGTGCAGGGTTTCTGAAAAGGTAATTAAGATCCCAAATGAGCTGTCGATGTTGCCTTGTGTCACTGCAGGGAAAATTAAGTGCATCTGTGTGACTCCACTTAGAGAAGACACCTGGAAACTCGTCCCTGGTTTCTCAAAGGTTTCTTCCCATGCACCTTTGCCCTTAACCAAATTGAACGCATGTCATTTGCATTAATAAACTGTAACTCGGGATATAACAGCTTTTCTGAGTCCTAGCGGATCATCAAAGGTGAAGAAAGTCTTGGGGACACCCACCACACTTGTCCTCAGAAGCACGAGAAGCAGGTCCTCAGGACCCTATCTTCTGCTTCCATGCTTTAATAACCCTACTTCCGTTCTTCCAGCCCAGAGCTAGCAGCTGCTCTGTGCTGTTGCTACATTACCACATCACCATACTGGGCGTTCATTTTGACATTTTCAATTCTAATGTAAGGATCTTTACATTAACTTCTCTATTAAAAACAAACAAACTGGTGTGGTGTCTGTCCTGAGTGGCCTTTGACAGGTGCATCATCCTTCCTTTTACTTCCTTCTCATTCTATCTGCTCTTCTGTGGGCAATGTTATGCTGTGTGGTGGTGACAATCCAGCACAGGCCACCCAATTGGTCTCTCTCTGAACATCCAACTACACTGGGCACGTCCATCTGGCTTTTCCATGGGAACCTGCATTCACTGTATTGGCTCAATCACAAGTCAAATTCTTGTTCCAATCACATCAATCAAGTTCAGTATGAAAAGAGAGTAAGAGTTGAAGTTGGGTGGACATGAGTTTGAATCCTGCCTCTTATTTTATGGCAAAAAGAGATGGCAATACTAGTCTCTCAGCATTATTTTGAGGAATAAAAAGTGAATGGGTAGGAGGTCCCTGGATCAGTAGTATTTATTACACATTAGATACTCAGATAATTTTATTCTTCTTTGCCTTGCCATCTGCCTTTGTCTGCTCTGGCTGCTATAAAGAAATATCATAGACTGGGTGGCATAAACCACAGAACTTTATTTCTCACAGTTATGGAGGTTGGGAAGTCCAAGATCAAGGTGCTGGCTGATTTGGTTTCTGGTGAGAACTCCCCTCCTGGCTATAGGCAATTACCTTCTTGCTATATCCTCATATGGCAGAGAGAGATAGAGAGAGACAGACAGAGAGACAGAGAGAGGGAGGGAGGGAGGGAGCGGAGGGAGAAGCATCGAGAAATCGTCTCTCTCATGTGTCATCTTATAAGGACATTAATTACATTAAGGCTTTCTCCTTATGACTTAATTATCTCCCCAAAGTCCCTCCTCCATATGTCATTACAAGAGATGTTAGGTTTCCAACACAGGAATTTTGGAGGACACAAATATTCAGTCCACAGTACCATGTTCTCTTTTGCCAGATGATACTATCTAGCTGCTATCACTTTGTTCCTACTGATTGTCCATAGTACTGTCAAAGACATCTTTCTGAGGCTAGCTTATTATGTTATTCCGTGGTTTAAATTCCTTCAACTGCTGCCTGCAAACTGCAGAATAAAATCCAAACGTGTCAGAGTTAACAACCAGGCTTTGCCGGACCTGGACCAGGTCCGTCCAGCTCCTATTCTTTTATTCTCCTCTCTGCACGCTGTCTAATTGTGTCACAGTTTGACTGCGGCTGTTTGCTCTGTTCTCAAATGCTCTCCTTATGCTGCCTGTTCCAGCTATCTCCCACCCCCACCTCCCACCCCTTGCTTAGAAAATCCTACTTATCATTTGAGACTCAGATCAAGCTGTTTTTGACAATAGAGTTTCGGGTGGTTTTGGTCCCTGAATTCAAACACCCACTCGTCCTCCTTCTTGAAGTCCCTGTTAGAAAGTGAGGGAACAAAGAATTGCAGCCAAATAAAGAAATGTGATTATTTTGATTGCTATACAAATATTCTCCATTGTTCCACTGTCCATCATCTCTGGTGAGTGGTTATGTAGCACACGGTTTAGGTCTAGAATAAAAGGGCCTTCTACTCTGTTTCTGGAATCTAGAATATCTGAAGCAACAGGGTCATTGTTTGGATGAAAATGGCTGTCTTCCCACGGTTACCTCATAGGAGCAGAAAGTGGAAGGAAGGAGATGGAAGGGTAGGCTAGGGGCATACCCCTATGCCTTTTACTGCTCAGTAACTACCCCAGTAGAAATCAAGTTTCAGCAAATACTCTGTTTGGACTAGTAAGGTTAACAGCTCCTTCCTTAAGAAGTGACCAATGGCTAAAGAAAGACAGAAGTTTAGGCATAAATTTCTCTCTTGCCTGAGAGCAGAGGAAATAATGAAGGGCCCAAAACCCCCTGCCACAAAAATAGTTCATTATTACCTCTTCTGAATCATATTTTTTGGTTCCTTAGCACCTCAAAGGTATCTTTGTCCAATGTTTATACTTGCTCCTATTTGCCCCAAGTTGTTTCCTAGTTCTGATTCCACAGCTGTCAGCTGTAATCGTTTGCAGTTTTATCTCCTAGAATGAGAGCTCATGACATACTCGTATACATACGTATATATACACATACATACATACACATTTAGTGAGGATGAATAGTTTTCCATTTTTCTAATTTTTATAATTCAAATTTCATTGAAGTAATTGTTCAAGGAATCTTTGCTGAATGCATACATTGTGAAGCTTTAGGTAGGATTATCTGGAATGTGTGTGTGTGTTTCCTTTCTCCTTGACAAGAGTAAAATAAACATTAAGACCTATCACTCCCAGCTCAGTATAAATGTGTTACATTTTGTGTATGTGTTGCAGGATCTCAGAATGTTCACTTTTGAAATTATCTGAAAACTAGTCTACACTTAACTACCAAAAAGAAGACCTAATGCTTTGGAAGGTAGACAGTTCATATTCCATAAGCCAAGTGTTTTGCAGTCAAAATTTATTACAATTAATTTTAAAAACTTTAAAGGATCATGATTTCTGCATTCAGCAGCTCATTCTTCCACATCGAAGAGGTTCTTAGAATTTGGAGAGGAGCTATTTCACTGCAACTGCTGAGCCTGAGAAGATGTTGCCACTCTCTTTATACAAATTACAGTTGAAAGTTTCAAGAATTATGGTTTAAGGAACTTACTATAAGGTTTGAGTCCATCTACTTTCCTGTAACAAAGTTGACTGATTGCTCTAGGTGGGCAAATTCCATCTTTCAAAGCAAGCTCGTCTGAGAAGTGGACTCAATAGGAAACCCTGTAGCTGAGCAAATATTTATATATATACTGCTGGGGAGAGGAAAAGAAAATTTAGATGACAGTCAGTCTGAATGACTCAGCAAACATTTGGGAAGATATGTGAGAGCTGGGATGGAGTGTGACATGGGCAGTTTTGTTTAGGAAAGAGCAAGGTTTTTGAGTTCTATGTCAAGAAGCTATATAGTTGACAATTCTATAGTAAGGACATATTGTTTTATGTCTTTTTTTTTAATTGTCATAAATATCTTTTTTTTCCATTCTCCAGTCATTTACATCCTGATAATTTCTAAGGGTTACCTCTACTTCCCTGAAACTTTCCCATGACCTAACTAGATGATAGTTTTCTTAGTTCTTATAGCATGCTGTTCAAGCTTTATGATAAATGTCACTTTTTGTACATTCTGGGTAAAGTCCACGTCTTGATTGAGAGACAAACCCAACCACAACTGGATGGGATCATTCAGTACAACAGTTTTGCTCTTTGTTTCTGATGCCTGCATTATGATTTGCATTTCACTAGGTCTTATTTTTATTTTTTGTCCTCTATTAATCCCTCATCTTTATTTTCTGAACGTCTTCTCAAGTTCTTTGTGGAACAGAGCTGGAGAGGAGGTAGGGGAGACTGACATAGCTGGCCTTGCTAAATGACCTTAAAATAATTACAAAACAATGGTAAAAATAGCAAACATTTAAAAAATACAAGTAGGCTGTGTCATGCACTGTTTGAAGTGCTTTATTTAATTCTTGTAAAAGTCCTGTGAGTTAAAGACTATTAATCTCTTCTACATATGAGAATAATTGAAAAGTGGGAAGTTGAGTAACTCTCAAGTCACACAGCTAGCCAATGGCTGACTCAGTATTTAAATGAAGGTAACTTAACTTCAAAGGTATTCCCTTAAGACTTTACTGTGTATGAATTGCACATTGCTGCTGTAACAAATTGCCAAAAACTTCTAACTTAAAAAAACACAAATTTATTATCTTATGATTTGGACGTCAGAAATCCAAAATGGGTCTACTGGGCTAAAATCAAGGTGTTGGTGGGGATGTGCTTCTTTCTAGAGTCTCCAGGGGAGAATTTGTTCTCTAACCTCTTCACATTTCTAGAGACCGCCCTTATTCTTCCTTCTTCACAGCTAGTGATGGCATTATCTTTCTCAGGGTGCTCTCTCTCTGAATCTGATTTTTCTGCCTCCCTCATCTCTATTTAAGGAACCTGGCAATGATATTGGACTCACCCAGACAAACCAGGAGAACCGCTTTATTTTGAGGGCAGCCTTTACCATGCAATCTAACATATTCAAAGATTCTCAAAATGTAGGCCTACATATCTCAAGTGGGTGAATGAACATTATTCTATGTAGCACAAGTATCTTCGGTGCAGTTCGGCTTAAAAAAAAAAAAAGAGCACTTTTTGAGCATGTATGAAATGCTGTATTCTGGGGTCCAAACAATAATCAGACACACTTCTTCCCACATGAATATCAGTCCAGAGTTGTAAGTGAAAACATTGACTCCCCACCAGAAGTGAAGTTCTTTTTCTGAACATAAGTAACGTGACTGTCCAGTGAAAAAGACACTGCCTGATGTATTCAGTAACATTTATTTCCATGATGATGTGTAATATCAGATCTTTAATGCTAATCAGACACATGACTCAATATGTTGCCCTCATTACTTTACCAAGTCAGTGAAAGACTGAACAGAACTCATATCTTCAATGAACTATGATGTACTTTTAGCATTTTATTTCATGCTATATTTGCTTACAGTGCCAACAAAGAGGTAAGGCAAATAATATTTTGCCTAGAGATAATAGAATGAGTATGAAAAATTGCATCTCATAGAACATTTAATTCTATCACAAAACTGCATATATTCCATATCAAAAGTAAGACATATAGACCATTACCTGAACCAAATATGCTTCTAACTTAGTTATTTACAACGTTGGTAAGAAGTTATTGTTTTAAGTTACAGATAATTTATTTCCACCGCTTCTGTGAATAGCAAGTAAACATTTATTGTGATTTATAGGTGTTTCACATAGTAATGTTCTCTCTCCAATAAGATGATATGCTCCTTAAGCATTTAAGAATATTTGTTTATTTATAAATTATATTTGTTGGGGTGATATTGGTTAGTAAAATTACATAGGTTCCAGGTGTACAATTCTACAGTATGTGTTGCATTTTGTGTTCACCACCCAGTGTCAGTTTTCTTTCCATCACCATGTATTTGGTGTCCCTTCCCTCCTCCACTACCCCCTCACCCTGTTGTAATCTACTGACTGTGTCCATGAGTTTTTGTTTCTTTGCTGCTTTCAGTTTTATATCCCACATATGAGTGAGGTCATATGGTTCTTGGTTTTTTCGATCTGGGTTATTTTGCTCAGCATGATGATCTCAAGGTCCATCTATGTTGTCGCAAATGGCAGTATTTCATCTTCTCTTATGGCTGAATAATATTCCATTGTGTATATGTACCACAGCTTCTTTACCCAGTCATTTACCAAGAGCCACTTTGTCTGTTTCTATGTCTTGGCCACCATGAAAAATGCTGCAATGAACATTAAGGTACCTATATCTTTGCAGACTAAACTTATGATTTAGGGTTCAGAAAGAACTTTGTGAATTTGACCTCAAAGGCAAGGGAAGTAAAAGCAAAAATAAATGAGTGGGACTATATCAAACTAAAAAGCTTCTGCACAGCAAAAGAAACCATCAAGAAAATAAAGAGACAACCAAGTGAATGAGAGAAAATATTCACGAACGATAACCCTGATAAGGGGATATTATTCAAAATACATAAAGAACTCACACAACTCAACAACAACAACAACAACAACAACAACAACAACAACAACAAAAACCAACCCAATTAAAAAATGGGTGCAGGACCTGAACAGACACCTCCTAAGAAGACATAGAAATGGCCAACGGATATATAAAAAAATGCTCAACTTCACTAGCTATCAAGGAGATGCAAATCAAAACCACAATGAGCTATCACCTCACACCTGACAGAATGCCTATCATCAATAAGACAAATAATAACAAGTATTGGAGAGGCTGTGAAAAAATGGAACCCTCACACATTGCGGGTGAGAATGTAAATTGGTACAACCACTATGGAAGATAGTACAGAGGTTTCTCAAAAAAATTAAGACTTGAGTTATATGACCCAGCAATCTCTCTTCTGGGTATTTACTAAGAATATTCTTGATACTCTTCATATTGCCTGATAGTTGCTGTGCTCACAGAAAGTACTGTAATTGTTCATTGAATATTAATTGCTGTAAGATCTTCAGAACCTTCCTAAATTTACACCTCCCAATTCTGCCATTGTAAAACCTACAATGCCAGGATCCATCTTACTGAAGGGAAGGACAGAGGAAGGATGGTTAGGTGGGGAGTAGTGTGGCAAATGAGGCATCTTCAGGCCTGGGCCTCGTGAAGACACTCAGCAGTGTGTTAGAGATAAAGTCTACAAGGGCCAAACCAAGAAGAAGGGCCAGAGGCAGATAATAAATACTGGAGAGCATCCACCAAGGATGAAGCATGAAGTAGTAGATCCAGAAATTCAACTAAAGGTTAGTCCCATGGCATGCAGGTACTACACGCAACTGTTGAATTTTAGGTGCTCACTACTATTGTGCATGGAAATACTGGCTACATTTACAAGTCCAAAGCCACAGCTGACAGGGAACAAGTACGGGAGAATGGATAATGTTCAGAATTAAAATGTGAGGATTGAGTACATAAAGCTCCCCAGCCAGAGCACCTGAGAACACTCCTATCAAGTTTTGTACTGTTCTTGGTAGAACTGGCCAAGGCAAACATGACTGAATATACTGATATTCACTGCCTCCCTCCAAGAATATTTAGCCATCTGCCCTAATTACTTTCTCACTTCCCTGCAGGACAGCATCTCATAATCCTGTAAAATATTCAAAAAGTTTACCTCCTTTTAAGTTGAGTGCAATGGTTTGTGTCACATATTTAAAAGTTTGATTTAAAAGTTTTCCACTTCTAAGCTGTATTTGTGGACTCTCCAGACAGGCACTAACTGTCCTTTAGTCCTCTGAATTGGGCTGGGAGTCCTCTCAGTGCTCAGCAGGTTGTAAGAGCAAGCCCACCGATCTCTTCGGGATAAAAATATGGCCTTTGAGTAAGAAAGTTCTGTCATTCTCTTCAGCCAAATAATTTTATATCACTTGATACATTGTCTCCTGCTAGAAATATTTCTGCTTCATTTAGGATATGCAGAATGGGGAAGTAATAAAAACAGTTAACGAGTTTTATGGCTTACTTTCTTATGAGCTGTGGTTTCTTTTATATTCAATGGGGATGTGATGGAGGTCTAGCTGTCTCCCTCAATGAGAACAAGTAAAAACATGCCTCTGTATTGTGAAAAAAGAAAGTTAAAAAATGAACCATGTGATTCATAACTTTTGAGTGTACACATTCTTAGTTGTTTCCTAACAATCTCTTTTCTCTTTCTTTGGTTACATGGCTGTTCTGTAAGACTATTTAACTGTCTCCTAAGGTATGTAGTTGTATGAGTGAATTTTCATCAGTGAAAAATGGATATAAGTGATGAAGCGATCCCATGGAGGTTTTTTTTTTGTCCCTTTTATTGTTAAATTTATTGGGGTGACATTGGTTAGTAAAAATCACGTAGGTTCCAGGTGTACAGTTCTACAAGACATCATCTATGTGTGGTGTTAAGTGTTCATCACGCAGTGTCACTTCTCTTTCCCTCACCATATATTTGAGACCCTGTCCCTTCTATCCCACCACCCTCTGCCATACCCTCAGATAACCACCAACCACTAAACCATTGATTGTGTTCATGAGTTTTGTTTCTTTGTTGCTTTCAGCTTTGTGTTCCACATATGAGTGAAATCATATGGTTCTTGGTTTCCTCTGTCTGGCTTATTTTGCTTTGCGTGATGTATTTTTGAAATGCACTTTTGTATAAGCTGTGCAGCTGCAGTCCTATAAATCTCATATTTGCTACATGTCAATGTTTATGAAGATGAGATTATGCAGGGTGTGGGTTACTGAAAAGAATGCAAGGAAACACATAAAGTCATTGCTCCCTGGGTTCTCATTTGCCATTCATTTATAGACAGTTTGGAAATGGTGAAATAGAGCTAAGAAATCTTAAGAGATGAAAAACCAATACGACTTTAAACAAACTCAGTGTACTTTCTTGTATGGTGTTATTTGCCACTTGTGTTTACATTTTTCCTAATTCTATTACATATTTCTAGAGGTCACCATATAAAGTATCACAAATATTCCAAACAATTACAGTCTCTTCCTCTTTTAAAAAAATGCTCTAAACATCTGATTTCTTATAAATCCTTGGAAGAATAAAATAAATACATGCTTAGAAATAGTTCATGTTCTAAATGTTAATATAGACTTCTTTGGGTCAAATTAATTATGTCTTACAATGATTTAATGTGAACACTGTATAGCCCTGCTTCCTGAAGCAAGTTCTTAATAGAGTTTATTATCAAATTGCAGGTTCAAATTGACAGCTTTAGTGCACTTTTATTAAGATGTAGATTTCTTTCTGTGTGTAGGTGCTGGAAAGTCTTCTGGGAGCTGCTTTGCTAAAAATAAGCCACCTGTGTCGGTAAAGGGTGTTCAATATACAATCTAATATCATTTGCACCTGCACAGTTCAAGAAGGTGATATTAGGTGAAATGAAGAACCCTTTTATGTAACTGAATGGCATATCTACAAAATCACATTTAATAAACTAGCTAGCTTCTTCCTAATGAGTTGCTACCCTTCACATCATAGATTCTTTATGTAATAGGCACACTGGCAAGATGCAAAATTGAGACTAGGGAGATTACTGAAATTTAATTACGATTCTTTCTCCCTCAATTTACATGTTCCCTACAGGACTCCTCTGGCCCATAGGTTATATACCTGTACTATTCTGGTATTTGGGCAGGAATTTTGGAACCCCACGTGTCTCCATTACCCTGACTATATGTAAATGACCTTCCTGTGTCACTTCCTGTCCATTTTACTAGCCAGGGATTAGATTAGCTACGGTTCTCCCAATCCTGTTAAATTCTGACCACCCCTCAAGAAAATGATTGCATTTTTCGTTTTAGGGCATCGAGTTCATCTGAGAAAATTAAATTCAGATCATCCCAGGAAATATAACAAGTCATTGTGGAAGTCCAGGCCCAGAAAAAGGAAAACTTAACAAGATGATGCCTAGGAAGGTTGTATTTCCAGGCCCAAGAACCAGGGCCAAGGGACGACATTCTCTCCTCCCCTTTAAATGAAATGTACTTGTTTTTCTTTTTTTTAAAGAAAGAAATAATCAGTGATTAACCTTTTTCTAAGTACAATTACAAAATAAATTTCTGGGCCATTGTTTCCTATAATAAAAATCCAGATAGAGATCTTCATGTTGGAACGTACCATAATAAAATACATCAGTAAGATATTCAAAAGATTGTCTACATTTCTACACGCTCGCAACTGATTTTTGTAAACTGTGCACACACAAAAAAATGATAAAATAATTTTTAAAAACTGCAGGTGATTTAGGTTGCCCCTGAATGCACTGAACTCCTTTGGTCATCAGCTACAAATGAGGGTTGAAACATTTTATCAGAAGTTGAGAACATCTACTCTGGATTACATTCCTTCAACTTGTCACGACAAGAAAAAGAAAGCATATGTCACAGGAAGGGGTCAGAGATACCATAGCAATGTAAAGGCATGACCTGACTAAGTTTTGAAAAGAGCCATTACTGCCTGTAGAAGAAAGATACATTCATGTCGTTACCTTCTGTTACGGTAGGTGATGATCATTGATCACAGAGTATGTTATAAAGGCAGTAAAATTATGTTGATTGATGGAACAGTTTTGCAAAGATGATGGTATTGCCTTAGACCCTGCCCTGGGTAACTCATATCTATGAGATGGTTGACTTGAGAGCAGTATGGCTCAGTCATAACTATGGTCCTGCTTTTTGTCTGTTAAGTAAAGAACCCACTCCCAGAATCAATATGAAAACTGTGCCCTCCTCAGCTGATATCCTCTAGGGGTGCATAACAGGACAACTGTTGAAGATACAACAAATATGCTGGGAAAATGCACAAACTGAAAACAGGATGTATCTCCTTCTTGTCTTTGTGCATTGTTCCTGCTCTGTGTAGGGCTAAATGAAGCCAGTCCTGAGAAACCATTTCCACTCCCAAAGTCACTTTGACCTTTTACCTCACCAGGGTTGGGTGAGAGCGAATCACCTGGCCTAGGGAATATTCTCGTCTCTAATAGGGAAGCACACTTCAACTGATTTGGGAACCACTGTGTTTTGTTAAGGTGGCTCTATGACTTAGCTGGCTTAAAGCTGTGTCCACTATTTCATACATACTGCAGCTCTGTCAGTACGCTGGTCATCTGGGGCACTGGTCCTGATGCCAACTTCCCCTTCCCATGACTTCATGAAGTTGTGTTGATGACAATGGCATTGATTTTAAGAGTATGAGCTAGCATACATTCAACACTGTTCCAACTCAAATAATTACCTTTCTCTTTTATAGAGGAGGAAAATGAACCTTAGAGACATTGTTGTTCATTAAATAAGTGCTGGAGTTATCCAGAGAGTTTGCTCTTTTCTCTCCTGCTTCAGTTGTGACCTTATTTTAGCCTCGTGTGTGTGTGTGTGTGTGTGTGTGTGTGTGTGTGTGTGTCCTAAGAATGCCACAAAACTGGGTGGCTTAAACCAGCAACACTTTATTCTCTCACGATGACGGAGACTAGAGGTATGTATATAATCAAGATTTTAGCTAGGTTGGTTCCTTCTGGAAGCTCTAAGGGAGACTGTTCCATGACTTCTCCTTGCTCCTCCTGGTGGTTGCTCATAATTCTTGGTGTCCTTTCACTTGCATCTGTATCACTATAATCTCTGCCTCCTTTCTCACGTGGTTCTGTGTGTCTCTATGTCACTGTGTCTTCACATGACATTCTTATTATGCAAGTGCAACAGTCACTGAATATAAGTTCTAGCATAATCCAGTGTGACCTCATCTTAACTAGATGACTGCAAAAATTCTATTATCAAATTAGTTCACATTCATAGGCATTGGGGGTTAGAACTTTAATGTATCACCACATCTTTCTGGAGGTCACAGTCCAATGACTACACTATTATTCCCTATTGATCTTTTAATTTCTTACTAGTAATTTTTCTAGAAATTCAGCTTTAGGAAAACAAGTGTCTGGAGGCAACCTCAGCTGTCAGCCTGGTTATGTGAAACTCCATTGAATCAAAGGTGTGCAGAGAGGCCTGGCTACTCTCTTAAAATGGGCAGGAAAGCAAAACATAAATCAGTATCTCAAACAACTACTGTGCCACTCTGAAGGGACTGGATCTCATGTGCTTGCTTTGCACCACCTTCACTGTAGCTCAGATGTTCCTTTTTTGCCCATGGACAGAACCAAATTACTTATGAGCATGTCCAGCTTTCTCTGGGAAAAGAGTGCTGTTCAAATTCCTCATCTGCAATTTTCTCACATATGATGAATAAAGGGCATAGTAGAATTTCTTGGAGTCAGGTGTTCTGACAGTTTAGAGCAGAGGGCTATGAGTGACAGGGTAAGAGGGAGCAATTCGGGGAAAGATAATAGGAATACCAAAGTTATCAGTTGGATAAAAAAAAGCAGAGAAGTGCCAGTAAAACATGGTCACTGATGAGGAAATCCAAGCAAGCAGCCTCTTCTGGGTGCAGATGGTGAGAGTTAAGGCTTTTATGTGTACTGAAATGCCACCTGCATTTCTGAGAACACTGGCACCATAGCCCAGTGTCCAAGGGGAACCTGTATGGATTTCTGCTCATTCTAATCGCTGCAGAACCAGGAACACAGGCACAGCCTCGCCACCTGCAGCTCGTTCCCGAGGCCTGCCATGCACCACCGGACAATCTGCAGTGTTGTCCTTGTTCTTTCTGTGACCCCATCGTTCTCACTGCATCATTCCACTCAAATACATTCAGCCACAGAGGCTTTCCAAATCGTTCACTTAACGACCGAGGGCAGAGCAACCTACCACCCACGAGGGAGTGAGTCACCGTATCATGAAGGCTGTGGGAAGAAAAAGGCATTTGTCAACAGATTTTGTGTGTTGTTGAAGACAAGTTCAAATGTAGGGCACGGCACAGATACAGTGGTGCACGATGGATGAGTACATTTTTGACAAGAAATGTCAGGCAGCTTCAGAATCTTCAACAGTAAGGAAATGGAAAGTTAAATGTTTGTTGTCAAACAGCCACCGTGCGATCACCACTGAGTAAGCGAGGCCTTTCCCTCTGCCAGCATTCCTCTCAGAAAAACAAGGAAGGGGACAAGGCTCCCAAGTCACTGGGGCATATTCTGGGTCTGTCCTAACACCTGGTTTTGTGGATGTGCCAGATGTGGTGAGTCTGTCACACCTTTTTGTTTGGGATGAGAATGGGGGACAAAATAGAGAAAAATATAAGATATATCTGCTGTCATGGGGCTTTTTTGAACAGAAAGAGATTCTTTTGTCTCCATGAACTTGCTTCAGCTAGTACATAATGATAATATAATAGTAATGAACCATCATGTGATAAGAGCCTCCATGCTTTAAACCAGTGGTTCTCAACCTTCCTAATGCCACAACCCTTTAATACAGTTCCAAGGGGTTGCGACCCACAGGTTAAGAACCACTGCTCTAAACTCTTTACATACAGAATTTCTAATCCAGCCAAACCATTTGTCCATTTGTGAAATGTAAACACCGATGCCCAGAGACTAGTAATTTCAGTTGATAATCAAGTCTGCCAGGCACTTAAGGACATGCTCCTTTGATTATATGGTACTTCCTCTCATGGAAGGGTTTGAAACTCTGAGGGAATTGGTATATTTTAAACTTCTATGATTTTGTATTTAAATACTATTATATAAATTACAAGGCAGTTATTGTATTAGACAGCTTTTACTGCAACACTGCTACATAAAAAGCAATCCCTAAATCCCAGCAGCTTACACTAACAAATTTTTTTTTCCTCAATCCTACGTCTGAGAATCAGCTGAAGTTTGGCTGGCCGTGGCTGAGCTTGATTGGGTTCAACTGGGTTAATTCGCGGGTCAGGCTTGGGTTTATTCCACAAATCCCATTGTAGAACAAATAGCTACTCACAGCATGCACTTCTTACTGTGATGGTAGGAGCACAAGAATCAAAAATGACATAACAGTATTTGAAGTCTTTGCTCATGCCCCATTTGATACTATTCCACTGGTGAAAGCCAGTCTAATGGCCAACCTCAATAGCAACAGCCCCACTTTAGAGAGAGGTACGTCTAAGTATGTTGGTAAAGGGCACGGTGTATGTTTCTATTGATACAATGGAGAGGGAGAGAAGAATGGACACAAAATCTAATTTATCACCAACACGTCTCTCAAATACTCACAAAACGCTGTACATTTCCCAAATATGTTCAGTAGAATCTCTGGGAAATCGATGTAGGTGTATTTTCATCCATAAAACTTCAAGGAAATGATTTCTTCCTAAAACATTAGTGAACCCGGAAACAAACCTTCTCCAGTCAAGCTTGCACATGAGAAAATGGGCCTTGGTGATAGCTTAACTGCAGCCTTGAAGAGAACCTGGCTAAACAAAGATTCCTGATCCACAGGCACTGTGAGGTAGTTAGGTATTTTGCTTTATGTTACTAAGCTTGTGGTAATTTGTTAGGCAGCATAGAAAAGAAACACGGCTTGATAATACCATTTTCCTCCCCTGAAAGACCTTAAGTTTTCACTGCTTCCTGCTTTGTTTCGTCTGTCTTTTTTTCTTTTTCTTCTCAACGGGGTAGGGGGCTGGTAGGGTTTAATATGGAGAAATTCGGAGGTGCTTAGAAATTGTTTAATTTATTGCATGCCTCACAGTACATTAAAAATTTTATCAAAAACCCAGTTGTCTAATAGAAAGATGGTCTTTCAGAATGTGTAGTCTGCCCCGCTTTTAAAAGTAAAGGTCCTCAAATAATCCTTATTGTTGACATAAGAAAAAAGATGTGTTTTATGGTTGATATAAAGAGCATATTACTTTTTGTTGGAAAAAAACCTTCAGTTGAAAGAATGAAGTTATCCGATGAGAGAGAGGTGTGTGGTAAGTTACACTGACTTTATGTCGTTAATATATTGACTTTATATTGATTCGGTATCCAATGAAAGAAACTGAAGAAAAGAAGGACATGAATTAAACTTTTTAGCTTTATACAAATAACATCTAATCAAACACTAACTGGAAAGAACTAAAACAATCTGTCCAGAGTGACTGCCAAAATAATTTAGACACTCTTCGTGAATTCTCTACATTCCTTTTATGAGGAGAGCCAATAAACAGGGGGTGAAAAAAATATTAATCCATTTTCTTTTTTGCCTTTGCCCTTCCAGAAGCTAATGCTCACCTACTACCATAAGAAGAGGCTGTCATGACCAAGTCAAACGATTTCTTTGTAAGTTTTTCTATATGGATTTATTAAGCAACCACCAACCTTTGAAATCCATCCACGTATGTCGACTTAATTCATTATTATTTTTCTGCTTTCTATTTGGTATTCTCTATGAGACTAATACTAAATGATTGCTACTAAAATTATCATTTTTTTTCTTCCCAGTTATGTGAACAACATTCAGTGGTTACTTTCTATGTGCCAGAATCTGTGTTAATTGATTTACATAAATTGCCCTCAGTCTCAAAATAGGCCTCATCAACATTACTCATAAGATCAGTAACAAGGCAAGAATTGCCCTTCTCACCACTTCTATTCAGCACTGTATAAGAATGCATAACACAAGAAAATGAAATAAAATGTAAAAATATTTGGAAGGAAGAAATAAAGCTGTATTTGTTTGACATTTATATATGCAGAAAATCCCAGAGTTGAGGGAAAAAAGGTCCCTGAAACTAGTAAGTGATTATAGTAAGTTTGTAGGATGTAACATTAATATAGAAAGGTCTATTGCTTTTCCTATATACCAGCAACAAACAGTTGACAACTAAAATTTAAAACATAATACCATTTATGTAAACACCAAAATATAAAATACTCAGGCATAAATGTACCAAAACCTGTATAGGATCTATATGGGGAAAACTATAAAACTCTGATTAAAGAAATAAAAGAGCAAAATAATTGGAGAGATACTATATATTCATAGATAATAAGACTCAATACAGTTAAGATGTCAGTTCTCAGCTTGATCTATAGATTCAAGGTAATCCCAATAAAAAATCCCAGTATGTAATTTTGAGCATATCAACAGACTGTAAAATTTATATGAAAATACAAAAGACCCAGGAGATATGAAAGAAGAACAAAATCAGAGGAATGACACCACTGAATGTGAAGACTTACCATGAAGCTACAATAATCAAGACAGCATGGTATTGGAAAAGAAATTAACAAATCAACCAACAGAAAAAGAATGAAGAGCCTAGAAATAGACAAATACAGTCAACTATGTTTGACAAAGGAACAAAGGCAATGAAGAAAGGTTAATTTTTACAATAAATGGTACTAAAATAACTTGACGTGCACATGAAAGGAAAAAAATCTAGACACAGATTTTACATTTCACAAAAAGCAACTCAACATAGACCTAAATGGAAAACATAAACTATAAAACTTCTAGAATATAACAGGAGAAAATCTAGGTGGCCTTGGCTTTTTGAATACAACACTGTATGTATAATCCATGAAAGAAAAATGGATAAGTTGGACTTTATTAAAATTGAAAACTTTGGCTCTATGAAAGACACTATTAAGAAAATTAAACCACAAGCAATAGACTGAGATAAAATATTTGCAAAACACATATCTAATAAAGGACTTGAATCTAAAATACAAAAAACCTCTTACAAGTCAACAATAAAACAAACAATCCAATTTAAGAATGAAAAAAAAAAAATCCAAAGAGACAACTCACCTAAGATATACAGAAAGCCACTAAGCATAAGAACAGATATTTAACATATGTCATAAGGAAATTGCAAACTAAAACAGCAATGAGATAGGATTCCATATATATTAGAATGCTTAAAATCCAAAGTATGAGGGTACAGAGTAACAGCAGGTCTCACTCATTTCTGGCAGGAATGCAAATGGTGCAGCCATTTTGGAAGGTGGTTTGGCAGTTTCTTACAAAGCTGAACATTATCTTATCACGTGATACAGAAATCATTCTCTTGGGTATTTCTCAAATGAGTTGGAAGCTTATGTCCACATAAGAATCTGCACATAAATGTTTATAGCAGCTTTATTCATAATTACCAAAAACTGGAAGCAACCAGGATGTCATTCAATAGGTAAATGATACATGCATGCAATAAACTATTATTCAGTGATAAAAGAAATGAACTATTAAGCAATGAAAAGACATGATGGAACTTTCAGTGTACATTAAGTGAAAGAAGTCAATCTGAAAAGGCTACCTAATGATTCCAACTATCTGATATTCTTAAAAAGATAAAAATGAGACAGTACAAAGAAAAGTGGTAGTCAGAGCTTTGAGGTCTGGGCAAAGGGACCAACAAGTGAAATACAGGGGAATTTTAGGACAGTGAAACAATTCTGTATGTTGATATAATAATGGCACATTACAATGACATTATCCTTTTAGCCTCTTTCTTAATGTGAACTATGGAATTTAACAATGACAGATCAATACTGATCCATTAATTATAAATATACTATACTAATGCAAGATATGAATAATAGCAGAAACTGTATGTGTGGGAGGGGTTACTTGAGAATTCTGTACTAGAAGCTCAATTTTTCTGTCAATATAAAACTTTTAAAAATAAAATTTATTAAATTAAAAAATGTTACATTATATTATATTCTGACTTACTACTATGAATAAAGTTTAGTTTTCTCATGTTACTTTTCCTCAGAACTCTTTCCATATATTTCTTAATTGTTGTTGAATCACTGCTCAATGTAGAGATGAATGTAATGATGTAAATACTGTTAACAGTGCACCAATGCAGACTATTATGATTATACTTTTGTTTCTGTACATCTGTTAATTTTTTCTGTAGCTTTAATTGCTCTCCAAGAACTGAAAAACACTTCTTTTTATCATCAAACATCTTGGTTAGTTTATCAATTCACATTTTTCCTGAACCCCTGTTTCTCAGAGCCCTCTGTGGTCTTGCTCCAATCAGGACTCACTTCCTGCTAGGCATTTTGTTTGTTTTTTTCCTGAACATCCTCTTCATCAACTGTCCTTAGTACGCTCATCTCACTGCTTTCTGGAGTCCCTATTTTCTGAATCCTAAATCTTCCTCTTTGTGGCTTTGCATTGTTTCACCTTAGACAAACTGGAATTAAATTTCCCAGAATGCCCCTCCCAATATGGTTCTGTTAGCACTGGCTGCTTGAGTCACAAGGTATGGAAGTACAGCAGGAGCCACGTTTCTTACCTTAGAAGGTTGATGCGGGATGCCAGTTGTGCTGAATAGGAGAAGGGACCTAGTAAATTGCCCTCAAAAACAGCTTTTACCCTCTCCTTTTATTTTTAGCACCTTCTCTCTCTTAAATTTTGAGAGCTGCAGAGCTATGTTATGCCCTTAATTTGTTTTCAGCCTCTCTCTGGTTTTGCAGCGCAAATCGACTATCTTCTCATTGGCTTCTTCTATTTAAGTTTCATGAGGGTTCAATTTTTCACTTTTTTTTGCTGCCCCATTGCTTCTTTCTGGAATAAGACCTAGCACATAGTAGGTGCTCAGTAAATACTTGGTAAACAAAAAATTCAAGTACTTAGTTCCAGCTTTCGTCACTCAGGCAAGTCAGTTACTATTTCCTTCTTCCAAATTTTTACTACCATCTTCCTCTTCTGTTTTGATTAAGTGGGCAGTAGCCTAACCCTGTAACAACATTTTATTTTATTTGCCTATACCGTTATATTAGTGGAGTTCTAGGACAGAGTAGACTACACGTGTTTTCATTTTACCATACTAGCCTGAATATCAAGCATTTTTTTTTCAACTGTTTTAAAGTTTTAAACGTATCTCTGTTTGACTCTTTTTTGAATTCTCCCAGGACAAACATGAGGCCTAAAGATGGGAACATTTGTATTTTGTTTTAAGAATTTTGTGGCTTCTTCGACTTCTACTCTCCTCCATTACGCTGTGATGTTTAGTATTATTTTTTTAATTTAATAGCAGCAGTTATCGGACCATTTACAATTTTTCCATGAGGTAAGTATACTAGACTTCAGGAACTCTTGGGCTTTCTCCTTTCCCTGAACTCTAAATAAATTATGACACATTTATTTTACAGCTGAATTAGGTGCCAGGAAAGATAAGAGAATCTATCTTCCATTTCTCGGATAAAGGCTGATCCTTCCAGCAGTATTCATGTAATGACTCACTCATTATTGATCAAGGGGCTAGAAGGTCTAGAAGATTTTGCATTTTGAGAATTTGGGAGTAATTTATGATAACAAACAATACTAGGAAGAGAGTGTTTCTGCATGTTTGTTACTAAATGCAGCTGTCAAATTCAGATGCCAGTATGTGTAACCCAGACGTATACATGTGAAGAATTTTGTCGTTAACACGTAGTGTTTTCTAAAGTCAAATAACTTGGTAGCGTAGCGTTGTGTAGCTTAATGGTCTTTGGCTTATTTTCTCTTGGCTCCTTACTAAAGAGTAACTTCTGGTATAAGTTATAAGTGCAAAAAGTATTCAGCCAGCAGGCACTAGGGCATTCTTCTACATTCAAGACAATGCTCTGTAGCAGTTATTAGCACTGAAGACAGATGCCATTCATCTCCTCAGGTTCATTTTTCAATTTGTTAAGCATTTCACCAATGCTATAAGGCTACTACTCACCTGTCAAAAACAAAATTTTATAAATGACATCTTTGAAGGAACTCTGTCTGATGACAGAGGTTTTCTAAGTTTCTAGCACCGCCTTTCTCCTGAACGAATAATGGCATTATTGTTTTAAGGGGACGTAAAAATCAAGTAACTTCAGTTTGAAATTTAAGTATTCTGTTGAATTCTTAAAAAATATTTATTGAGCCAAGTTTGGTACAAAACGTCTGTCTATAGTCATGCCCAGAGGTGAAAACAAAAATATTTAGCAATTAGAGGTCACAAATCATATAATCAGAAAGGAAATGGCTAAAATATTGATGTCCCCCTGCCATACCATAAATTACCTGTTAGCTTCCAGCTTGTGAGAAAGTCCTCCGGGTCCAACGGGAAGGGCCAGGGGCATATGGCAGAGTCATGGCAACAGCTGTTTACCAACCATTACAGCAATATTTCAGTATTTTGACAACTAGTATTGATGCCCTAGTACCTGCTGGCTGAATATCACCTGAGTCACACTGAATGTGAATTTCTCTCATGGTAATTTCTTGCAGTGTGACTCACGGACTTCTCCTTAACCTCTCTGAGCTTAATTTTTTCACCTGTTTCCCAGTCTACCTTGATTGAGCTGTAGCTCCCATGTGTCATTTCTCAATTCCTGTCCAGGTTTTCTAGGTATATCCAGGGTGCACAAAGACTCCCTAAACCTGTGTTCTCTGGGAAGGAAGACTCCATGGGAGGAACTAAAAAGTGCACAATTGGACCAGCAAGGGGGCTATGACATTGTATGAGCAGGATACACCTTGTGGAATTAAGAAGCCACTTGTACAACTATCAGCTCCCGAGCCTCACTGCTGTTGCTATGTTCCAGAAGGTTCCTCTGCCAAAGCTGTCAGTCACTGATAATGTTACTATGATATGCTTGCTACCTCTGCTATGATCTGGACCTGAAAAAAGGATGCCTTACCTTTTGGCCCAAAGAACTTAGTTCAGAATTCAATTCAAATCTTGCACTAGTGGAGGTGAATGTAAAGCTAAATCCCACTTGGAATGCTGGCTACAAGGGAATTAGGAAAACTGTTTAGCTTTCTAGCCTCAGTAGTACCAGAAGACAACTGAAAGGCATCAGTGAATTTTGAACAACCCAGTCCACATTATCTGCCATGTAAACCCAGGTCTTTTAGACCCCAGAGATGAAGTTCACATCTAATAGATCATCTTAAATGCCACTTCTACCTTAAAGATAAGGCCAACATGTAAAACAGTACTATTATGCTTATGCTGACAATTTACAGATTATAAATTACTTGGACAGATGAAAAATACAAAAAACAAAGAATTAAAAGAAAAGTTTTCCCAAAACACACATGTAAGATGTATAGCCCAGTCTTTAAAGCCAAATTATTATTATTATTTTTTTATTTTAATTCATTTTTATTGTTAGACTTATTGGGGTGACATCTGTTAGCAAGGATTAAAGCCAAATTATTGATTATTTAGATTATACTATATAAAAATATCTGAATTTATTTTGCCAAAGCCTTAACTTATCTATTATTTCAATAATGGGGTGATTTAATATTAACTTTGGTTAGTGAGTAGATTTTCTTTTAAGTAATTCTGTCTGTGGTAGCTTTGAAATAAACTCATGGGTTGTATACCTTTGTAAAAGATAATGTGCTATATGGACAGCCTTGAATGAACATACATTTTTTAAAATACTTATTAACCATGGACTTCACCTCCCTCTGTATGAAAGGGCAAAAGTTGTGCTTCAAAAAGGAAACATCACTTTTTCATTTGTTTATCCAGGATTATAACCACCATGTAAAAACTGAGCCTCTCTTACTATAGACAAAAATTGGCAAAATTTTCTGCTAAAGGAATTTCATTCTTTATTGACATAATATAAGCTATAATCTATGGGAGCCATATGTCAATTGAACTGCGGGGACTTTGCAATATTAATTGCAATTACTAATGTATTCAATTTACAGATTTTAGTTAAATTTATTATGTAAAACTGTCATTTTGTATTTTAAACACATTACTATCTAATAATCTCACTGCTCTTAAAATAGAGCATCAGAAAATCCAGGTTATTTAGGAAAGACTATGAAAAGTGGACTAGGAAATATGATAAAACTGTTTTCTGGAAATAGTCTTATGAATCACAAAATGATCTGGGGTCATTTGAAGATAGGCACAGCCAGGAATTGCTGACAAGCTCTGAAAGGAAACAGTACTGAACCTGACAATGTCTTGAGAACTGTAAGGGGGCAATAAGCAATCGCAGTTTTCAGATTCGGGAGGCAAAACGGGAGTGGGCTGCATTGGGGGTCTGGGGCTGAAATGGGGTGCTCTGCTACTGAGATAAGTTGTGAGTAGTCTCGGTGAGTGTTGATAGGTTGTGTGTGTGAGTGTGTGTGGTGAGTAATCATAAGAGCAAAAACATTGGAAAAATTTTCATTTGTTGTTTCCCCCCTATGTCTTTTTGTTAGTGTTTTCTATTATGTTCTACTTTTTCTATTATTCCAGGCAAGGGCACGTGTAATTTAAAAACCACCTCTGGACTGGCCCTACTCATGCCCCGTGCTTCACAAGTTCTTTTAAACCTAGACCAACACACACCATTCACAGAGACGTTAAACAAATGGCTTAATTATTTGCAAGAGAGAGGTAAATTATAAACCAATTCTGAGGTTATATATACTTTATGAAATCACGTAAGAAATTGTCAAGAGTATTTGTAATTATGGAAATGAAGAGAAAACAAGTGTCCTTCCACTTGCCCCATCACATGACTGATGAGGCTGACAGCTCAAATAAGAAGTTCACTGAGCACTCCATGAATTAAGCCTCCATGTGTGCTTCTAGGTTATAAATTAGTAGAATGAACCCAGAAATGAAATAATAGTTGATTTCCAGGCAATTAAAACAAAAAGAAAAAGCTAATTTGGACAAACTAGAAAGGCTTTTTTCCCTTGTCAACAGCATCCACAGGAAACAAAACAAAACAAAACAAAAATTCCAACCAACCAAGCACCCAAAACACTTTTTTTGTTGTTGTTGTTAATTCTAGGGAGCGGATAGTGGTAACAATGGAAGGCATTTTCTTTAGTGAACCTGATTGGCTGTTAGATTATTTTTATACCATTGTCTTCCTGTTTTGATGTTCATGAAAGCCCGGTTTTCTTTAGAATGCTGATAATTGTTCCTTAACGTGAGTTCCTACGTGCTGGGTTCTCACAGTGCTTTTTCGGGAGGCATATAGAGCCTTATCCTGATCTCCATCACAGTGCCAAATTCCTCTAGGAAACTTACAACAGTTTTTCTCAAGACTGAGAACAGTAGAGAAATTTTTCTTTTTTAAGTGAATGTATGGCTTAAGATCACAGTCCGGAAAGCAGATTAGCAAAGTATTGTCAGGTTCTATAAGAAGCCCAAAAGGGCTTCAAGGAGAAATTATTCTGTGAATAACTGTTTCCCCCTCCACTGAGCCAGGCCCATCTGAACTGCTGACCTCAGCAAGGACATTGTTCAATGTTTTTCTGCTCAACACAGTATTAATTTTGTTCTTACAAAGTGCACTGAAGAAAACAGCTACCCAATTACCTCTAACTACACCTACTTTGAAACTATTGGATCAATTCATTAAATATGATTGTCGAAGTCCAGGCTTTTCAGTTTTTATGCAGATAGCAGCCCAGACTAGAAAGGCATGAGTATGGCTGATGAGAGCCTGAGCAAAGGATCAGAGCATTTACATTGTTCCATGTACTCATATTACAAAGCAGTAAATGTTAGGACCACACAGGACTCTCAGTAATAATGAGATATACAAGGAAATCCAATCATGTTTTCTGAGTCTAATTTTTTTTTTTTCACTCTTAGAAGAGAGGGTTTTGAATTGCTAAAAGCAAGTACTTTCAAATGTGGCCAGCTTTTCACATGATACTTCTAAAATGCACTTAGATTTTTATTGCTCTTTTATACGACCATAGGCTTATAAAAAGCCCATGACTTTGCTAGGTTTGTGCAGTGGGTCAAAGGTACTGCAGTTGCCTACAGGAGAAACAGCGGTAGGAAAGAATTCAAATCATGTTACTGTGTGAAATAAGGCATGCTTGTTACCTCAACTAAGGCATTTGACAACTCGGGTATAAGGACAGTCTAGATCTTCACTGTCATCTCATTCCTGGATTTAATTTTATACTCCACTTCTAACACTCTCTAAATCTAATTCAAGACACAGAACAGAATGTATGTATGTGTATGTGTGTGCATGTGTATATATATATATTTTTTGTTGGTTTTTTAATCGCACATTGCTGGATACACTCCAAGAAAATTAAAAGTTAATCTGTTTGATGAATCATTGTTTTCACTAGCAAGATTCTTCTACAAGTGAAGATATATTATAAAAAATTTCCAAACTGAAGAAAAACTGACCCCCTATTGGGCCAGAATTTGAAATAAATCACTTTTCTGCAGCAGATCTCATAGTAGCCAGTGCCTGGGCCTTGCTCTTCTCCATTTTCTCCTGATGGGAGAGATTCTGTATCACCTTTGGAACAGATTTCAAGGTTATCAGTTAAATCTAACATTGGATCCTGTTCCCTGGTTAAATTATCTCTTCATGACTCAAAAAAAAAAAAAAAAAAAAAAAAAAAAAAAAAAAAAAAAAAAAAAAAAAAAAAGAGCAATGTTTTGGAGACAAATTTTTAGATATTCCTGTTCTTTACAAAACAGAAAATCCACCAGATAGCTGATGTGTGAGGAAATCTGTTCATGTTAACCCATTTCCTGTTTGTCCCGAGAATACTCGCTGGTGGTGCTTGTGGCTGCAGCATTTACCCCGAGATGATAACTCGTGGATTACAGTCCTAACTTCACCCCCAGAGTTTGCCATAAAATATCTCACTTTTATTATTTTCGCATCGCTCTAGTACATCGATAGTCTTTGGAAACAAATGACATCATTCTATTTATAGCATTCTGTTTTTACTAGTGGTATTTCCATTTATAAAATATAGTAATTTGTGACCCGTGAAAATGTCAAATCCTAGAAAATGTAGCATTCGATGCATGAAAAAAACAACTAAATACTCATCACTGTATACACTTCTGTTATGTTAGGATTAGAGACATTATATTTAGAAATAACCCCAAGAATAGTCTTTATATTTTATTTTCATATTGACAACCAGGCAGATTTGCTTCAGCCTCAAAGAGTGTGTTTATATAAAATTAAATGAACGTGGTAGTAAGTTGTACTTTTTGTTTGAACGGGAAATGGGTTAATACGTGACTCCGGTGTGAACTGTTTTAACTCTGTTTTATGTTAGTTGTGGTTGCAACAGTAAATCTGAACTCCTTAAAAATTCAGTCTTTCACTTGAGTAGCCTTGACTGTCTTTAGGTGTGATGATGGGCTTCACAGCAGGGAGACAGCACAGTACGGACCTGGAACTGGCTGTTGGGCTTGAGGCAGAGAAGCCTCAAGTAGAAAATGGTATTTGATGCATTTGTTGACAGTGTAAGTCAGGGATCTGTTAGGAAAAGCTATCTGAAAATATAGCAAGAACACAGTAGGCAGACAGTACGAGGAGAAAGAATCTGGAACTTCCAAGCGTATCATGAGAAGCTGATCAGCAGTTATAAGTCCATTGCCATCTCCTGGACAACAAGGACACCAGACAGATTCCTCAGACAGACTGATGAACCAGGGGAGAGGCAGATACACCATTCACTCATGAAGCAGGGAATGTGATCTTGGGAAGAAATCCACTCGTGTAATTGGGACTCAGAATTATGGTTGGGCCAAACTAGTTGGGGTAACCACTTGCTGACTGTTGCCTACTTGGTGAACATCGCACTGCCTAGACAGAAACTAATACAGGCTTAAAAACAAGAGTGACAAGGTTTCAGCCAGGAGAAAAAAGAAATAGGAATCGAGTAGGACCCAAAACCACTAGGGAAACACAGTGTATACACATTTCACTTACAGAAATAAATTGCTTTGTTCACCTAAAAGGTGGTGTAGGAAATCCAAAGGTTACAATGATAAAAAAAAAAAAAGGGCTACTTAAAGACTTTTTCAAAGATAATCTCAACTGCATGTGATTTTTGTTCCACATTCTTTTGAACTCCATATAATACCAGGGGTGCCAGAAAAACGTGTACACATTGTAGCAAGGTGCAATATGACGTTCTATCAAAAGATGGTGTTAATCAAATGAATGCTAGCATCACCATGCGACAGACAGGACAATCAAATAAAATGGCTGAAGCATAGTCGTCATTTCAGGAGCACAAGACCATTTTGAAGTGGTATTTGAAATTTGAGAGATTTGTTGGTGTTTCCCCCACATTCTCTTAACACTCCTTGACTTTCACCTATGGGGGACGACCTTAAAAGATGTGGTGTACCATAGAAAACTGGCTACACTGGCAGTAGGTACTTTGAGAAGAAACTGAAACAGTATGTGAAATGATACAAGTGGACACTTTGGTCAACGTTGCTCAAGTAGTTCACCATAATCAGAAGTGTCTGGATGCTGATGGTAACCACTTTGAGCACTTCTTATAACTGCAGAAGTCAAATGTGACGTATTCATCTTTTGTTATTGGTATGTATTGAGTATTACCATTTTAATACAGATTTTTCCTTTCTGAAAATGTGTATCTATTTTTTGGCATCCTCTGTAGATGACTTCCCTCTAGTCTACTAATACAGAAGAGCCAGGAAGAGAGTGCTTCTTTGGTTGCTGAAGGATACAACTATAGGAAAACAAGAGAAACAAAGTACGCCTAGTACAAATTCTTGGAACCAATAAATAACAATTTGTCTTTCAGCAAATTTTTACTGAAGCCCAAATATGTGCTCCAGGCATGGGAGCACAAAGAAGAATGACATTAGCTGCCCGCCTTGAGAAAAGACCAGTGGAATGAAAAGCTTACATATAACGAGATAATTGCAATACTAAATCATAAAGACTGCAAGAGACGTGCTAACAAAACAGAGGGAGTTATAGGAGGTGGTGGCTGCTGGAACAAGAAGGCATCAGGCTAGCTGTTGAGTTCACTGGAATGAAAAAGAGACAGACATTCTCAACAATAAAAGCACCTTCATTTGCATAGCAAATTAGAGTTTCAAGACATTTTCAATATGGCATTGTATGTGCTACACAAAGAGTCCATTAATGCAGGTATTGTCCCTGTTTTACAGATGTGGACACAGGCTCTCAGCAGAAAAGTGACTCACTCAAGCCACCCAAGAAGTAAGTGGGAAGAGGGCCAGGTCTCGCAATCACATTAGAGAAACTCCTGGTACACGTAACTTTACAAGCATGTGAGTTCAGTTCAGTATATTCTGACTCTATTCATTTGGCAAAGCAGCATCAATATAGTGTGACAGACTCTCTTTCTGACCAAACTTTAGAGAGTCTCTTCTGAGCTCTCTTTGCAACCAGGCCTCCACCTTGGGCCTTGTACTTCGCTGCCTAGCCCAGCTGTAGCAACATTTCTGCTGAAATCATTTAGTGAGAATCTCTCCACCCTGGATAGCTGATCAAATTCCTTGTCCCCCACCCTTGATGTCTGACAATCCTGACTGGCCTTCAGTAAGAATTCCAGGTCAGGTCAGGTTAATAAGAATCCCTCTATCCTGGATGTCCCTTAGTAATTTTCCAAACACTAACCCTCTCACACTGCGTATTAGCTAGAAAGCCCAAGTTGTCTTTGCTATAATACATTTAGAGTTAAACCTGATTTTTCTCCCCTTTCGCAATAGTTTTCACATCTATTACAACAGTCTTGAATGAGGGCTTCCTTACCATTTAAACAAGTGTCAGAGTAGTTTTTTTTTTTTTAAACACTGGTATTGCTGAAAGATAAACTGAGGCATACTAAAATGTTGATTAATAAGACTTTATTTAAGCAAAAGTCAATGTGAATTGGGCATCACCTAATCTAGCAGCTTGAACAGAGCTTTGAGGTGCCGCACAAAATGAAAGATTTTTATAGGCACAAGGGAGCCAGAGGTGTGGCCACAGCACAATCACCTCCTTTCTCAGCTAAAAGATAATCCAGGACCATCCTACTTTCAAGAACAATTTCAGCAAGAGCCCAGGGTTTTTGTAGGCCAGCTATTGCTTTAGCCCCAGATTCTGTAATACTTTCCAGAGTTAAGGGGAGGTGCCTGATCAGAGTCTCCTTTGCACTTATGGCTAGCCAGGGCAGTAGGGATCTGCCAAAGGAAATGAATTTTTAATCATGAATGCCTCCTGGTCATGCCCATTTGAATTTGTGGCTTGTGACTGGAAGGTGACAGTCACGGAGACCAGTAAAATGTAAGGGTCTGTAGACCAAACAGGTGTCTTTATTCTAGTTACCTTTGCCTGGATACAAGGTTTGGAGTTGTTAACCAGAGACAGGGAAATGAACCCTTAGGGTCAGGGAGTCTGACATGGTAGAAAGGGGGTTGAGTTTGTTTTACAGAAAGTGAAACACTGGAAATTAGGGAGAAGTTTGTGATGGGAAGAACTGCAGGATCACCAGTGTGGGGCATATCCAAGGGTCTTGTGCACGTTGGGTCCCTTGTAATGGTGGGAGATATGAAATCAATGGCATTACCTTTCCAGGCCACAGCAATACGAAAGGTGAATAAAGAATCATAAAGAGCCCCATGGTGTAAGGATCAGAAAAAGGACAATGTTGGAACGAGAACTGATTCTGGATGGTAAACACATAACACAACACATAGACCATGTATTGTAGAATTATACACCTGGAACCTATGTAATTTTTACTAATCAATGTCACCCCAAGAAATTTAATTTAAAAAAAAAGAAAGAAAAAGGATGGTCAGAGACAGAAGGAGAAATGGGAAAAAATGTCTTGGGAGAAAGCAGTCTACTTCTGTGTCAGCTATAACCCTTACACATCATAACTTGGCAGTGCTGACCTTGGTCAAGAGTACTTGGTAGATCCTTTGCATGAATCTCACTTTTGAAAAAGCATCAGAGTAAAATATTATCTACTTTTAAATTACAACAGACTTAAAAATGCTCATATTTAAAGATCTGATGAGAGTTCTTTATAAAAGAATTGATGAGGAAATTGATTTTTTTTGTGATATTTTAAGATGAGAATTTGAATTATGAGTAAGTGATAACATTATACAAGGACATATCATATTTTTAGGAACTTCATAATTTTCAGAACACATATTAATAACATGCATTCATACAAATATATCTGTAAGTAAAAATGTAAGAAGATTCATCATCACTTATTTGGCAATGCTTCCCATATGATTTAACATACCAAATAAACATATTAGTTTAACATCTCTCTTTTACAAGGTGAGAGAAAAATCCTTTCAGATTGTTCATGGGGCCCTGTGGAAAATCTGAGATACTTTGAGGTCAGAAATACTCCATTTCAAATTTGATTTGGGAAACTTGTCAAAATGTTAAAAGGTTTGAACATTTTAGGAAACAGAATCACCAATTATTATGAAATAATTTACTCTTTAATCAAAGTGACAATGGAAGATTTTAAAGGCAAATAGTAAAAATTACAGGGTAAGACATGAAATCTTTGCTTTACAGGTTATTACCCAAAAGGTAAACAAACAAACAAACAAAAACCTACACGATCTTCTATCAAAAGCAGACAAAAGCAGACTATTAATCCAAGAAACTTTGTACTTTGAATAGAGAGCAAATGGAATTCTAATTTTACACCAGTGTACTTTTGATATTAAAATTCATTTAAAAAAAAATTAAAATCCCTTCCAATCTAGTCAGCTTGACCACACATAAAATTTCTTTCCAAAGATTTCTTTTCCACAAATCGTCTACAACTTTTTTATATCCATTTAGATTTTGGGCTATGTTTTTGCCTCTTCCTCATTCTGGAACAATCAGTTGTTTTACTTTCTTTACTTCTTTTTCATATACAGTTGTCCCCTTCCAAACTTATTTCTAAGGAGCTTTCATTACATATATTGATTAGAATTCTTAAGCTTTAGAATACTTAATTGCTACTAAAACTGAGTAGCAATTTCTGAACTGTTACACTAGCATTCTATACACTGGAAAATTTATAAATACATCTTATAATTTCTAAAAGCATATTCTTTCTCATAGTAAATTTTCTTCAATGTAACACAAAGCTTGTCTATTAAAAGACCCAATGTCTTTAGCTCCTCTGTAAAAGGAAGCCCCAAGAGGATAAACCAATAATCAGTAGTTAAAGTTGCAGTATTTTATTTATCTTACCAAAAAGATTTTGGAAACGATTTTAAAGTAGATTAAGCATAATTACTGTTCAAAAGTTCACTTAGAAACTTTTATCTTACATCTATTTAACTTGTTCTTAACAATTATGTTTAGATTACTCATAAACATTTCATGAGACATTAAACAGCTAACCATCACCTTATCTTTCTTTGATGACAAATTCTGTAACAGATAAGAGCTTATTTCACTTTTTGTAAACCTCGGTAGAATAAAAGTATTATATTTAATGATTCTAGCTCTAAAGAAATGCCTGTTTTAATTAAACCAACAAATTTAAACTAGCTTTTACTTACTGAAGATTATCCTAGATCACATGAATTTGAAAAACACTGGGGTTAGTGCCTAAGTTTTTGAGCATATACTTGAAAATAAACACAGCAAGTGCTTATCATGCACCAGGCTGTCTCATTAAAGCCTCACAACAATTACACTATTTAGATTACACTAGATTATTTCCCATTTTTCAGGTGATAAAACTGATTCTCGAAGAGTAACTTTCCCACGCTCAGCTAGACACTGAACTTCCTAATTTATCCCAAAGTTGATGGCTTTTCCTGTATGCTATACTAACTAAAAGTGTGATTTGGTCCTTTATAAAATCAAATATAGTATAATGATATATACCTGTTAAGTTTTAATTGGTGTAAGTATTAAAATTGGGTGGTGGGGTGGCTGAAAATCAGGTACTGAGAATACTCATGAATTTTTGCTCCTATCTGAGCTCTGACTAGCCACTCCATTATGGAAATAAGTTCAAAAACAGTGATTTGGGACTTCGGCCTGTTTATACAAACAACATCCAAGGGTATATTGACTTGGCTACATAAGGAGTAAAAGTAAATTGATCAATGTTTTCGCTTAAAAAAAAATTCTTTCAAATGTCTTATCATGTATCAGCAGGGACAAACAGTAAATATTCCTGCCAGTACTGAACAACCCATAGCTGCAAGAGGCATCCCAAAGTGAATACAAAAGACACTACCCTCCGAAGATTCAGAGCCACTCCAACCAAAAGAAAAAAAACCAATCCAAAACCAAACAAAACCCAAAAACCAAACAAAACCAACCGACCAACCCAAAGCCTTACATACTTTCCCTGAGAGACAGTAGCAGTCAGTGGAACCCTAAAACCAAATGAAATATACATCTCACATTTCTGTCTGGTCATATTTTGGGGGCCTCCAGCCTGGAGATTACCAAGTCAAGCTCTCAGGACAAACAAGAAGGCAACAGCTGTCCCCGTGAGAGAAAGGATACCAATAGGTATCTAAAAGCAAATTTACAACTCACGAGAAAGATTTAATTCTTACCAATTTTTTTGCCTACCAATCTGAAAGGAAGGGACAACCTTGAATTTTATGTTCCTTTCCACCAGACAGCACACAGATAGATCTGAATTCTTACCCTTTGCCATCTTCCGCCATTTTCCCAGGATCCAGTCGGTCTGCAGGCTTTGGAGCTCGTCCGGTGTCTCAGCAGGTTCCATCCTAATGACCAGAAACTGAAGAAAGGGGAAAATAATTTTCCCCGTACGCTTTATAGCAGGCGCTTGGCTGAAACCAGGGCACCTCATAACTGGATAAGCTTCTCCAGGTTAAAAGTTCTCAGCTGTGCCACTGGAATTCAAGATTAACTTTGGTAAAGTTAACCTGCTTGGTCAGCCTTACAACAAAAACTTATTTACCGGCGGCCTCACAAAGGGCCCAGCTCAGTTTAAGTCGGACTCAGGCTGACCCTGCAACTGGTTCAATTTATAATTCGAACCCAATCTGACCCACTCAGTCCGGTTTCTAAGTGAGACCCAGTCTGACCCCAGAAGCAGTCCATTTTCTAATTTGAACCGAGTCTGACGCCCAAACCGGTCCAGTTTCGAAGTAGGACCCAGTCTGACCCCGGAACCAGTCCAATTTCTAATCCAAGCCAGTCTGACACCCCCCCCCCCACCCGGTTCTATTTGTAAGTAGGACTCAATCTGACCCCGGAAGCAGTCCAATTTCTATTCAAATCCAGTTTTACCGCCCCCACCCGGTCTGGTTTCTAAACAGGACCCAGTTCGATGCTAGAACCAGTCCGGTCAGACCCAGTCTGACTCCGGAATTAGTCCAGTTTCTAATTCAGACCTAGTCTGACCTGACCCGGTCCAGTGTCTATGTAGGACCCACTTCGACCAGAACCAGTCCGACCCTGGGCCTGTCGGTTTGGAAATCAAACCGAGTCCTACTTCCTCCAGCCGTTTCCGGACTCTGTGGAGAAAGAAAAGCGCCACTGAAGCCTGGAGGCCCTTCACGCGACAGCCATAAAGGCGGGACTGGAGCGGTCCTTGGCCACCAGGCCTGAGGGGGCACAGCCATTGGAGCGGCGGCACAGGTACCGACGCCGGGTCAGTCACTGCCTCCAGGGAAAGTTGCGTTACCGGCTGAGCCGATTGTACCTCAGTTCTTGTCTTCGTGGGGGGAGGGGGGGAGTCCGCGCAGAGACGGTGTGTGCGAGCTCGCAGCGGTACCAAGTTTGTTGGCGAAGTGGAGACGCTCCCCAGAGTGTGGCGTGGGCTGCCCACGAGAGGGAAAGCCGGCCGCTCCGTACACGGCGTGGAGGTTTTATTCTGTGGGGTCTTAGCTCCCTCTCTAGTGTCATTTCCCAGCCGGAGTGCCCTGCCCCCCCTTCTTGCTCCCAAGGTTGTCTGAGCTCATTGACGTGGCCCTGAGAAGCAGTGCTAAGCGGGGTGTCCTCCCCCCATGTCCAGCACTTCTTCTTCTTCTAACAACAAATCTTGTTGACGGAGGGGCGCGTGCGAGCCGCTGTCCTGCTGGGGGAGGTGTTCGTGCCCCAAGTGAGGGCAGCTGTGAGGGCCTTGACCCAAGCAGGGGCCCTCCTGGCCGGGCTACCTGCTGCTGCTCTACCTGCCTGCCCTTTCCGTTGTTTGAGGGCATCTCCTTTGGTTCCATTGTTTTACACCAGAACCATTAAAAGATCAACTGAGGTGTGTTAAACTCTTTGAGATTGTTTTGAGCGAAAATAAATTCTTGTCAGACAGCATTCGCTCTAACAGGTAGAAAGGAGCTCCGAGGATTGGTTCAGAGTGACACTCCTGGGAAGAAGGGAGGGGTGACGAGGAGAATCCACAGCGCGGCAAAGCGGGTCGCTCACTGCCACGTTACTTCCCTTGAGGACACGGCAGGGGCCTCTGAGGCACGTCGTCTGACCAGTGTGGCTGATCGGAGGATCCCTAGTGACTGGTTTAAGATTTCCTTGCTGGGAGAGGCGCAACTAAGTCAAGTCTGGGTTTGGCGACCTAGGGCTTCGCGTAAGAGACTATTTGGGCTTGTTTTTAACAGTATTGCTGTATTCAGACAGCGAGTAATACATTCACCACCTTCAAAAAGGCCGAATTAGGAGTCTATTCCAGAAGCCAGCGACCGGGGTGGGGGTGGGGGGACTGACGTCCAAAAACCTCACGGCCCCTAGCAAACTCGGGGGAGAATATTTAAAGGCAGAAACCACAACCAGCTGGGAGAGGGAGATTCGCCCAGCGAGTTAGAGAAGCTGAGAGAAGCAAGTTAAGGTGGGCACACAGGGGCGTTTCCTGGAATCGGTCGGACGCGGGCTTTTGGCGGTCTCAGTGGCGCGGGCGGGAAAGTCCCAGGGCCGTTAGCAACACGATGCATTTTCAAATGCAGTACAGCTCAAAACAAAATGGAGTATAATTCATAACATGGTGTCACTTATGTCAAGGGCCCTTATTTCATTCCCCACTGGTTTATGTGCATAGAGTCAAATCATTGATTCATGTATATCTTGATCATCATCCCGTTCTGCTAAGGCAGCGGTTCTCAACCTGTGGGTAGCGACCCCTTTGTGGGTCGAACAACCCTTTCACAGGGGTTGCCTAAGACCATCGGAAAACACAGATCAGATATTTACATGACGATTCATAACAGCAGCAACATTACAGTTATAAAGTAGCAACGAAAATAATTTTATGGGGGCCACCCCAGCATGAGGAACTGTAGTAAAGGGTTGTAGCATTAGGAAGGTTGAGAACCGCTGTGCTAAGGGATTGTACTGTCCCCTAAGGACCATAAGCTTGACAGAACTTATACGATTTTATATAAAATTTGTGAGACAATTAATAAGTCATGGTCCGATTATTACCCCTAACAGGAGTAAGGTTAAGGGGCCTGAAGCAGCTGAAAGGAGAGTAGCGAGCCAAGTGGACCAGTTGAAACATGCGTTAAAACCAATTTTGGGAACTCTCGAGCTTTCTTTTTCTATTGACCTGATAAGTTCCCCGATGTAGAGTTCACTATTAACTAAAGCCACGGTTCTTATAGCTGTGGACCTGGCTACACCTAGACCTACGAGTAATGGGACAAGAAGAGGGGTTCCCTTCTTGCATGTCGTTAGGCCCTCGGGGAGAAAAATGAGGGTTCTTTGCATACATCATTGCAGATACATACATCATTGCAGATAGCATGGCTAACAAAGAGGGTTCGGGTGTATACAATGGTTTTGGGAGCTCAGGGAGGGGGTTGGGGTTGTAGGAAGGGCTCAGGGTGGATGAGGGCAAAGATATTCTAGTGGGGACAGATCTGACTGGGATAGGAAGAGGTAGTTCACCCAGGGGACCTATCGGTAGGAACGCAAGGAGTTGGGGAGGTGCAAAAGTCTTATCTTTAGGGGGTCTGCAGAGGCGTTGGCTGTCCATCCTGAATCTCCTGCCTTGAAGCAGTAGTGGTGAAGCCAGGCGGTGATCCCATAGACCTTGACAGTGGTGGGAGTAATTAGGATAATAGTGTAAGGTCCTTTCCAGGTTGGAGTGAGTCCTTTAACAAATTTCTTGACCCACACGGTGTCTCTGGGTTGGAAGGGATGGGCTGGATCAGAACAGAGCAAAGGAAGAGTTTCTCGAACCTGCTTATTTATGAACGTGGGTCTGGGTTCTCTGCAAAACCTGTAAGAATTTAAGCAATGAGGCATTATGCGTTTCAGCTAAAAATGTATCACGCAACTTTGGGAGAAGAGGTGGTGGTCTTCCAAACATTCTCATATGGAGTGAAACTCACCCGGTAAGGGTGTACATCTGGCCTTTATCAAGGCTAGGGATAGTAAATTGGCCCAGTTTTTACTGGTCTCTAAAATAAACAGTTAAAATTTCCTTTAAGGTTCGCCTCATCTGTTTAGCTTGCCCTGAACTCTGGGGCCTGTAGGTACAGTGTAATTTCCGGTTAATATTTAGGGTTTTTCCTATTAGCTGAGAGACTTTCGAAACAAAGCCTGGCCCATTGTCAGACCCCAGAGTCAGAGGCAGTCCAAACTGAGGTATAATTTCATGTAATAACTTTTTTACTACCATGACAGCTGTCTCTTTCCTTGTAGGGAAAGCCTCAACCCAACCAGAATATGTGTCTAGAAGAACTAGAAGGTATTTGTACCCTGCTGCTGGTGGCTTTATTTCACTGAAATCTATCTCCCAATGTCCCCCTGGTGAGGACCCTCTAGCCCTAACTCCTATGATGGGTCTTTTTCCTTGCCTGGCATTTATTTATGCACATATTAGACATTTAGAGATGGCTGCGTCTACTATTAAATTAAGCTTTGGGATACAATATTTCTCCCTTAACAGCTCTGTTAACTTGGTAAAACCTAAATGAGTAGCCTGATGTAGTTGGGTAGCTATTGTCTAGCCCAGGACCTTGGGGAGGACAGGTCTTTGCGGGAGAGGTGGGCTCCCTTCCCAGTGGCAGTTTGGTTGTAATCTGAGTACTTGGGTTTTCCTGACAAGTTGGGTTCTGGAACAGTTAGCAAAATGTCTAAAGTTCCTACTGGTTTTAGGGCCACCTCTCGGGCTGCTTGGTCGGTGGCTTGGTTTCCTCTAACCTCTGTTGTGTTCCCTTTTTGGTGTCCTGGATAATGAACTAAGGCTATCCTTCTTGGCAGCCAGATGGCCTCTAAAAGGGCCAGGATTTCTTCTTTGTCTATGATTTCTTTTCCTACCGAGGTAAGCAGTCCCCTTTCCCGATATATGGTCGCATAGACATGTGCAGTGGCAAAAGCATACCTGTTGTCAATGTATATAGTTATAGTTTTTCCTCTTGACCACCTCAGGGCTTGGGCAAGAGTGAAAATGAAAAGCTCGGCCCATTGGACAGGGAGTAGGGGCGTATTCCATGGTGATTGACAAGGAACCAGGATCCCCACCTCCTGGAGCCTTGAGATGGGAGGGGCAATGCCCCTTTTTGCCTCCTGGCTCATGGGGTATTATTGTCTTACACATACAGGTGTGTCATTGGACATCAGCTGGACAACTATTGGTGCCTGGTGTTTTGCCAGTCCCAGGGGGTTACCTTACGCCCAAACAATCGGGGACGTCTGCTGCAGGAGTCAGAGATATTCTGTAAGCCTCCCTTCAGGCTGATCTTCCTGGGTAGGCTTTTCCTGTAACAGATATTCCTTGGACAAGGGACAGGTTAAGAGGATTCTTGTAGGTACAGGATCCCTTGATGATTTGTCTGTTCCCACATTGAAGAAGGCCTTATCCTCCTTGAAGGATATGGTGGCCCACAGCTTTCGGAGTAAGTCTCAGCTAAGCAGGGGGTAAGGACGGTCAGGGACTACTAGGAAAGAGTGGGTTACACTGTGTTCGCTGAGGTTGACAGTCCCCTGTGAGGTCCATAGGCAAAGAGCAGAATCTCCTGTAGCACCTTGAAGGAAGGGTTTTTTTTTTTTTTTTTTTTTTTTTTTTTTTTTTTTTTTTTTTTTTTTTTTTTTTTTTTTTTTTTTTTTTTTTTTAGCAGTTAATGGTCCCATAGGAGAGGTTAAAACAGAGTATGTAGCCCCAGTGTTGACAGAAAGTCTACTGGGTTGCCCCCTACCTTAAGAGTCACCCTGGACTCCTGGGAGCCTATCTGAATGGAACCCCGGCCTCGTCAGTCCTCCTCAAGGTTGAGGACTTTAGAGTATTTCTGACTAGAGTCCTGTCTTCTGGGGCACTCATTTTTCCAATGTCCCTCTTCTTTGCAGTGCGCACATTGATTTTTTCCTAATTTGGGCCTATTTTCTCCCTTTCAAAAGGCTGGTTTTTTGTTTGCCTCTTTCATGGCTGCTACTCTTGCCCTGGTTAGTGTCTTTTCCTGTTTATCTGAAGGGGCATCCCTGTTGTTATAGACCTTCTGTGCTATCTCTAATAGTTGGGAGAGATTCATATCTTGGAAACCCTCTAATTTCTGCAATTTCTTCCTAATATCTGGAGCAGACTGTGTCACGAAGGCCAAATTGATGGCCCTACTATTTTCAGGGGCATCAGGGTCAACTGGAGTATATATCTGATAAGCCTCTTGCAGGTGCTCCAGGAAGGCCTCAGGGGACTCCTGGGGTTCCTGCATGACCTCGGTTACCTTAGATAAATTTATTGGCTTTTTTTGCTGCCCCTTTTATACCATCTAGTAAGGCCCATTGAAAACTGGCCAATGAAGCTCGCCCTCCCACAGTGTTTGGGTCCCAATCAGCCCTGGTGGAGGGGAAGATTTCAACATTTTTTCTATTTTCTTCTATTAACCCTCCCCTGGCCCAATTGCAACGTTCCTCGCTTCTGTGTGGATTCTCTCTCTCTTCAGAGGTGAAAGGGTAACTAGAAGTTGCTGATAGTCATCCCAGGTGGGATTGTGGGTATGGAGAATAGATTCTAGCAGACTAATAAGAGCCTAAGGTTTTTCAGAGAACAGTGGATTCTGAGCTTTCCGATTATATGAATTGCTTGAGGAGAAGGGGACATATACTAAGAAGGGGTTCCTGCCTCCATGGGCTCTGCCCGCTGGGTGTGGGGGGGGTTGTCTTAGGGGCAGGATAGCTTCTGACGGGGCCGTCCCTTTAGGGTCCTCTTGGAGGGTCCTGTTCCGTGTATGTGGAGGTGAAAGGGGATCCTCCTGTGGGGCTGAGGGGGTCTGAGGATGGGGGGCCTGTGAGTTAAGAAAAGGGTTGCGAGGATTGTAGGGAGTGAGTAAATCAGATTCTTCAGGAGCCTGTGACAAAATTGGAAAACCTAAGGGTGGCGGGTCCTTTTCTTGTGGCCTGCTTTTTAGGGGTCGGTTGACAAGGATCCTCTCACCCCTTTGCATTGCACATCTCTCCAGTCATGGTGGAGGATTCTCAACTAAGTGTCTCCATTGGTGAATATAAGGATATTGGTCCAGGTAGTTGGGATTCCCAGTGACTACATTCCAGACTGCTTGGCATGCGTGGGGTCGAAGGACCCTGTGCTCGGCCAGTCAACCCCAAATGTGGGCCATTCTAATTCACAGAGGGCCCTTAATTTTCCTTTAGACAGTTTCACCCCATAAGCATCAGAAAAGCCTAATTTGAAATGATCTAATATACATTGGAGAGGGGTTTGAGTCTTACTGGAATTTCCCTTCCTTGTAAAGCAGCGGGTAATGACACAGAAAGGAGACAAAGAGGAGGCTTCCTGGCGACGCTCAGTAGTCGAAGGATTTCCGAAGGGTGTTCTGGGGTCCAAACCCTAAAGCAAGACCAGGGAGGTTCTAAAATACACAAAAGATTAAAAGGAAAGAAACATTGACAATGATAGTGAACCCTGAAAAAGAAGATCCTCAAGCCACTGTAAAAGAGACTTGAGAGATGGAGTTGATGGAGGGAACCTAGGAGAGGTCCTGCTATAGGTCGGTCAGGATCAACGAGGAACGGTAAGACAGACAGTATGGACAAAGAGGCCTCATAAATGATGGACGAGACGAGACACAGAACCAGAATCGAACTGGGCTTTAGAAAACGAGACTGAATCCCAGCTCACCAGATAACCAGACCCCAAATCCGAGAACTATCTGCTAACATCTTAGCCTCTGGAGAGCCCACTGAGAGGGTATGCTGCATCTGGCCCCGAACCATAGTGTATCAGATGGACCGATCTTAGGCCAGAACTGACTTACCGCCGGAGGATTTTCCAGTGACCCTGAAAGGTTTGATGGGCATAATGAGTGTCCATGGTCTGCCTGCCGGCTGAATGGGGATGCCACGGGGCCCTGGGATGTCTCAGGTGGCGCCTCCCCCGTAGAATGACCAACCACCAGCAGCCTCACCGTGGAGACTGCCAGCCGGTGGTGACCGGAACAGTGTCCTGAGGACATGGAGATCTTGCTGGGATTTCCACATGTTAGACAGTGAGTAATAAATTCACCACCTTCAGAAAGGCCGAATTAGGAGTCTATTCCAGAAGCCAGCGACCACAGGGGGACTAACGTCCAAAAACCTCGCGGCCCCTAGCAAACTCAGGGGAGAGCATTTAAAGGCGAAAACCACAACCAGCTGGGATGGAGATTAGCCAAACGAGTTACAGAAGCTAAGATAAGCAAGTTAAGGTAGGCACACAAGGGCGTTTCCTGGAATCTGACAGACTCAGGTTTTTGGCGGTCGCAGTGGCACAGGCACAAAAGTCCCAGGGCAGTTAGCAACACGATACATTTTTAAATGCAGTACAGCTCGTAACAAAGTGGAGTACAATTCATAACATGGTGTCACTTATGTTAAGGGCCCTTATTTCAGTATCTGAAACTGAGATTCTGCTTAACAACTATCAATGACTCTAATGTTATAGAAAGTGTAAATATTTTCCTCCCATGAAAACATATTAATGCATTTTAAGCTTCTTGAAAGTAAACATGTTGTCTTAACTTTGTATACCTGGTAATTATGGTACATTTATGTAAACACTTAGCGAACCCATGTGTCTGTATTTGACAGTTTATTTATATTTGTCTTATTACTAAGAATTTATTTCCATAAACAGTCTATGTCTTTAATAGCCTTAGTTAATGATTTAACATTGTGATCTTAGTAAATCCCTAACCATAGTCTTAAAGTTATTTATGATTAGTCACTTTGGTTGGTTTTTGTCATGCAAAGGAAGGGCAGCATCCACCACTGGGAGGCAATGGCGAAAATAGACACTAGAGGAGTAAATGACCTTTTCCTTTAAATGAGCACACATGTCAGGGAAGGATGGGACCGTCACATACTAGCCAGCGTGGAAGAAAAACACTTTTCCTTCCAGAGCCTTTTATTTACAGATATGATTATTTACTGATGGTAAATATCTAAGACTTGAGTTCATTTTAAGAAATTGAAAGGAGAAACCAATTCACAATTTCCAAAACTACCTTTCCATCTTACATGGAATAATAGTCGTAAAGAGTCACTCTGGCTTTTCACCTGTTTTAATTTCTGTGGGGAAATGTGTGTGTGTGTGTGTGTCTGTGTGTTAAATCTAGTGCCTGCCCTAGAGGAACTTAAAGTCTAAAAGTGGAGAGAGAGTAAACAAAAAAAAATGAAAGATACTTAGAGGCAAAACCAATTTATACTTTTCTGTTTTTAGAGGCTTCAGGGGCAGCAGAAATTTTTATTGTATGCTGCACTCATAACTTTTGGAGAAAAAAAAATGGATGCCTTTTTATATGTTGCCAGCTTAGTGTCTTCTGCAATGTGAGCAGTAAAGAATGAATTTATGAGGTGAATAACAAAGAACTCACATTCTTAAGGATTTACAGTTCAGATTTGCAAAAGGAAAAGAGGTAGACAAACATTACATGGGTACATTTTTGAGAACCAGGAAATGTACAAGTGTGGTTCCCCTGGTAACCTTTGTGTGGAGTGTGTGAGTTAGCACAGCAATTTTGCCTGTTTTCATATTGCAATCAAGAACTTGATTGTTTTGTTCATGTGATTATCTTGCATTTGTTCCCTCTTCTTTTTAGTTCCCTTGTGCTTATTTTACATCAAGGTCAACAACCTGGTTGTTTTTAATTTGTCACAAGTGCAAATTATTGGAAGCAAAGTAGTAATTGAATAGAAATGAAAGTTTTAAAGATTTAAATTCTAGAAAGTGAAAAGTGTGTTTGTAAAATCAAATTTGCAAAAGGAGCGCAAAAAGGAATTTCTGGATGACAACAAGAATGTTATCCAAAGTCTGTTTAATCTGAAAAGGTAGTTGAAGTGATGAGCAGCCTAACTATTAACTATTCTACAAGTAAACAGAACCATGTCTGCTGATAAATTTGTAAAATATAATCAGTATGCCTTTTGCTATCAGCAGTGTTGCACAATTAGTCTAACTGATGTTTCTTCCAAAAGGACTGAAAGTGAAAGTTTACTCTTAACCTTGGCTTCTCCTCTTAGAATTCTTCCTGGGTCCTGGTTATCATCCTTCTTTCTTAGCACCTTTGTATCCCATCATTCTTTAACTTCCCATCATCCCCAATTTAGAAAAACCCTTTCCCTTGTGTTTTGTTTTGCTTTGCTTGGTTTTGTTTTGACAACTCTCTTGATCTTATTCTGCTAAGCACGGCTGGAGAAATTCAGAACTTGCCAGTTGAGTTCTGGGTAATTAGGCCCTCCACACTGTTCTGCTATTGTTTTAGTCACCACTGACTAACTTCCTAAAGCATTTTCTTCAGCAGTTGTTCTGATCTTTTTTTCAGTTTCTTCCAGCCTCCAACCACATTTCTGTCTTCTTCAGTCTCAGTAAAGACTTTCTTTCTTACTTGATTAAAAAGACAGGCCTTAGGGAGTTACTTTTCCAACTCTCTCCTTTTTATCTAAAAATTCTCCTAGAGCTTTCTAGCAGATGGTCCCAGTAAGAAAAAAAATAGCATTCTCAAATTAGGATAATTCAGAGGAAAGAGTTATTAAAGGGATTCTTTACAAAGGTAGGATCTGTGTAGTAGCCTAAGGCTAGTAACCTCTAGGCCTCAATGGCAAATGGATAGAACAATTACTGGGTTTCAAAAGGAGAAGGTCCCGTAGATTTGACCACTTTACCTGGAGCAATGACCTTCAGTTAGGGGAGTGCAGCAGCTCAAACTCACTATGAGACGCAGAGCCAGGTCTTCCTTTACCTTCCTTTGATTGTTTGCCTATTCCTCTCCATTGCCTGCTGTTAAGGTCCATAGGTCAGCATGGCAGGCCGACAGCAGGATGAAGTTTGTGGGGACAAATTGAAATTATCTAGAATAGACCTCAAATATCTTTGTTGTGTCTATTTTATATAAAAAAAATCAATTTAGATTTCAGAAAGGATAAAGAATCGGTCCTTCCCCCAACTTCTAAAGATGCTCAAAGTCTAGAAGTGAAGATATATATAAGCCATGCATATAAGACATGTAAACAAACGTATAAAAATTATAATTCCAGATTTTAAAAAGTTATAAGGTAATTATATATAAAGTTTTGTGGCAATTGCGGCAGGTGAGTAATTACTACAAGATGGGAAAAATCATGGAATATTTTCATGTGATTGGAGCCTGTTAAGAGTGAAGGACATGTATAAGTATTGAGATAGAGATGTCGGGAAAGGCATTCTAGTGAAAGATAGAGTGTGGACTAAGGCAGTGAGATGTGAAAACATAAAATATGTATAAAAATATATGCACTGAGCAAAAAAGTAGTGAAGGTGGGCAGGCTGCACAGGTAGTTTTGGGGGTGGCTGAGAACTCATGGTAATAAAAGTTCATTTTCCTGTGCTTACTATGTGACAGCATATTATACTAAGTGATTAACATCTGTGAATACTTTTCCATGCAACAGATGCATAAATCAAATACTAATATCTCTGTTTTACAGATGAGGAAACTGACTCTGACAGTAATTTCACCAAAGTCACAAAATTAAAAAGTAGCTTTCTGTGAAGATTCAGTGACATACAATGTTAAAGGCAATCAGTGCCCATGTGTAGCCAATGTATATACAGTCAAGGATTGCATAATGACATTTTGGTCAACAAGGGACCCCGTAAGTGATGGTGGTCCCATAAGATTAAAATGGAGCTGAAAAAGTACTATTGCCTAGTGATGTCCTGGCCATCATAATGTCAATAGTGCAACGTATTACGTGTTTGTGGTGGTGCTGGTAGTTGTAGAAAAGTATAGCACCTGCAACTATGTACAGTACATAATAGTACTTAATAATAATAAATGACTGCTACTGCTTTATGTGTTTACTATACTTTTTATCATTATTTTAGCATATTCTTTCTAACTACAAAAGTTTGCTGTAAAACAGTATGTTGTGTTACAATGGCAGCTGCCTCATGTATTCTTATCACACCTCAATTGCATCCTTTTTCTTGTGCTTGATTTAAGCTTGTTTTGTTTGTATGGTAACATGCTCTATGGCTTGTAGCCTAGAAGCAACAGGCTATACATATAGCCGAGGTGTAGTAGGCTATCCTATTTAGGTTTGTATAAGTGTACTCTCTGATGTTTGTACCGTGATGAAATCACCTACTAACACATTTTTAAAGAACATATTAACCCGGTGTTAAGCAGCATGTGCCTGTATAAGTCAGTGAGCATTAGCCCCCTGAATCATCCTGACTTTTGACAGCTGTTTTGGATGCATTCGGGAACGAGCAGTGCTGAGAGGGAGAAAAGAGGGGTATTAATGGGGATAGTGATGGAAGGAATAGGGAAAATAGAGTGGGTTTGGGAAATTCCGCAATCAGGTTCATGTAACTTGGCAACAGATAAAAAGATGGGGAGATAGAAAACAAAGGTGAAAGTGCAAGAGTTCCCCCAGAAAGTAGTTTTGCTTCCTTCTGTTGTCTTTCTCTACAGACAGCTTCCTAATCTCCCTCATCATCCACACTGGGCCTTTCCTTTGATCATTTTGTCTTGTTCCCACCTGATAAACTAGGATAATTATAAACTTTTTTTTATTACATTCTTTGAAACATCTCTTTAGTCTCAATTCAAGCTGTCATTATTAGAGTTTACTTAGACTATTGTAATTATATTCTACAACGTTTTTTAATCTCCTATTTCACTTCTAAAAATTTATCATGTGGCAACTTCTTCAGATTTTTAAAAAGTTATAATCTTTCCTTTTCCCATTGAAAAATTTCAGTGACTCCCAGTTAGCTAACGCAGAGGTCACTTATGTACTGGGGAGAAGGTTAAAGCTAAGCCCACTGTAAAGGGTTAAAGCCAGGCCCACCGCCCAGGCTTGACCTTGGTATAATCAGTCCCTGTCTGGGGTTGAGGAATTCCTGGGGCTGACAGTTACTGTGCATATACCGCCTTATGTAAAAACCTAAACAACTGCTACTGGGCAGATGCGGCAAGATGCCACTTTTGTTTGAATACGTATATACAGTCCCAGGTGCGCAATAAAGGAGCTTGCTTGCTGGTGTGTTTATGGTCCCCCAAGTCGGCTCCACGTGTGTTTTTTCAATTAGGTGTACCACCGCCGAAACCTGCCCGGCCTGGAAACCTTGTCAATGACATGTACCATGCAAGAAAATCTTACATTGCTGTTAAAAAAGATGAGCTAGATCCCTTTGTATTTTCATGAAAAGATATCTACATTAAAAAAAGCAAATTATAAACTTATATGTGTAATGGGAACCTACTTTTAAATGGAAACAATTTATATGCAGCACGTATTTCACATACATTTGTATACATATGTGTAAAAGTTGGAAGAATACTATACTGATTTATCCTTTCTTTAGAGAGGTATTGGGGAAGAGGTTTTCAGTTTTCTACACATACTTTTATTTTTTAATCTTTTTTAGCAAGCATTGTTTTTCTTCTGTAATTAAAGTTAAAAAAGAGAATAAAGCACAAACACCTTGGCTTGCAATTTAAGGCCTTCAAATTCTGAGCCTGCGTTATTTTAACTATCTATTCTAACCTGTTACTATACTTCAGTTGTCTTATTCCCTAATTAGCAAGTATATGAACCATTAGTCCCTTCCTCACAGCAGCTGTGACTAATTGCATGTGGCAGTTTTTACTACTGAGTCTGGATATAGCCATATAATCTTTTATAATTTCAGACATCTACAAATTGGTTATGGGAGATGGAGATTCTGCTAACTCAGTCATAATCTGATCAAATTGAACTCAAATATTTCCTAAGCGCATTCTGTTTTTTCTTAATTCCAAGTCTTTGCTTATGTGATTCCTTCCAACCCCGTGGACACCACCCCAACTATCTCTATTGGATCTGACACTGAAATCCGCTCCTGTATGGGGCCTTTAAATTCTCCATGTTGGACATAAGCTCTTCTTATTTGTAGGCATTGAAAAAAATAATTGTATTAGTACCTTCGCATTTTTTCTTTATTTTAGCTATACAGCTCAAGAAGTAAATCATATTTGTTAATTATTCTGTCTCTTATGGTGCCTTGATTACAATGAATGATCAGTCAACACTTGTCAAATTAAAATGTATTTGGCTTTGTGTGTACACATGCCAAGAAACAAATTAACATCTAGATCCTTAAATCAAACATGTCTGTCATCAGTATTTAAAGCAAAGCTTTACTGTAATCCAGGTTTCATAATCAATTTTAAATTGCTGCAGTATTGAGTCCTCCCACAGTTCTATCACCAACATTTATATCTGGAAAAGTGGGAGACTACCCATAAAGGTTCTTTAAAAAATTGTTTTGAAATTTTTCATAGTTACCTTCTGCTGAAGGACACACTTTTATTAAAGGGCAGTGGTTGTTATCAAATCTATAGACTTTTAAGACACATCATAGCTCCACATAAGTTACTTTAAAAAATTCTGTAAAGCAGAAGGAACTGACATGGTATCGGAAAAGGATGAAGATGAATATATTTTTCCTTCTGAAAGTGCACATGGCATTATAATTACAGTTTGGTGCCCCTGAGGTGGTGAATGTGTGAATACCATAAAGAAAAAGTTGTGAAAAAATTCAGAACTGAGGCCTCAGCTGAGAAGGCAATCCCTCATGAATTGCCTTTTGTTCTCAGGTTCATAATAATAAACCCAAGTTTCATTACCTGTCATGATCTTTAAGAAGTCCTCACCTTCTTATGCAAAAATTTCAGGGAGTTCCCTGGTGGTGTAGTGGCTAAGGCTTTGGCGCTATTAACACTGTGGCCTGGGTTCGATTCCCAGCCAGGGAACTACCCACATTAAAAGAAAAAAAAAAAATCACCAAAAGTTAAAAAAAAAAAATTCAAAAAAATCAGAGGATTTTTGCTGCTGTTAAGAATTCATTAATAGTATGTTATTTGAACTGAACTTCTGAACGTGTTTCCATTTTGATGTGCACTGGATAAAAAAATGTAAGCATCTGTGTGTGCAAGGTCAAGAATGATGGAGGGGAGACACCATGTGACTGCACAGAACCAGTTATGCAGATATGAATATGTCCAATGTAACAAAAAAAAGTATTACAGTGGAGGCAAAATTCATCAGTCTGCCCTCATATTTGCCTATCATCTGTCTCTCTCCATCATTTTATTTATCCTCTCTCTTGTTCCTTAAAAATAGGGACTGTCCAAAGCATGAAGTGTGCTTGGGGTGGCTCAGATTCTGTTAAGAATCTAGGGAGCTGCTGTTGCCCTAAAGGCCACATGAGGACACAAGGCACAGAGGAGAGCTCACTCAATACATTAGGCCACAAGTCAAACTTTTCACAACACCGAGTTCTCCTATTTATAAAATTGAAAATAATTTACTAGCATATTGAGGCTGGCAGTTATGCACATTTATGATACAAAGATTACCAGTGGAATTATAAATGTAGGAACAACGTAAGTTAATGATGTATTTGGCGCCTGTGGTAATATTGTGAAGTACAGAGGTCTTGAGCCCCTTGCTCAGAAAGAGCCAGTAATAAAGTTGAAGATTACTCTTAGTATTTCTTCTTGTCCTTTTCTTTAATAATAACAAGATCACCTTATATCAAATACATAATGTCCGTGTTCTGCATAATTCAAGACAACTAAAAGAATACTGTTGTGGTTTTGGAGTATGTCTCATCACCCAGGTTCAGAGCCTGCAAAGGTACATGTATGAATATCTTACATCTTAATAAAATATGACTTGTTTACATGTACCCCACATTGGTTCTTACATATCTTTGGTCCTTTGCATTTCACTCGTAAACATGATCTTTGCCTCTATTGATAAGAAAAATCTCATTGTTAATTTAAAATGACACGCAGTCTATCTCTGTTCATGTCTGCACCTCAGAGGGTCACTTCCCTGGGAGAAAACACAGAGGCTTGTCTAGTTATGACAGTGACACTTCCTTGTCCTACTATATCCATAGGCTTATTTATTTTCTTTCTGGAAGTTCAAACAGTTGTTCAAAGAATTGTCAAAGGAGAAGACTTTCTGTCATCAACATATAAAGACCTTTTTTTGTTTGTTTGTTTTTAATGGATACTTTGCACCAACTATTGTTCTTTTAAAATCCCTGAGTTTGAGTAGCTCTTTGGTATCTGGAATCCAAAGGATACATTGGCCAGGCACACAATCCAGAATTTAAATGAGTTACTAGAAATGTTAACAAAAGAGGCTGCAGAGAAGACTTCCGATTTTACAGGGAGAAGCAGGCCTAGGAGCAAATAAGGAGTGCTCTAGTAATGGTACTTATTCTGAAGGCTGAGCTGAAGAAGACAGTGGCTGAGAACAAAAATTTGCAGAAAGAGAGAGAAAAATAAGAACACATTGGTGTAATTGAGTAGAATAAGTAATCGTATATGAAGAAAAATATCTCTTAATCACCAGAATTTTATCTGATCTCTTTGATTACCTCTAAGGTGGGCCTCAACACTGATTCTATAATTTTATTACACATATTGATTTTATAGTGCAGGCACCTTGAAAAGAGCCAATACATATGATTCTTTTAAAAATTGATTTTATGATCTATTAACTATTATATTAACTAGTTAAAAAGAATATTTATAAAATTTGTGTATGAAGAATAGCAAACATACTAAGTGCACACTACTTATTTTAAGAAATAGAATAGCATTATTGGTTTTGAAGTCCTGTATCAATTTTCCAATTTATCATATTCACCTTCCCTTCAGAGATAATGACCATTTGAGGTTATTTTTATCTTTATTTATAATTTTACCCATCTTTGAACACCATTGTATCATTTAGTTTTGCTGCATATCAACAACAACAAAAAACCCCCCAATGTACTGGCTTAAAATGATAAATGTTCACCAATCCTAGTGATCCTCTGGATTGTCTAGGCAGATCTTTGGAAAGGCCCCGCCCTTTTCTACAGGGTCATTTCAGCTGCAGGCAAGTGGTACTCCTGTGGGGCAGTAACGGCCTCACTCACCTGCCTCAAGGTAGATTCTGTTGTCAGCTGGGATCCTTGATCACGTGTCTCTTGTCAACCACCAGCCTAATCCAGGTTTGTTCACACAGTGGTGGCATGTTCCAAGAGCAGTAAGAGAACAATTAACCATAGCAGAGAGATTTTTCAAGCTTTTGATTGTGACCTGCTGGCTGTTGTTCCATTCACCAAAATAAGTCACATGATTGAGTCACAATCCAAGGTGGAGAGAAATTGCCTCTACCTCTTGAAGAAATGGGCTGCAAAGGCATGTTCTAAAGAGTGTGCAAATATAGATGGGAAGAATCCATGGCCATCCTTGTGGTCAGCCACTCCTAACAATAACTTTTAATTTTGTATATTTTTAAATTGTATATAAATAGAATAATACTGAATAATTTTGTGTGATTTGCTTTATCTAGTATTTTTTCATCCAATTATTCAGATGTTTCATATATTTTTAATTTATTCATTTCACCGCTATTGTTGGTTTTTAATGCCTTCTAAATTGTTTTTTAAAAAACTTTATATTATATGAAGTTCATAATTTAGCATTTTTTATAATTTACATTTCTTTGTATACTAACGTCAACTTTGAAATGTGTCAGCTTTGTTTCCTCATTTCTACTTAATGTTCTTTTAATTAACTTTTGATACCTTATTGTGCTGATTAGCACTTCTAGTACAAGGTTCAATAGAAATGTCAATGGGGAAAAACCTTCTTGAAATGATCATAAAGGAAATAAAGTTAATTGTCATTTCTTGGGGTAATGATTTCTTCGTGTAATTCCTGTCCTGGGACACCGCGCTCCTTCTCAGAGTCCCCCTGAATCCTGAAGGATCCAGCAGTGCAGGGTGTGGACTACAAGGATACTACTGCGCTGCCACCCTTTCCTTCTTTGCACACTGAAAGACCTGTTTCCTCTGTAGCAGGCTGACACCCTCAATTTCAGCAGTGACTGGGAATTGTTCTTAACTGAAGAGAGCCCCCTTTCTCCATATCATGCCCCCTTTCATGAGAGTGCCTGCATCAGTGACTGGTTGGTGAATGTTTATAGACACCTGACCTTTGTCCCCAGCTTCAGAAGTCACCATGGGGAGTTGGCTTTGACTGCATCATAGCCCAACTTCTTCCCCTTCCCCCTCAGGTTTTAATCCTGAGACTACTCTTTTATAAACTACTTACTGCGTGGTGATGTCTCAGAGTCTGCTTCCTGGGGAACTTGACCTAGAACAGGTAGAGATTTTTCTATTCCTTGCAAGGTTGATAGAATACCTCTGTGAAGCTGTTTGGTACTGGAGAGGTCAGTGATTAACCTTTCAAGTTCTATAGTGATTGTGTCTTTTAATAGAGGTTGAAAATCATAGCCATACAAGTCTTATACATTTTTGATAAGTTGAAAACTTAAAATCTTTGTATTTATTATTACTCTTAATAGGACCCTATTGTATCGTAATATGAGATACAATGTCAGATTATTCCTGTGATTATTCCTTGAGGACAAGAGGTTTAAATTTTAAGTTGATTTTTGCATCTTGTACACACATTAAACTCTATAATAATTTGTTGGTAAATTTTTGAATTTTCTGCACAAGTAATAAATACAATAATATCTGTAAATAATAGTAGTTTAATCTCCCATCTCTCCATCTTGAGCACTCTTATTTAACCCTGTGTTTTATAGCACTGACTACGCCCTTATTACCATTTTGAACAATAGTGTTGTAATCTTTTCTCCATGCTAAAAGAAGTGCTTTTAAAATTTCTCTACCAATAATAATAGTAGTAATAATAGTATAATAAATGCATATAGAATATCACCTTTATCAGGTTGGCAGATTTCCTTTAATTCCTCCATTTCCAAGAATTTTCTTTGTATTATAGATATAGATGTAATTATTGTTTCTATAGTCATTGAGGTAATTTCTATCCCTTGTAAGTTTGCTAGAACACACCTGTAAAACTGTGTTTAATAATTGTGTTTTCCCCTGTAGTTTATTACATTGGTAATATTAAGCTCTCTTTTTATTCCTGAGATGAAGCATTTTTTATCATAATGTATTTTAAAGGTATGAGGGCTGTCCAGAAAAAAATCCAGCCATAAATGCCTCTATTTTTCACATTATATGGCTGGATACTCTCCAAACAGCCCTGGTATATTGTTGGATTCAGTTAGCTAAAATTTATTTAATGTTTTGCCTTTCTGTTAGAAATAAATGGTCCTATAATGTTCTTTTTTTTTTTCCCTTTTCTTGTGCTATCCTTTCACTGGTGTTAATGATACTAGTAAAATAAATCACGTAATTTTCACCCTTTTAATTTTCTGGAAGAAACGTGTTTCAGGCGTACTTTTTAAGGTTTAAAATAACTGCTTTATAAAAATATTTGTGACACAATTTTTTGAGGAGAGTATATTAACCACCATCAGTTAAATTTTTAGTGATTATTGATTTATTTGAGCTTTCTATTTTTTTCTTGCACAAATTTGACATTTTGCATTTTTTTACCATTCCGTTGAAATTTTAAAATATATTAATTATAGTTTGTAATATTATTTTATTATTATAAATATATATATGTGTTAACTAAAATTCCTGATATTTTAATCACATGTTGTCTTTATTAATTTCCCATATTTTGTCAATTATATTAATTCTTGCAAAAGATACGAGTTTAGTCTTTAAAATTTTTCTGTTATCCTTTAGTTCATTATTTTTTGCTCTTTAGAATTTTCTTAAGAGTTTTCAGTTTTTTAAATCTGTCACCTCTTTTTGAAGAGTGTGATAGTTCTTCATTACTTTGTGTGTATAAAATGTGTATGGTCATATTTTTTCCTTCTCTTTTTGATTATTTAAAGTTTTTTTCTCTATACATTTTGTACAATTCATGCTTTATTTTTTCACTCCATTTCTTACTTAGCTTTGACTCAATGGATTTTTTTAATCCCAAAATAGTATATGTAATAATAGAAATACACTCTTTGCCCCTTCAACTTTTTTTAGTAAGTAGTTGGAATTAGAAAATTTCTCTTTTGTTTAGAATACACCAGCCTGTTTACATTTGAGAAAAAAAGTATGTAGCTGTGGATTCTATATTTTTATTTAAGTTACGGTATTCCCTTCTCTAATGTCTTCATTTTAATGAAACTCTACTTAGCCTTCATGGGTAGGAGTTTTACTTAACACTCATTTTATTATGCATGCGAAAGAAATATCTACCTCACTGAGAAAAACATACTAGTTAAAATTAACTTTAGCTATGAATACTGAAAACTCAAAATAATTATATGTTAAACAAGACAAAAATTGCTTTTTCTCCCTTATACAGAATTCTGGGTACTTGGCCAAAAGTTAATAAACTCCACAATCATTGGGGACCCTCACTCTGTCTACTTCTGCTCTGCTGTCATCAATATGAGCTTCTATCTCAGGGTCAAAATTATCTGGTCTCGCTTCATTCAAGTCTTAATTACAGCCAGCCTGAAGGAGAAAAGTGTGCTGTGTCCTTCAAGGATACGTTGCAGCAGCTGTGTGCCCCCTTCCCCTTACTTTTGCATAGGCAAAAACTTAGTTATGTGCCATCCTGGGTGCAAAGAAACATAGTCTTTATTCTACATGTTTTCAGATGAAGATGGACAAAGAGGAGAATGGACATTGGGAGCAAACAGCATGCTTTGACATAGTAAATACCCTTTAAGACACTATGTCTGTATTAGTTCCCTACTGCTGCTGTAACAGATCACCACAAACCTAGTGGTGAACACAACACAAATATTCATATAGTTCTAGGGGAAGTCCCAAATGGGTTTCACTAGGCTGAAATTGAGGCTTTAGAAAAGAATGTTTCTTTGCCTCTTCCAGCTCCTAAAGGCTCCCAACATTCCTCGGCTCATAGCATCCTTTGGCCCAGCAACGACAGCACCCTGAGCCCTGCTCTGTCGCCACATTGCTTTCTCGCTGTCTCTGACTCTCCTGCCTGCCTCTTATAAGAACCCTTGGCACACAAAGACAGCCCAGGAAAATCTCCCCTTCTGAGTCCTCTGAATATTAATCCCATCTGAAAAATATTTTTTTTCCATTTAAAGCAACAACGTAGTCACAGATTCTGGGAATCAGGACACAGGCATCTTTGGGAGCCATTATTCGACCTACCAAAATATAAAAATTCAGAGAAATGTCAAAGTTCTTGAATACTATAAAATACTTTATAATTTAGTTAATGTTTTCACTTACATGTTCAAAATTCATTTGCAAAAATTGTGAGTTAAGCAGGACATGTGTATGGTCCTCACTTAATCTTTGTGAGGCGCAGAGAGGTTAAATGAGGTTTTCAAAATTACAAAGTTATTAGTTAAAGCAGCACTAAAGTCTAGATCCTGCTGCCTATACACTCCCTCCCTTCTTGCATACAGCAGTGGGGATATAGAAATAAGTGGGTGGGCGTTTTCCTAAGTGTTTTGAGGATAGCCCAAGAGAGCCGAACTTTCTTGCTGCTGATGATATTCTACGTTTTTAGACTTCATAGGTGAACACTGTAAGGGCCTCCTTTTTTCACTTTTGTTTTTTAACTGTTCTTTCCTGATGGGAGGAAGATAGAAGCTGATAAGAAAAACCACTTTCTTGCTTCTGCCTCCACTATGGAAGAAACGCCCTGGTTTTGCCAAGAAAAGGGGGAGTCAAAAGAGGATGGAAGACCTTTATGTACTAGGTCAGGAAATTCCTGAAATGCCAGACTGTTCCCGGAACAGTAGGGCATTGCCTGTATCAGTCTGTATTGCTGAAATGCAATAAGCACTAATTACAGCCCAAGTACTAAATGCCAAGCAGTGCTTATAAATCTTGGTGGGAACATGGTCTGCAGAGCTCAAGTCTCAGATTTTTTTTGCCTTGGTACTAAGTTAAAAAAAAAAAAAGATTGTTTGAATTAGGGTTTTCTTCCTCCCCTAAGAAGACATCCTCTTACTTCTGTACTTGCGGGATTCCTGGTGACCCCCAGTAGCCATTTCCCCACCATTATGTCATATATTCTGTTTATTCCTCCAAATATTTCTGTGTTCATACTCAAAATTTTATTTTTTATATAAAAATATACCAGGGTGCTCTGAGCAGCTCTGCTCCTTTAATAATTTATCTCCTAACAGTCTTTATTTGTATTAGGCTTGTGGTCTTTTAATGAGTTAAAAATTGATGTTTCCTATAAGAAATAAAATGGATGCTCAGAGAAATCAGCTTTTTAATCAAATGACCCTGAATAAAGAAAGACTCTTGTAGGAAAAGTAGGATACTATTTTGAAAGGATTTCTACATGAGTTTCAAAGAGATTTTTTCACTCTCAATTTTTTTTTAATTTGATGCCTACTGAGTGACTCAGAATTAGACTATTTTCAACATACATAATTACCATCTTATCTGTGGCAATTTGCAATAAAAGTCAGCAAATTTTTCTTGCTCCCAAAATGGGATATCTGAGTGGCTTTACATACTGTGTGTCTTACAGAGAAAATTCTCCTAATTTTTTCCCCATATTCCTTGAAATTTTCATTTAAGACTTTTCTGGGCCAGGGGACTCAGTGTTTCCATTACAGATCATTAAAGGCAGCCCAGTCATCTTCCGCTGCCCCCAGACAGGAAGCAGGCAGTCCAGAAGTTTGTGACTAAGACTGTGAACCATTGACCTACTTAATTTACCATGGCATGAAAAAATAAGAGTTGGGGACTAGCTTCATCCTCGTAGCAGACATTCATGAGTTACTGCCTTTTCCTTTCTTTTAGAAAATTTAAAGCAGAGGAATCTAAACGCCCTTTTGGTTAAATTAACCCAGTGGATCTGGTGAGGTACTTAGGTAACAAGAAAGAACTTAGAAAAACTAAACCATCTTGTTGAACAAAATTTCCTCTTCTCATGAGTAAAACCAGATGACAAACTGACCTTCTTAATTCAAATATTAAACTTTAACTCTTGCTTCCAAGAAATACTCTTCTTGCTTCTGTATGATGGGAATTTCAGTTTACCTTTCTGGATCTCTACAGAGAAATTTTCAAAGGGGACTGTATTATTACTGACTGTGAACCAGTAATGATTTAGAAACAGCTCCTTTCAAACCAGCAAGATTCAGTTAAGATGGACAGCTGGGAGAAAAACAGTGTTATAAAAATCAGTCGTAAAAATGATCGCCATTTCCACATTCAGGTGTGGCTTGTCTCCATCTCGGGGTATTTACAGTCCACAAGGGAGTAGATTTCTAACAAGAAAATGCAGGTAAACCATGAAATTATGCTAAATTTTGTAACTTTTTAATTGCTTTTTTCATTATGAAAGTACTCTATACTTATGATTAAATTATCCAAACTGCACATAGAGTTTGAAGGAAAAGTCCTATATTTCTGTACTCCTTTCTCACTTCCCAGAAGTAACCTTTGCTATGGTTGCTTGTTTATCTTTCTGTAAGTTTCTTTTGCATACATAAGCGTAATATTTATTTATTAACCTCAAAGGTATTACAATCTATGTAGTATTCCATAATTACACTTTTTATTAGCAACATATTTTGAGTGTCTTTTCCATGTAAATGTACACAGTTCTATCATTTTTTTCCCTCAAAGTCTGCTTTGTAGTCCATTGTCTCTTCTTAATGAATAATCATGTTAACAATAGCTTTAGCAATAATTTTTATTTGTGCACAGTTTTTACAGGAGATCAAGTGTGGGTTTGAGAAGGAAGGAAATACTGAAGGGAGAGAAACAAAAGCGAGCCCGTAATTAAAACTAAAATAGAGGTGTATTTTGTCCTTGGGCAGGTTCATACTAACGAGGGAATTTTAAGGACACCTTAGAAAAGAGACATAACTTGAGACATATTTTGAAGGATGAGTAAGATACTGCCATAAAGAAATGGGGGTAGATCTTTCCGGCCATGAGCAGAAACAGAGGGGTAAATGATGAAGCACAGGCTTCATGTCACCGACAAAGAGGTACACGGACAGTGTGGGAGTGGAGGGTGATTGGTGAACAGAGTTGAACAAGACAATGTTAGAAATAGGAGGGCTGTCCAAAGAAAATCCAGCCATAAATGCCTCTATATTTTATATTACATGGCTGGATTCTTTTCAGACAGCCCTCATATAGATTTTAGAGAATAAGATTAGAAATATGGGCTGGATTTAGATAGTGCAAGACTGTAATGTTGGGTTTAGGAGTTTGAAGCTTAACTTAAAGATGGTGTTTTCAATGAGGGTTGACTTTACCTCTAGAGGACATTTGGTAGTATCTGAAACATTTCGCATTGCAACTACATGGGTGTGTGCTTACTGGTACTCAGTGGTTAGAGGCCGGGGATGCTGCTGAACATCCTGCTGGGCAAAGGAAAGCCCCCTTCCCCATAACAAAGACTTATTGAACCCCAAAACGTAAATAGTATCAAGGTTGAGAAACCCAAAGAAGACCCAAACTTATTAAATTCTGCACCTCATCAGTAAACAAAAAATGTTGATTATGTGACTATTTACACATACATATATGTCACTACATAAAGATAAACTCATTAAACATTTTAAGTAATTTTATGTTATTATTTCATTTTCTTTATTAGTCACATATGACCTATTTTTTCTCTCCCAAATATTAACTTCTTATTACATCATTAAATGTTAACTATATTATTTAATATGAGAACAGTATGAGTGAATTTGCTCTATTGCTTTTAATGTTAGTTGAACTCTATGTCATATAGCAACCAAAAAGTTGGGTTCTCTATTAAACTTCCATTTATTTGGTTTTAATTACTGCTGAGACTGAAAATAACACAACACAAAGTAATGTAGATATAAATAGAAAAAACCATACCATTTTCTATGCTTATTAAATCATGATATTCATTTTTAACTCCTGGCCATCAGTTTTGTGGAGATTTTTATTGAATCGTTTGGTAAATTTCTGTCTTTCTTATGCTAACCATTTATTCTCCCCAGTTTATTATAGGGTATTATATTCTTGTTCCACTAATAAGCAGTTCTAAGCCTAATGAATTTTGGAATTTGGAAGGCATTTTAACACAGTAGAAAATTCTTTTATCACTTTTTAAGATTTGCATATAGGAGAGTTTTTTCAGCAATAAAATTACATATGGACAGATATACGAGGGCTGTCTGGAAAAAAGCCAGCCATAAATGCCTCTATTTTTCATAGTACATGGCTGGATACTTTCCGAACAGCCCTCGTATTTCCAAGTATTCATTTTCAAAATGCCTGCTACATAGCATGAATTCTTTGGAACAGCATTTCCTCTCTCACTAATTCAGAATCTTTACCTTATGGGGATAGATGAAGTATATTTTATTCCTTCAGTATTCGCTGGACAATATACTTCTGAAAACTACCCATCATTATAGAAAGAAGTAGTACACTTGGGAACTAGTCTCCTTTATAAAAGAAAACTGCATGTGCCTTCCTTAAATTTCAAATATCTTTCAAGTGCTCTATCTGAACTAGCTAGAAAACCTTTGTATTGTATAGGAGGGCTGTCCAGAAAGTATCCAGCCATGTAATAGAAAACTAGAGGCCCTTATGGCTGGAATTTTTTCTGGACAGCCCTCGTGTGTTATTTACACAGCCCTTTTAATCTCATTAAAAAGTGTTTTAAATATGGTTGGTCATTTAAAAACTCATGATTACCTGCTACATGAACCTATATACTCTGCGATGTGCTGAAGTAAACTGTGAGGAATGTGTAATATTTCTAAATGTTTTTAGAAAAAAATAAACAGGCACTGTGGTAGTTCCTTTCTGAACTCCAACACTTCGTCTTGTGTCCCCTCTTCTAAGGGAGGCTCTGCAGGTTTCTGAGCTGCAGAGTGATAGGATTAGACCAGTGCTTTAAGGAGTTCCCATGGGTGGCATTCTGTCAGACAACATATTTTTCTAGGCTATGTTTTAGGTAGAAAAGAGTAGGGCAAGAAACCAGTTAGGAGGCTTAGAACATACCATACATAGTCTAGAAGGAGACTAAGGGACAAAACCAAGATAACAGTTTAAATTTGTCAGGCTTTCTGGAGAGTGAATCAATAGTTATGTGCCAGTAGCAATAAAATGAGTGCGGAGGACTAGAAAGAGGGAGATAGAGATGGAGCAAGAAAGAGAGCTGAACATCTTGGGGGGAAATAATAACATTGATGGAAACAGCAAATAGACTAAGGGCTAGGATTTTGGTATACTGGGGACAGGAAGAGATTGTGACTTAACTTTTGGTAAATTTGTCACTAGTGGTCATCTTTCGGTATGGTTGCAGTGTTCTTTGCCTAAGTAAATAAACAGCTCAAAAACTGAGTGCTCACCAAAACATTCTAATTGTGCTGTGTTAGTCATTGTTGTCCAACATCACAGCTGATGACATCATTTCATTTTGTGGAAAAGTTGCCAGTCTTTCAAGGAAAAAGAACAAGTATTTTGTCCTAAAAAATACTAATGTCTGACATCTGATTCCTTCTTCATAATTAAAAGGATAAATAATAACTCTAATTTTCACCATCATCATTGTGTCTCTAAACAGTCTCCCAGGTATTTTTTTTTTTTTTTTGGTATTTTATAAAGTTATTTAGAATAATCATTGATAACTTCTCAAGAGAAAAACTACTTTATTCTGGTTACTTTTCACAGTGCAATAATTGACTTTTTAAAAGTTGCCATTCTTAAAAAAACTAACAAACCAGAAATATTATTTAACCTATAGGAAATATTCAAAATAATTGACAATGTACTTGATTCATTTTAAATGAATGAATGAATGAATGAATGATCACCAACCTACTATGTTTGTAAAGTGTTTGGAATCTAAGGGTACTCAATTTAAAAAAGTTTTTTTTCCCCCTTGAAGTATTTTTAGCTCTCCACAAGGGCTACATATTACTATGTAGTTATTTTACTAGTAGTATCTAACGGTTTCCTTGTGACTGTTTTAATCATCCTTAACCAGGTATAATTTCCTGTGGCACATCACATACACTTATGGATTCTCTTCTCCTCTGTTCCACATAAGCTCCTTCTACTGCTAAGGCTTACCGAGTTAGGGAGGGTGATCGACTTTAACAATCTGAAAAAACAAACAAACAAACAAACACCCAAGAATTTAGAGATTGATTTTTGAGTAAACTGAAACTCCATCAGCGTCAAATGGACTTTTCTCTCCTCTATCTCTGTTCTTATTTAAGATGATGACAAAATTATTGAGAAGTCACCAAGAAAAGATGGTGGTGAGAAAGGAAAGAAGTCGTTTTTTTTTCTTTCTAATAAGAGAGATTTAATTCGGAACAGAACATTCTAGAGTATGGAATAAGCAGGTGGAAAAGACAAGAGAAGTCAAATGTCATCTATCTGTTTTGAGTACTGAAGCAGTTCAAATTCAGTGTCCTTTACTGAAAATGATTTTGTTTGGAGTAAAGCAGATGAACTAGTGTTCTGCCATTCTGCCAGAGAAGACTTGGGAGGGTCACACTAGTTTAAAGTCAGATCTCTTTATATGATTAGGAAACACCTTATAAAAAATGAAAGAACAAAGAACTTAGAGATGAAAAAATGAGCAGAATCAAGGGCTGTCACTCTCCTGGCTGAAATACGGTGCAGATTATTTTTATTTCTACCTTCCAGCTTGGTTGTGCTTTAGTGCTTACAAAATAGGTGACATTTTTAACTTGCTCATTTTAAATCTAGAGAAAGCCAGATTTCTGACTCTTGACCCAAAGGCAGGGCAAATTGTTAACAGGTGTAATCAAAGTGGTTTGGTGATTGTCCTTAAAATCCCCACTTCCTTGTGATGAGGGCCTGTTTACTAATGTCATCTATTATCTGATGGCTCAGGTTGGACAGGTGTGCATTCCCTGATTGTGCCTCTGGCTTCAGCTACTTGTATTCTATAGGATAGTGTTAACATATATGGCCCTAGAAGTGGATCTGGGTTTAAAGCCCAACTGTGCCATTGCAGGCTTGGCCAAGTGTGTTAACTTATCTAAACTCGAGTTTTCTTCTCTCCAAAGTGGAGTAATCATTCTGTCTCCCTTACAGTGTTATCGGAAGAATCTGCCTAACACATTCAGCTCAATGTCCGGCATGGAATTCTCAAACTGCTTTGAACTTGGCCAGGAAAGAGGGATATTACTTAGCAGTGGCCCTAGCAACTTCACATTTGGTGTATTGGCTAAGAAAATCTAGTAAATAAACAAGGAATAAAGATAGAAGTCAAAATAGCACCTATGTTAATTATAGGGCCCAGGTTGGAAGGCATACATGAAAGCCAAATAAACTTTCTAACCAAATTCCAGAATGAGGCGTATTTATTCACCAGCCTCAGACAGTACTGCTGTAGGCACATTGCCCCCTTCCTGCAGCTCATGTCCCAGAGAAAGAGAGTGGAGCTGGGTATGTCAGTTCCCCCCGAGTTTATAATCTCAAAAGTGACTCCCCCTTTTCAGGGATAAAGTGAGAAAGACACACAGACCAAAAGTTACGTTCATTTAGTTACCTTCACAGGAAGTGTTCATCAGACGTAGGGAGGAGCATTGTGCTCCATAAATGATGCCTGTTATCAAAAATAAAAGTCACAACTAAAATTTTAAAGAATACAGATAAGAAAAAAAAAATGAATAAAATTAACCAGTAGGAAATCAGTCTCCTGCAGGAACCTAAAATACATGTAATACAGGATTCAGCAAAGTCTTTGCAAAGTTATTGCTGGAGTAATAAATTATAGACATATGAAGAAAGGACAGTGCAATTAAAAAGAAACTATTTTTAACTTCTCGAGAAGAATCTAGACAGATAAATTACAATTTGATCTGAACTGTAGACCCTGAAATGTAGTATATTTTCATTCACAGCATGTAAATTTTATTTATAAATATGATATTGCTTGATATGAATATCTTTATTTGATTCCCAATCTATAGCCTGAGAGATGAACTGCATATATATTAGTTTGTGACATTCACTACTCTTATGCTAATTATTGTAATACCTCTGTTCCTTACTATCTCTACCTATTGGTAAGGAATAAATGGGAGTGGGAATGGTATTGGAAGGCATTTAAAATTTTGTTTCTGTAACACAGAGAGTAGTCTCTAAGAACAAGGGACACATCTGTGGCAGACAAAGTTTATCTAATATTGGCTGATGAATAGGTATTGATGTTCTTAAATTAAAGGTTATTAAAAGTTAATTAGAGATTCATGGGATGCAAGAAGAGCATATATGAACATTTGATTTGGAGAATTATGTGCAATTTTAATTTATTTCACCAAATTTAAAAAATTATTGATAAATAATATGACATAATATTTTATAGGTTGTGTAATGAGACTCTGATAGACTGGCCAGCTCAGACAAGAGACTCTGTCTTTCATTCTTTTGTGTTCCCAGGGTCTTGCGTAGTGCCCATCACATGACAGTTTACCAGGCAGTGTTTGTTGAATGAATATTTGCTGGAAATACTAGGCATTGGTTAAGTAAATAACCCCAGTGTCAGCATGGAGGTTTTTTCTTATTTACTAATGGTTCCTTAGTTACTAGACATTATTCATATATGATAGCATATATGTTTGAAAACATATCCTTCAAACAGTCTACCTTGATACTATTTTTTATGCCTAGCAGAGTCCTATGCTTATAACACCTAAGGTTTGATAACTCAGAAAACCACATTCATATGTGTGTGTATATATATATTTTTACCAATTTTCAAAATAGCCCTTTGGCTTTCACTCAAATTCAGATCATTTGGAGGAAGGAAGATCTGAAAAACCTGTCAAACATAATTATAGAGTGCAGCCACCCTCCCAGGAACGGGATTGGATCAGTGGTTATTTTTGAAACACGCCTGCACTAATATCCAGTGCTTGCGTTCTTCAAGTACTGCAAGATATTTGCTTTTTATGAACATGGGTGACATTTTCCCCTTCATGTTTTATATTAGATGAGCACAGGATTACTGCCTAAAAGCCAGAAGGATGTTAGGTACTAATTAGGATTCAAAGACACTCCACATATATTTAAATGAATGCTGTGACACTTCCTGCACCGCTCACTCCACTTTTTCCAAGGTCCCCCCTGAAAACAGTGTTGTTATTGGAGCCACATTTTTGCCAGTTTCCTTGCAAAATGAGAGAATGATTCAGTTGAAAATCATGGTTACTTCATGATATGTTCACTAATGTTTTAGTGTCATATCATGATGATTTCATGATATTATATCATAATTTCCAGGTCCAACTTTAGTGTTTATTATCAGGCACTTAAATCCAGGACAGACCATCACATTCATGGCTTTTGCAATAACAGAATGTACAAAATAGTCCAGATTGGAGGAGGCTCAATATTTGGATGTTAGGATCCAAGTCATCTGATAGAATTACTTGAATTCTACGTAGATGGAAAAGGCTGATGGGAGAATGTAAAGAGGGGGAGGTCTTTTTGGCTCAGAAGGACACGTGTGCAGATAAGTGGCCTGTAAAAAGTGGGTAGCATGACTCCCCAGTCCATAAAAGTACTGGGGTGAGCATGGCAACTGTGACAAGCTGGGGACAGGTAAACTTCATAGAAGCATCCATCTAGTCAGCCCAGTGGTGCAGCGAGGAGGGAAGCAAAGCTCAGAAGTAGCTTTTTCACATTTTTTTTCCTGCCTAAAATGTTCTGATTTTCCCCTTGTTCCTCCTTTGTTCGTATGTTGTTTTTGTACAAGTTGTAGTTACAAGGTTCAAAACCAGTGTGTGTCCTGCCACGATCACACCTAGTTCATTTATGCAACAGACCTGCCCATGCCGCTGGCAAACACAGGGAAGAGCCTTGGGATGGAGTCCACCAGGTGTCTTCCAGACATGGAAGCTGTTTCACATTAGCAGTATTGTCTTGTGTGCCTGAGTTCTTTCACTTTCATAGGGCTCGGCAAATTCCGTGCCATGCTACACTTCCCAGCTAGTCTGAGCATGTACTGCTTTTTTGCCTTTTTTCCTACATGGAGTTGATAGTGTTTAAGTATTGAAACAGCTTCATTTGTACAAATTGCATGTTACTAGAGTTTAGGGAGCTTTAGGAAGAAGTGTTGTATCACTCTAGAAACAAATAATGGTGGGTACTCTACCTTTTTATATTTAAGACTGTGATTGATTTGTTACAGATACAGCGAAGAGGAAAAAAATTGCAAAATTCTAAAATCAACAGTTGGAAGGAAATTTCAATCATTTGTTGCAAAGGTCAGCTCATGGATTGCATAGGTAGAGTAGGTCATCTGTAAGCAAGTAGGTTTTAGGGGTGTGAAACACGCTGACTGAGATCTAGGTCTGCCATTACTGAACCCTTGAGTTTAAGGCACTGAGGGTTTTTGAGAAAACATACAGGACTCAGAGAAGGGATGCATATCAAGTCATTGCAGGTCATTAGTACAAGCTTTCTTTTGTTTGTTATTAATAGATTAGCTAGTCAATCTGCCGAGAAAGGCTAAAGCAAAGAAGGAATTTTCCTTGAAGAGGAGAGAATTCCCAGCATAACTGAGCCATCGGTTCTGAAGCTCTTCTCACTGTGATATACTTAAGGGACAATGTCCCAAAGCGAAACACTATCCTGTGTGCACAACGACACTTGTGTGCAAGCGGCTTCCTGCCTCTTAGTGATTCACTCCACCCTTTGTTTGGAAAGGTGGCAGAATGCAGTGTTTCTGATCTGGGTGCGGGAATTAGACGGTTTATGCTCCAACCCCAGCCCTGCCACTTTGGAGCTGTGAGTCCTTGGGTTAACCACTTAAACGCTTCCGGTTGCAGGTACCCTGTTGGTAAGACAGGCACAGCAATTTGCACCTTCCTCGTGCATTTATCAGGAGGATTAAGTGAGTTAATCCATGTAACACAGCACAGTTCTGGAAGCCCTTAACCAATGGTGGCTATTAGGATTTCATGTTCCGTGGCAGAATAGACACTGCAATGCAAGTCAGAGAGATTGCTATTATGTTCACACTGTATCAGTATAATAGTGTCAGCTATAAAAAGCAATCGCGCTGTGAGTAGTAAATGCGGTGCCGGTATTTAGCAGAGGTAAAGTCTAGTGTACAATCACTTTCACTGCCCTAAGCATCACTGAGGTGTATGTTGAAACTTCTGAATGAGTATTTTTCACTCCTAAAATTTTTTTGCTTTTTGAAATGTGGTGTTGGTTGTAATATGTTTATATTCATGCCATGAAGTCGTTTATAGAAAAAAAAAGATAGTGAAATAGAATATCTTCCTCCTTCATTACCCTCCCCTGACAAGTCTTTCTCTTTAGCTCAGGAACAAATTTGATACTGGGTTTGAGAAAAGAGCTTTGTTTTGTTTTGTTTTCTTTTAAAAACAGTTTGATGTAGTCTCTATGTGATAGACTGATAGGAGACCTTTTAGCCTGTGCTGCTGCCAGTCCTTCAACCTTTACATCCATCAGTGTTACTCCAAATTTTTCCAAAATAATAACATTATAAAAAGGAAGACTGTTCAAACACGGAATTATCTGTGAGACTCAGCCAAGTTATACCAGCTGCACTGGCTTGGTTCCTATATCTGGGCTCCAAGGCGGGTAGCAAAAAAAATCTCCATGAACAGTATTTTAAGAATTTTGGCAACACACAGGACAGGGGAATTAAAAAGAATTCTCTGCTGAAACCAAAAGTGGTAGAAAACAATTCTGTTTGCTTGCCGCAGTTCACCAAGCAATCTAATGGCCAGCCCTGAGAATACAAATGTGCCCAGCGTGCTGTCTGAAGCCACCATGTCCCTCTAGCAAAGACCAGTGGGCTCAGTGACTGAGTCTCAGGAATGAGAAGCAGCAGTGAACTAAATGACAACACAAAGTGAAATGGATTCCCCACATTACTGTTTTTTAGCCTCGAGGGCAACGTTTCCAAACAGCCAGTATGACGTGAGATGTGCATATTGCCTGCAGGGAAGCCCTGAATTTCTTGTCCCTTCTCATTAAGTATGGCTGATGAGTTACTTTCCTTGGTTCTCCGTGGTGTTTTATTTCTTATTATATTGCTACATCCATTTGGTAGACAAAGGAAAAGAGGCAGAGATTAACAGAGCCGTACTCTTTCTATGTAGAAATGACGGTTTCTAGAAACAGACTAAGAGTTTAAGACCAATTGGTGAAATTTAAATATTTAAGAGAGGAGGATTATAAAACAGTATGAGGAAGGCCACAATGTAGTGCTTTTTTTTTTCTTAGAAAGGACAGATAAGCATTATTATCCCCATGTAATTATCACTAAATTCTCGTTTTAATATGATGCTGCTATTGCCAGCGGCTCATGGGGATATCCAAGAGAAGATTCAACCTGGAACAGCGATAACTGGGTTTTTGTCTCCACACGAGAAAGAATTCAAGAGAGACAGATGAAAGAAGGCGAAAGTAGTTTGTTGAAAATGAAAGTGTACACTTGAGAGGCGAGTCATAATCAGGATTTTTATCCCTCCTGGGGCCAGAATTGGTTCCCGGTGCCAACGACATGGGTCATTCGTGTCCCTGTCTCCCCAGAAGGAGGGGCGCTCTCATTCTCACTTTTCCTCCTGTATTTGGTTCCTCTGGAACTGTCATGGCTTGATGGAAGTCTGAGTAACTGGAACGCCAATGACTGTATAATGACATTAAAATTACTATAGGTCGGGTCCCTGTCCTAGGGATCATCATGGCTGGATGAAACTTGTTTTTCTCCAGCTTCAAGGTGCTGGATACAGTCACTTGTTACTTGTGTCATCAGTGAGGCACCTCCCATTGTACCCTGGAGGGAGCCGTGAATTTCCTAGGCTATCTATCCTGCCTTGCTATATTGTCCTGCTTCAAGAACAAATTAAGTAGACCTTGACTTTGCCATCAAGAAGTTTATAATCTACAGGATATCAAACAACAACAACAACAAAAAAATAGGCAAAGCAAAATGTATTAAGATACTGTTCAGTGTATTCAAGACATGTAGAAAACTTGGGAAAATAAAATTTGGATGTTAGGGTCAAGTCATCTGATATAATTATGTGAATTCCACGTAGATGGAAAAGGCTGATGGGAGAATGTGAGGAGGGGGAGGTCTTTCTGGCTCAGAAGGACACATGGGATGAATGGCCTGTAAAAAGTGGGTAGCATGACTCTCCAGTCCACAACTGTCAAGTAAAGATGTGACAAACTGGGGACAGGGCTTCATAGAAGCCTCCAGCAAGTCTGCTCAGTCATGCAGTGAGGAGGGAAGTAAAGCTCAAAAGTAGCTTTCTTACAAGATGTTTTAGAAGTGTTATGCAGTGGATTATGTAACTGTAGCAAACAAGAAATCGTAAATCTGGAATCCAGTCTTGGTTCCAGGTGACACAGCTTAAGTGAAACTGTATTACGATCATAGTGAAGATAGCCACATGTTAATATTTTCCCCATTTACTGTTCTTCAGATTAACGGGGAACGAAGAGCAGCACACTGTAGTTCTGGGTGTGTGTGACCTAGCACATTTCTTGCTCTGTGAAGGTTGTTTAGTGAATGCACAGTGTACCACCAGGAGGGGAAAGAGAAGCAAAAGAAACCGTGACTTCCACAAATCCTGTTTTCTTGGATCAACAGACACCTTTTGTGTTACTTGTTTGCTATCATAGTGGTAACGTAGACCAAAGAACTAGTCTTCTAAAATAGAGAGGAATGCTTTTAAAGCCATGTAAAGGCAGGGGTAGCATCTCAGATTAGAGAAATAGTCCATTTATTTATTCATTTTCATCTCATTCATGCCAGTTCTCAAACCTGGAATTGGCTTTTGAGGTCTGGCCTGTTTCAGAGTATTACAAGGTCTTCTGGTCAGGCCAGGAATTTGTTTGCTCAATCAGAAATAAGCAGGGATCATTCAAGCAACTCTTCTGAGCCTGTCTCTTCCATGTACATTTTTTAGGCCAATTCAAAAGTATCTTTTGCTGTTTTGGTATTGGAACCTATTTCTTTTCTGGCAGAATGAATGCCCTGTTGTCTGTTCTATTATTTATTGCTGTGTAGCAAACCAACCTAATCTTACTAGCATTGAGCAATATTGTCACTTACAGTTCTCACTCAGAATCTCCCATATAGTTGTAGTTGGAGGGTGGTGGGGCTTGAACTCATTTTGAAGGCTTCCACTCTTGCTTGTCTGGCACCTGGCCTAGGAACAGTTGGGGTGGGGTTCCTTGGGCATCTCTGTCTCTTAGGTGCTCTCCATGTGATCTCTTCATCATGGCAGGTGTAGGGTAGCCATGCAAGTCAATACTCATTAGTGTGAGACCTGAGAGAAAGAGCCAGAGAACAGCTGTATTACCTTCTAGGACCTAGTTTTGGAAGCCAAGCAGTAATACTTCCTCAACAATCTATTTGTCAGAAGCAAATAACCAAGGTCAGCCCATGTTCCAAAGGAGGGGAATTAGATTCCATCTCTTGAGAGAGGAATGTCAAAGGATTTGTGCCCTCCTACCAATTCTTTGTCTAAATCACTGCCATGTTTCCTCATTTCCATTACAAGTATTTTATTAAGCATCTAATTGCATATGTAAATATTCTGGGATTGTGTAAAACACAATCCCAGACATAACTGCATAGGTGCAATTTTAACTTTTAGAGGTGCACCGTCTATGGCAGACAACAAAAATAAAGGACTGATCAAGGCCAAAAATCCACATTCGGTGAAACTTTATTGAAGATTTGTTATGTGTCAGACCCTGTCCCAAGCTCTAGGAATACAGAGATGAATAGACTTTTATGTTCTTTGATCCATCACTCATGGTGTAGTCTGTATGATGACCACAGTGAAGCAGTGAAGTAAGAAGTATTCACCATTCCACTGAGAACACTTTCCTAAAGATCTTTAGCAACTTGCACCCTTTCGAATCCAGCGAAACCCAAAGACCCCATCTGTGCCCTTCTTCGTACGCCTTAACAGCAATCAGCATTTGACACAGTTAACCTTCTTGATAAACTTTGTTCAGCTGCTATCTTGGACACCACTTCCTTGGTTGTCTCCTTCCCAGCCTTCTCTTCCTTCTTACCCGTCTTCGCTGTTTCCTTTTTCTCTTAATATTGCAGTGTCCCAGGGCTCAGGTCTGTACTCTCTGCTTGCCCTTGCGTGGCTTTTTAATGTTGTCTATCTAGACGAGAGACTCCCAAATTTATCTTGATAACCCTGGTCATCCCATAGACTCCTGAGCCATTCTCTCCACCTGCCTACTGGACAGACCCAATAGTCCAGAGTTAGCAGTTCAAAAACAGAGTGTGTGATTTCCCCAGACACACAAATCCACTCCTCCCTGGTATTGTCCACCTGAAAGAATGAGACCTCCATCTCCCCGTCATGGAGGATGCCATTAAATCATTCTTGATGACTCTTTGCTCCTGATCACCATATAATGTCCATTAGCAAGTTTTTTGGTACTGCAGTCAAGGCAGGTCATGACCGGTACACTGTCACTATTTCTGTGGCTGCAGCCATCATGTCCTCACTAGGTACAGCGCCTGCAGTGCCTTCATTCTGGCTGAGTAACTGAATGTGTGCATGAAGGACAAGTGTAACGTAAGGGCAGTGCTTGTTCCTGGCACATATGGACAGGGTGTTTGAAGTAAGGAAGGTTATAGATGAAAATTCCAAGTAGATCAGGGTCAGGGACGGGATCTCATCTCCTTTGCTCGGTGCCTGAGACCTTGTGAGGGAATGGCGCTTGGGTAGCATCTAAATCCCAAAAGGAATCTCTTTTGCTGTAAAACCCTCAACTGAGAGAAGTGGCACCGAAACACTCTGCTGTGAAACGGGTCTTTTCAAAAAGTTACAGGAAAACCAGGAAAGTTGATGTTAACAGTTAAAGTTGTTTTCTCCCCTTTGACCAGTTCAAAATGACTGGAAGTTTTAAACTCTTGCCCTGTCTCCCATCATGGTGAATGTCATTCTTTCTGTTAAGGTAAAAGTTGTTTTTCTTCCTTCTTGGGTGTTTAGAGGGAACACTATTTTTACTCTCACTTGCCAGAGAAAATGCTTAAAAAAAGAAGTAAATATGGCTTTTAGCTTTAAAATATCTTTTTAGAAAAGGCCCCTGGATGCTAAGTACCCTGATACCAAAAAAAGCCAATGTCTTTATGTGTCCTGTCACTTCCATAGGAAATAATAAAACTCCTCTGTCTTAGGGGTATATGGCTTAGTGTCTAATATTAAAATTTTTATTTTGAAGGAAATTGTGGATCGAGTTATTTTTATTTCCTAGGTAGTGCTGCAATCAGTTTTCAAGCTGTATTGTTAAAAACTTTTAAAATCCTTTTTCGACTTTTCTTTCTTTATGTTTTTGGTATGAGACATTTTAGCTGCACTTACCTTTACTTTGATTACCTGGTTGGAGCTTTCAAAAGCACTTTACAAAGGTATTGAAATTAGCTGGAGAGCAAAGTTTGACTTAGTTAAAAAGATTCTTTTAATTTGCCTCCCCACAAGTGACCTACTCAAATTGCTTTAAAGAAAAACCGTTCTGGGCATGCTTGGCAACTGTCTGATTGGAAGCATTTCCTCTTGGTGAGTGCCTGTCAGAAAGATTCGTCCTGGAGTAGATTGTTCAACCTTTCTCTGTGCCCAGTAGCTCCTTTGCATCTTACCTGAAGATTCTTACCAAATTAGGGAGCCTTAAATGATGTGAAGGGAGGTGGTGTAGAGATGGTAGAAAGAAACAGAACATCTTTAAAGCCTCCCCCAGAACTCGGCATTTATCCCTCCTTCCTCTTGCACAGATACCCTAACGGAAGTAACGGTAGTACCAGCCGCTCAGAATCACTGTTACAGTTACTACGGCATACGAGGGCTGTCCGGAACCGAGTCCAGCCACAAATGCCTCTGCTTTTCCTAGTACGTGGCTGGGTACTTTGCACACAGCCCTCGTATACACACCTTCTGCCACTTAAGAACCCAAGGTTCAGATGTGATTTAATTAAAGGTCAACAACTGGAACTAAACTTGAAACAGTTGTCTGACTCTCAGGTCTGCAGACACAGATGGGGCCCCTCTTCCTTCCCCCACTTCTCTCCCCTTCATTCATCTTCATCTTGGCAGAGCCAGTACCTAGACCCTAATGCTTTTAGTCTGGAAGTCTGTAGGGACGCAGGACAGAGCCGTTTTGCTTTCTAATGGGCTTAGGCAATCCATCTAAATGCAGCATGTGCTAAGGACAGGCCTGGCTACCCAATTATACTCTCCTTTTAGCCTTGGCTACAGAGAAATCCCCAGGGCAAGTGTTAAACTTGGTCACCCACACCACTTCCTTTCTTGGCTGAGTGACTTCTGGATCCGGCATAAAGTCTTATTCAGGAAATAGTAACTGCCCCAACCCAAGCACTCTGTGTCTCAGCTTTGAAGGTGAGTTCATGATCGTTGCCCAGTTTTACTGGCTTTGCTAGGGTATGGGCCTGGCTTCAAAGTAAACATGCCAGGTTTCCCTCTGTATTGGTCATTTATGGCATGCTGCCTTTTAAAATTATAATAGCAACTTCATACATTTCTTACATGGAAATATTTTTCAAATTAAAGTTCTCTCCCAAATAGTTAACAAATCTTTATTAAAGGAACATTATTTATGGGAAAACAGTTCTGCTATCAACCATATTTACATGATACTTTTATGAGATCGATTATTCCTCTCAGGAAAATGTAAAAGTGTTCCTTCAGAAACAGTCTGGGTTAAGTCACTGCACTTATCTACCCCAGTCTGTTTTGTTGTTGTCACTCTGGCATATTGTTAAGAGATGTGAAGTTAATTTCTTGAAGAATAAATTTTGATTCTTGAGTACAGTACTTTGTGATATATTGAATAATTGTAAAAATTAAGATGGTACAATGGGAATCTATATATTTGAAAAGCAACAAAGAAAAACATAAAATTTCAAAATTGGAAGACTCAATACCGCAGTTGTTAGAAAACAAACTATCTTGAGAAGTACATCACTCAAATATAGTTTACATATTAACCCTAGTAGGTGCCACAGTATACATATTAATAATTATGCTTTCAAGAATAGGAGGTGTTACTGTCCAGCACTAGCTCTACTTTCGCATTGACACATCTATGAAGTAAATTTTATTTCTTCTCCTTGGCCTCAGTAATCTCTCTCATTTTAAAATCATAATTCTCCTACCGGTTATATGCTTGCATTCCTTCTTCATTTCCTGACCTCTAAGAATAAATCAAATCTCTGTTACTTCATAATGATCTTACATTTCACAATTACATATTTACCTGTAATTATATATTTTTACAGTTTGATTGTGTGATAATGATCTCTTGCACGGTGAGCTTCATGTGGTCCGTAATCATGTGCATTTCATCCACTAAAATGTCTATGTCTCCAAGGACAGTGTTTACAGAGTGGTTGCTCAATGAACACTTGTTAAATAAACAAATCAATTAACCAATGAAGGAAAGAATATAATGATGATCTGTTTATTTTTTATTATCTCCCACTAGACTTTGAATACATGTTATTTTAAAAATTAATTCAACAAATATTTAGTAACCGTGTACTATGTTTTGGACATTGTTTTAGGCTCTAGCAATAAAGCAATAAATGCAATCATATGTAGCCTCTGTCATCATGTAGTTTACAGGTATGGGGTTGAGTGGAGACATAGATATTAAAAGATCCTCTAAATACTATATAGACAGTGATTGAAACTGTAAACAAAGAAACAGAGGGTACTATGTGAAAGAAAGATGGGGGTCAACTTTAGATTCCAGGATCAGGGTCCCTTTTCTTCAGCACATTTTATGTAAGTTAATAGTTTTGTGATATTTTTATGCATAGTTTTTATATCTTATATAGCTAATCTACATGAACACATCGTATACCTCTTTGCCTTTTCCAGAGCTCAAAATTTAGTGCTGAATATATTAGAATCAGTCATTATATTCTTAGTAATTGGTTGGAAATATATTCTGTTCAAATGTATAAAAACTTAAGGCATAAGTAAGAGGCTAGAGAAATTTCTGCTTGTAGATTTTTGGTAATAACTGAGCTTGGTCAATAATCCAAGTCACAGAAGGTTATTTTAAAATTAAATCTCCTGGGACCTAAGGATAGCTTCTCTGGATTTATTTCAAGTCAGCACATTACGGGTTTTCTAAACGAACTGTGTTATTTCCTCTTATTGATATCCATAAACTCTTTTTTTTTTTTTTTTTTTTTTTTTTTTTTTTTTTTTTTTTTTGGTATGTGGGTAGCTCCCTGGCTGGGAATCGAATCCAGGCCGCAGCACTGACAGCGCCATTGCTGAAGCCTTAAGCCACTACACCATAAACTCTTAAATTTTCTCCTAAGTCAATTTAAAATAGAATGTTTTAGAGTTTTCTTTAAGCCACTTGTATTTTAGGGCAGAGCTGATAAAAAGAACTGAAAAAATCATTTGTTGTATTTTCTTTCCTTCTGTCCTGTGTCATGTTTCAGCTGAAATTCACTATGGGCCAATACTGACTAGAACCAATACTCGTCTGAGAGAAATGAGAACATAATCATAAGGAAAATTGTTTGAAAGATGAGAGATTCTGGTTGGGGAGATTAGGGACAGGTTTTCCTATATAGAAATTTAATTAGAGCTTTTCCCTGCCCCTTTGTTGGTGGGGATGGATGGATACACACACACACACACACACTTCACCATTTCTATAGTCATATCCTAGATTCTGTTGCTATAGTGCATATATCCTTTATGTAGTTAGCAGGAATAAAATATCTTTCAGTTCTTTATTTTTCTTTTGTAGTATGACTGCCTGGAAATCAAGAAATTTGCATTTCATTAGCTGATTCCACATAGACAGAAGTCCAAATAGATTTTGCACATTCTTGAATTAGATTTATTAGACATTTTTCTCTTCGGAAGGTTTCAGCTGTATAGCAATATCATGTAGGATGTACACATAAATTATTATGAATGTATTAGCTAGTAACTATAATTTCTTCACTAGAGGGATTAGAGTGAAACTATTTCTCTAGGAAATTTGAATGATGTCAAATGGGGGAAAATTTCTGTCCTCAAGGTTGGGACTCGATGTCAACAATTCCAGATAGGCTTCTAACTCCAGATGACCTAGTTAATTTTATTTCAGGGCAGTGAGCAGATGGTGAATGTTCTCTGTCTCTCTGGCATTAACATGCACTCTGTCACCATCAGGCTTAACGATGGCAGATGGCAGTTGTGTTAGCAAACATTCAGTTTTCTCCCCTCAGTTCTTCCCTTAGGCCCAAGAAAGGCCTGGCTGTGGCCTACAGCTAAGTCACACTGTGGCCACCTCTCCAGAGAATTTCAAACCACCAGAAGCCCTCAGTAATGTGGGCTTTCCAGTTCACCCCATGGCAAGGGGCACAGCAGGCATCTTCAGAGGCTTGTGGGAGATATTGTGGTCTCAGTGTTAAGCTGGTCAGGAGTTCAGTGTCACTCCAGGTCCAAATTGAGCATTTCTAAGGGATGGGTGGGATTTTCTCACCCTCTTGTGGAGAAATGCCTGGGTATATAAGAGCAGGCTTTCTTGGCCTCTGGGGGACTTTTCTGGATAGAAAAGCAATCCGTCTATTTAGCAGAGTTTTGTCCCGGAACATGAATCATTTAACTCCCTTGTTGATCTTTAGAGCATCAACGCATCACTGTGAAAAAAAAAATTGAGTAAGGTCTCCCTTTTTTGGGAATCCAGCTGGGAATATGTTACAGATACATGCATGTGTTTGTATTTCTGCAAAGAACTGAGTGTTATCCTAATTGCTATACATCTAGGATAAAACTTGTACTGAATTTATGAACAAACTGTCTCTGAAATCATCCTATCAGAAGATGTGGTCCTGGGAAGATGAAGGAAGTTTCAGAAAAACCTAAAAGATAGCCTTTGTTTTATAGGAATTTACAGGTCAAGGAAATAGTGCAACTGAAAGAATATGGCTGAAGAATTTATTAAATGGACAAATCCTTTTGTAAGGGAACATAATTTTTAGCATGCAAGACGATAAATGCTTAACGTTTTAAACATTCTCTTTTCAGTTTTTTAGAAGACATTATTTTTTTTTAGAGCTGTTTTAGGTTCACAGCAAACTTGACAGGAAAGTACAGAGGTTTCCCCTGGGCCCCCTGCTCCCAGTCACGCATAGCCTGCCCCATCATCAACTTGCCCCCCCAGAGTGGTACCTTTGCTAGCACTGGCGCACCTCCACGGACACGGGATAATCACCTACATTCCGTGGTTTACAGTAGAGCTCACTCTTGCTGTTGTACATTTGATGGGTTTGGACAAACATGTTAAGATATGTATCCATCTTTGTGTCATACAGAGCATTTTACTGCCCTAAAAATCCTCTTTGGATACATACTTTTAGGGCAGACAGTCTTTTAAGGGTTAGGGTCATAAATATATTGATTAGGGCAAACTACATTTAAAGGAATGATAGAGTAATCTCATCTGATGAATGATTTCTTTATTTCTAGTGATTCTTAAATATCTTTTTAAATTTGGCTAGGAAGTGCAACTGGCTTACTTTTACACATATTTGACTTGATATTGGTTTAGAACATTCCCTTAAGCAGGATGTTGATATAGAATCTCTGAAAAACCCAAATCTAAAGAAAAATGCAACTTTGATGATTTGTTAAATATAAATATATAACGCACTACAGTTCTAGTGATTTCTAAATAGGACTGTAAGTTACATGTATTCTAAAACCTGTGGAACTCCAAGTTATTGTTTTGTTTTATTTTATTTCTGAATTATTCATATAATCACCTCAATACCTTGCTTTGGTTTGGTGTCTCACAAGAATGGTGCCAAATACACATATTTTTTTCTGTTTCCTTTGGAGGTGCTTTTGGAATTTATAAGTATTTAAATATGTATTATCATTGAATTTTAGAGTAGGTGTAGACTCTGAATACATTTTAATGTGGTAAATCTCAGAATTTGGGACTTCAGGTCACAAAGGTAGCATTGGGCTGTGCTAGAACCTACGTCTTTAATAGTGAATAAAGCTGTTCTTGGTAGTGATGCAACTATACAATGAAATGAGCTATCCACTAGAATTCTGGTAAATAAAAGTTGACAAGTGGAGGATGGTAAAATTTGCAAAATCCCCAATATCAATACAAAGTACAATGGCAAGACAGTTAACACCAGTGTTGAAGTTTTTGTTCTCATCGAAAAACTTGATTAGAAAATAAATACTAATACTTTAAGTCACTGATGTATCTTATATCATGGAGTAATCCCTTTACTGGTAAGAGGAAAAAGATTCTTGTGCGGATCCTGAAAAGCATCTTAGAGTTAGGGAGAACCAAACAGGAACCCTAACTCTCAAAAGACAAGATCCTGAAAGGCAAACTTCTGAAATTTCATAGCTTTCCCACAGCTCCCAGCTAGTGTCTATGGTAGGTTCATAAATGAATAAAATAAAGTTACTTATGGAATACACAATATAATATTACAGGTACTCTGCTGCATGCTTTTTGTTGCATCATTTCATTTGATTTTTATAACAACATCCTGAGCTAGGGATGATCATTCCCGTATTATAATGGGATGACAGAGGTATAGAGAAATTGAGAACTTGACCTAGAGCATGTGGCTGATTTACAAAGCTGGTATTTGAGTTCAAGTCCATCTGCAACCAAAGGTTCTCCTCCTAACCACAGCTCCATGGTGGTGGTTTTACAGGCAGAGAGACAGAATGTGGAAGGTGTGCCGTGGAAGGGCTTGATGAGTTTCAGAAGGTGAGGTTTGTGGTGGAGCTGTGATAAAGCCACCTGAAAACGGCTCTCAGAGCTGATGGTTAAATACTCAGGAATTTTGCAAGCTGGTTGTTAAACGGTCGATAGCGTGCAGTCAGCTACAGTGGGCATGTTTACATCACAGAAATCAGCAAATGCTACACATCAGGGCTTTGTTGCCACAGAGTTGGTATTCCAGCATAACATTGGCTACTGGAGGACTGGATTTAGACCATAGAGTATGTGAAAGAGAAATAGTGAGGGAGGAAGCTAGAGACAGACATTAAGGTCATTTTCCAAAGACCTTAGGTAAATGTGAGCATTGCCATACTTTTGGAATACACGTCAGGTTATGTCACCCGTAACCCTCTATGACTGCCAGCTGAAGTAGGATCTGAACTCCGTTCCCAGGAGAATGACCGGGCCTTCCTCTTCACCTCGTCCCCGCAGTTCCTCCCTCTCTCATCTCTTACTCTGCACACTGGTGACCTCATTTCAGGTTCTTAAGAGACCAGGTTCTTTGCAAATGTAGTCCCTCATGTTTGCTGTTCCCTTTGCCTACTCCTGTTGTTTCTGCATAGTTGTATCCTTCAGGTCTTGGTTTCAGTGCCACTTCCCGAAAAGGCTTTTCATGCCTTCCGAATCTGAAGTACCTGTCCCTCCCCTCTCTGTAGCGGCAGCCTCAGTCATAACCTTGTGGAACGGGGGTTAATCGCAAGCTTCCTAAGCAAGACTGCTGGGGCCCATGATTGCTTCACCCCTTACTATACAAGTTGCTTATCTCCATGACTCAATTTCCTACTTGGAAAATGGGATGTGATTATTTCATTTTCATGAGGTTTCTGTGGGAATTAATACGTGACTGGCCCCTAACAGCATTCAAAATATTTTGGCTACTCTTATCATTGATAAATGACACTGTTTTCTTGTCCAATTTTCTCAACTAGAATACAAATTCAATGGGAGGAGACCTGTCGATTTTTCTGTTTGCTTTTCATTCTTCCCACCACAAATTTCTAGAACAGTATCTGCACATAGTAGGCGTGGGGCCGGGCTAGGAGGTGTGACAATGGGCTCATCCTTCAGGGTTCTTGTTTGCCTTTCCGACTTCTCTCTGCATCCTATGCCATTGCTGTGTCTGACTTCACAACAAGCACAGATGTGTCCAACAGCCCTTGTGGGGAATGAAATGAAATTATGATACAAGGCTCTGCCCTCTCCCCATGAGGAGCCCCCTTCACCTCCAGCCCAACGTTCACAAGGGGAACATAAGGTGCGTCGGGAAGGCATTTGTGTCTGTTAACAATTACTCAGAGCAAGTGTTTCACTGAGAATAGTCATCAGGACTAACGTCATTACAGGGCAGAGGAAAAGAAAATGAGAGGAGCAGTGAGAAATGATAGTCCCTTTCTGGAGGTGACAGCTTTCTGCAATAACAAATCTTTAAACAGCAGACCTAGATTGCCAGTTTTCACATTCATGGCACACGTTGCCACCGCATTGGTGTGAGCCACATACCTCTCCAGGGGATAATCTGTTACCTGGTGCACCTTACATTCTTCTCGTGAACATTTGGCTAGGGAAGGGGAGAAATCTAGAATAGTGGTCTCCAGTGCTTTTTTATTGTATTTGTTCTATGGATAAATAAACAATTAATAAATAAATGGATAAATGACAAAATGAATGAATGAATGTGTTATGGTCTGAATGTTTGTGTCACCCTAAAATTTGTATGTTGAAATCCTGACCCCCAAGGGGATCACATTAAGAGGGAGAACTCTGGCCGGTGATTAGGTCATTAGGGCAGAGTCCACCTGAACAGGATTAGTGCCCTTCCTAAAGGGGCCTAACTACTTGCCCTTTTCACCTCGTGAGGTTATAACAGAGAGATGATGGTCTATGAGATGGGCCCTCACCAGACACTGAAGGTGTCATTGCCTTGACCTCGGACTTCCCAGTCTCCAGAACCATGAGAAATAAATGTTTGTTGTTTATAAGCTACTGATTTATGGTATTATGTTATAGCAGCCCGAACAGGCATATATCTTCAGACATGTACATTTATTTATTATTTTATATTTAATCTAGTGTTCTAGTTTTTATGTATATTTTAAAATGTACATAAAATAACAATTAAAATACTGAGGTAAAAATAATGAGATAATAGCCATGATTTTTTTATATATTCCATGTGGGTTTACCAAGTATATATTTCATGGGGAAGACACACTCTTAAACTAAAGATAAACAGCTTTGAGGGAGGATGCTTTACCAAGCTGCGTAAGTGGCTGTCATGCTCTGCTCTTGTCATCAGGGTTGGGTTGGAATACTTTTCAGCACCAAAGTACCCTGGCGTGGACACAGCCCAACTGTTGTGAATCCCAGCAGGCCTCTTGGGTCAAAAAACTGTTTATTGCACTTTGCCGCCCAAATTGGAAGCTTATGTCTTTATTTTGGATATCTTTCTTCCTTGCATCAGGGCTGTGCAGATCACTCACACACACACACACACACACACACACACACACACACACACAAAGATAAAAATGATGGCTGCTGTGTCCAAGTCTCACTCAGGGCTGAAAAGGTTCTTATTGATCCCCACACATCAGACCTGCTTCCTCAGACAATCTGAAGACTTAATGTGCTCGCTGTTAATGTGTTCATCTAACCACAGTGCACATCTCTTCTCCTGCCCCTCGTGGGAAGAAGGGAGTTTGATTGGAGTTTCTCAGTGTCACCGGGGTCCTCTGGGTTACTGAGTCTATAATCTCTAACCTCCACCATGGTTCTCGGAATGAAGTCAGAAACTTCAGTGCCTGAGGCCTCATCTTCCTTCCCAAAGCTTAAGGGCAGATTTGTTTTAACAGCTGTTCACTACCTGATCGGAACTACAGGACTGGTGGAAAGGTCAAGGAGAAAGAAAGAGCTAAACAGTATATCTGCTTCACCACAGGACCATATTTCTAGGAAGCTGGAAAAACACAACGTTCTGTTGTAGAAAATTCCAACAGTAATTTTAAGCATGATTTAACTGTAATTGTAAAAGAAGGCATCTGCCTTCTTCCTTCTTAACATTCCTTTTCTTAGGAATGCAGTTACATAGTGAAGCCATTGTGTCTGTTAGATAGTTTTTTGAACCTTGGTGAAAAGCTGACCTGATTTTTTAAAATTTTATTTACACGCATTTTTCCCTCGCATCTTATTCTATGTTAATCATTGAAAGCCTTTTCTGGTATATGCTGTTTGACTGAAAAGCAACGCTCAGCAATCCTGAGTGATCTCCTGTCTTGTCAATCAAAATGCATCTCACATTTCTTTATCCTAAACTCTTTTTAAATTACATTTGATTAACTGAAATTATTTTCCTTCTAAATTAGGCAAGCATCCTGACTTGGACAGAGCTAAACTATGCATTCCTGTTAGTGAACTGTTAAGCCTAATCCTTAATGGCCCTGCTGTTACATACAGTTTGAATTCTTCAACAACAACTGTGCATGCGTGTGCTATGAGAGGAGACAGCTGGTTGAAGTGTCATGTTTTGACAAATATTTCCAGTGGTTCAATGTCAGCCTGGGGAGACACAACAAATGGCATTCCACAGAGGTTACTTCTTGGGCCAGTTAACACTTCAACCAGTGACTTGGATACTAGAATAGAAAATACTCCTAGTATGTCTGTGATAGGCACTAATGTTCATGATGGGACTAAGTCCAGCTTCTGAATTGCTTTCTGTGACTTGTAATCTATCACTTGGAGAAGCTGTGGGTGATTTTATATGAAGACATGGAAATTCGAGGAACAATTGACTTTGCCACTAAATTGAGTAGTCATTTTAGGCAGGGCGAGGCCTCCTAGCACTCTACCTACATCCTAGACTGACCTGTTGATCTGTTTGCTCTCATGGGACCAAAGCATCTCGATTGTTGACTGTCATTCCTGGTTGCCTCTGTCTGCGATTCAGCAGGGTTTTCAGCACCCCCACGGCTGTACTTCCTGAAACACAGAAACTTATTTGGGGGTTTTAAGGATTTAACTGCAAACATATAAGGAAATATAAGGTATTCTTAAAATTCCAAATAGTAGGAATGATTAAAAGCTAGAATAGCACTGAGAAGTAATACTAATAATAAGTTTTCTGGTCTATACTAAAGTGCCAATGGAGTTAAGTCAGTCTGAGAATCCCTGTTCCAGCTCATTCGCTATCTCTTCACCTGAGACCTGCCAAGTCCAGGGTCTTCTAGACCAGCAGTCCCCAACCTTTTTGGTACAAGGGACCGGTTTTGTGGAAGACAATTTTCCCACAGTCCATTGGGGAGTGGGGGATGCACATGGGCAGTTCACAATAGGGTTCGTGCTCCTATGAGAATCTAATGCCTACGCTGATGTGACAGGAGGTAGAGCTCAGGCAGTAATGTGAGCGATGGGGAGCAGCTGTACATACAGATGAAGCTTCGCTCACTCGTCTACCACTCACCTCCTGCGTGTGGCTTTGTTCCCAACAGGCCACAGACCAGTATGGGGGTTGGGAACCCTTGTTCTACACCAAGCTCTTCAGACTCCAAGCTCAGTAGGTTCCCACTGGCCCAATGGGATTGCTTTCTCTTCTGGTTGGGCTTCTTGGTCTTTGCTGCATATTGTCTCTTATTCTCTGAATCCCAAGCCTAGTTTCTTGCCATCAGAATTACTGTTGGCTCTCCTGGGCCCTTTCCTTCTTTCTGTCAACTGAAAAGAGAATGACCATCAAGGATCCCTTCTCTAAACCTTGAGAAGCTCTGTATTTACCTAAAAATGATCCATTTTTGCCTTTTGAAATTTCTACGCTTTTCCCCTCTCAATCTTTATTTTGTTTTCCTTGTTTACCAGCTAGTCACTGAGTCTCATTCTTTCCACCTATTACCAGTGCTCTGAACCTGTGTGTAGGCTTGCTTCCCTCAACAGTGAGGCCTCAACAGTGTTGGTCCATCTAGGTCAGGGGTGTCCGATCTTTTGGCTTCCCTGGGCCACACTGGAAGAGGAATTGTCTTGGGCCACACATGAAACACACTAAAACTATTGATAGCTGATGAGCTAAAAAAAAAAAAAAAGGTCACAAAAAAATCTCATACTGTTTTAAGGAAGGTTTCAAATTTGTGTTGGGCTGCATTCAAAGCTGTCCTGGGCCACATGAGGCCCATGGGCCATGGGTTGGACAAACTTGATCTTCTAGATGTTAGCCTGTTTGTGTTATTTCTGGGGTCAGCATTCTGCAGAGAGCAAAATTTCATCCTACTTTGTTTTTTTAAAATTCTACTTTTAATAGGTTCAGACAGTAATTCTACATTTAATTTTGTTTTTGTATTTGAGGGGAACTCAAGTATCAAAAACTGCACCTTATGGAGTACCTGAAATGTCCTAATTTCAAATTATAGTTGACCCTTAAGTAATGCGTGGGTTAGGGGCACCTACCTACCCTGAAGCAGTCATAAATCTGCATACAAATTTTTTCTCCCAAGAAACTTTACTAATAGCCTACTTTTGACAAAAAGCATTATTGATAAAATAACTCAGCTAATATATTACATATTACATATACTGTATTCTTACAATAATGTAAGCTAGAGAAAATAGTATTAAGAAAATCGTAGAAAGAGAAAATACATTTCAGCTTTTTTTAAAAAAAGTCTCCATCTAAGTGTATCTGCGCAGTTCAAACCCGTGTTGTTCAAGGGTCAACTGTATTAAGATCCTGCCATTGTTCTTTCTTATGTCTATATCCCCAATATTTATTTCTTACTATATTCCTCTCTTTTCTCCAAAAAAGTGATTTTCTAGAATCTTATTTGTGTGTATTTAATATCAAACATGTTAAACACTACTGGTACTCACAAATACCCAATTCTCCTTTTCATTCCTGTTTATAGGAAATTATACTTCCCGGCCTCCTTCAGGTAGGTGGGACCATTAGAAGGGCTCTGGCCAATGAAATGTGCGTGGGTGTGATGTGAGAACTTCAAGCTGAGGCATGAAAAACCTCTGAGTTTCTCTAATCTGTCTCTTCTATTGAACTACCAGCTGTGCTCAGAATGGTGGCTCCTGTTAGCCTCTTCTTATGTGATGTGATTATATGAAACAGAACTCCTGTTCTCTTTACAAGCATTACACAGGTAGTGTGAGGGAGAAATAATCTTTTGCTGTGTTAAGTAACTGATATTTCAGGGTTCATTTCATACTGAGGAATAACTTAATTTATCCTGATTAATAAAGTCACCACATCATGAACAGGCACTAAAACTAGCAGGAAATATTTCCTCTGGTGCAGAGGGGCATGGTTCCCCAGAATGTAACAAAAGATAAATCTATTTCAGTGCTTATAAACTGTGGCAATTATTTTTTAGGCAAGATAACATTTTGATTTATTAAACTTGGACTAATGTAGAGACATTATTTTTAGCATCTAGGGTGGAAATTCCTTGTTTGTTTTTTTGTTTGAAAATTAGATTTCTTTGCATAGTACTGTTTTTTGTGAAACTCTTGTTTTACTTTTACCTTGTAATTCTAACACTTAATACCTAAGGAGGCAACGGAATATTTAGAGCTCTAAGAACCACTGAGCTTTAGGGTTCCAGCCCCATCTGGGAACTCAACTGTGACACCTACAAAAGACTCCATTGTATCCGGAATGTCTGCTTTGCCTCCCAAACATACCTTGACTGCCTGGCTTGTCTTTCACTCCAGAGGCTTTTCTTGAGGTCTGTTCTCTGGACTCCACCCTGCATTCACACCAGATGTTTGGACTCTACTTGCTCCCCGCACCCTCATCTGGGACCTGAGCAATTCCCCTTTGTTTTTCAGACAAAAGCTTACTTCCCCTCCCCCATTTCCAGGCGTCATCTCACCTCATGCAAATGCAGTCTCTGCAGAGCCCAGGTGCCCCACGTTCGGAAGAGGAGAGGTCAGGAAGAGGAGGTCATACAAAAAGTATGAAACTCGTGTGGTAGTAATTGAAATTATTTTTGTGTGTAATTTTAGGAAATCAACCTCATTGCTTCAGATGTTTTCATTAACCTCATTATTTATAGGCTCCCTGGTTATGGTTTACTTCTTAACAGCATTGTAACCCATCAATGTGTAAACGTGTGGATATCCCAAAAATGAGCTAGGGAAGACAGAAGGGTTAGGCTGCACAGACCATTTCTTATTTTCCAGGTAGGTGAGGGAGGAACAACTGGAAATAGATTCAGAGTTTCTATCCAAATCTTGTGCTTTTATTTGCCTTGGCAGCTGAAGATTGTGAATTATTGAGAGGATGCGGCAGTCGTCACCTGAGTGTCCATGCAAGGTAGCATAGCACTCCTAGAGTAGAGCTGTGAGCATCTTTTATACACCTCAATCACTGTCTAGTTTATCTAAAATACTCTGTAGTTCTTACACATGGAAAGGGACACTAACCACACAATGGACTTCAACATTTCTTACATATCCATTTCAGTCGTATATTTTGCTGAACTAAATTCTCTTCTTTTCAGAGCTCACATGATTTTGACTGCCAGTATTACTGTAAGAAGAAAAAATAAATTTATCAAAGTAATTTCTCTGAATTTGTAATTATTTATTTTCTTTTCTCCCCTGCCCCAAGTATTCTCCAAGTATTGAAAGAAAAACCAAGATTTGTTATTTGTTTGTCACTTATTAGTATTATTGTTACGAATTACAAATTCTTGATCCTTTACAATTTTCCCTCCCTCTCGTTATATAAAAATCAATGGTTAACTTTTAGCAAAAGGCTTTTGATGATTTCAAGAATGTTCATCAGTTTTGTAGTTTAATTTACATTTCTTTTACATTCAAAACTTTCCTCAATTAGGGAATGATTTTTATGCAAATCCAGTAGGTTTAATGTAATCAGGATCACTTGCACATCTTTCTATAGATGGGAAGTTTGTCAAAGTCAGGAAGGAGGCATGTTCTCTTGACAGCTCTCACACTTCTTCCCTCTTCTCCTGATGTCTTGTCCTCATCAGCTCTGTCGCCTTGTTTTCCTGTGTGTTAGTAGGTGGGCATTGAGACTCCGGGAAGGCAGTGTTAGCTTCTTAGTGTATGTGCTAGAAACCATAATGCACCTCAAGCCTCGATTTCAGTAGAGCATGTTAAGTTGGGATTGTGTCATGTATGAAATTGTTTGGCACTCAGACTGAAAACGTTAAAACCTTAAACCTCAGTTTTGAAAGGGAGAGACAAATTTTAAACCAGGTTTCAATAATACTATCAATTACTTAGCGTCTTTGTTTTTTCTCTTTCTTTCACATACAAAGCATGACTATGTCTATTTTTTATAAAGTCCTTTACAAAAAGAACTTCCAAAAACCAAAAAGCTATGGTTTGTGTTCAAAGCTCTTAGCATATCCCAATGAGATGGTACAGTTTTAGGGACTATTCTGAGCACCTTTGCCCACTTAGAAAGTTCCAATAGTAATGCCAAAGAACCGGCAAAGTCCATACTGTTCCCTTTCCCCATACACATCCCTAAAGCATGTTTCTTTTCTATTTAAGGCACACACACAACGTTTAATTGAGAATAACCTCACACACTATGAAGGAAACTGTATATGGTTTGCTAAATAATTCTTATGTGTAGCAACTACACTAAAGACAACTGGAAACTGTGGGAACTTGAAGCATATCCATCTGTTCATTTTGGACCATCAGCACCCATCACATTGTTTGTAACATGGTAAACACTGAGTGGGTTGAAGAAATTTGCAATCAAAATCTATTTAAAATATGTATTTACATCAACTACCATAAAGGTGAAGTTTATCCTAAGTGCTTTGAAATGAAAGATAATATTAGCAAAGCAGTAAGAACTGCTAGTATTAGCAGGGCCTTTAAAAAATATTGCTTGGGGGGGTTCCCTGGGGTGTAGTGACCAGGCTTTGGTGCTCTCAACAAGGTGGCTCAGGTTCGATTCTTCAGCCAGGGAACAAAAAAAAAAAAAAAAACACAACAACAAAATACATTGCTTAATTCAAATTCTATTCACATTAAATATATTTTGTATTTTATAATGCTCATAATTCATTGGTGTAATAGAATATGCATGTAACCTTTAAGAACCCTATTTTGCTGTGTATAACACACTCCCGTGTATAATGCGCACCCACGTTTTTGACTCAAACTTTCAGGGAAAGAATCTTTTATTTTAATTTTTTAATTCAAATTTTTATTTGTTTATATTTAGATACTTATTTTTTGTATTATAAAGGAATTTTAGCATTTATTGTTTAGCATATTATGGTACAAGAAATTTTATGTAACAAATAATTACAAAACAAAAGAACAGATACAAGGTACAATAAATTTTATATATAAAATGTATTTTTTTTTTTTTTTTTTTTTTTTTTTTTCTTTTTGGTATGTGGGTATCTCCCTGACTGGGAATCGAACGCAGGCCACATCGCCGACAGCGCCAACGTTGAAGCCCCAAGCCGCTACACCACCAGGGAACTCCCTATAAAATGTTTTTATTAAAAAAATGATTATTGTATTTTGGGGTATTATTTTGCACATGGATATAGTTATTGATTTCTACAGTTATATTTTTAACTCATAAGCATATGTAAAAGAATTAAAAATGGAATTAGTACTACCCATATATAGTACACATCCTTATTTTTCGCGCACAAATTTGTGCAAAAACATGCATAACACTATGAAATACGGTAAATAATTATACATGTGTGGTCGGTGTATGCTCAAAAAGTTTTCCCTCTTGGAGTGTGCCATCAAGTCTGGAGACCACTGCTTTGTATTGCTTCATCTGCTTATGGTGAATAGTTCTCTTGTAGTCAAAGAAAAAAAAGTACTTTCTCATCAATTAATTTTGGCAAATGAAGCAACATGTATTTTGCATTGGATAGTTACAATGCTCATTAGCTTGCTAAGTGTTCTGAAATGTTCTGCAGTAAACATATTTTTCATTTTAACTAGGTTTATGAAGGATTTCTCAAACTTATTTAAGAAACAGTATGTCTTGTTTGTTCTTTTTGTTTTCTTTTTTTAAAAATTTTATCCCCTTTGATAAAATTTAGTGGCACCACTCTTAACATGTTATGGATTAGGGTTCCACTGACTACTAATTGGATACCAATATGGGAAATGCTCATTGCTGATTCAAATCTTATAATTGGAATAATAACTGATGCATTGCTAAGAGAGAAAAGAATCTAAGACCATATGAGTAGTATAATTTTATTTTAAAAATGTTATGCATATAAAAAGATTTGAGCTGAGGTACATATTAAGATATAAAAAAAATAGATGATGGATTTACTGAAGACTCTGTTTTTCTATTTTGATTAGCATAGTGGTGCTTTGATCTTGTCTCTTACACCCTTGCTATCTGCCTGCATTTGGGCAAATTATTTAAACTCTGTATGCTTTAGTTTCGTCAATTATAAAATGTAGGTTTTCAGTGTTTTACTTGGAGTAAGTTATTTGTACTAATGCTGTTTTATACTCAGCACATATTTAGTGTATACCTACTTGAGGTACTCATAATGAAAGTGTCTTGAAGATATGATTTAAAACATTTTTAAAAACCCCTCATAATGCATATGCGTTTATGTTGAAATAAGATTTATCACACCATTGAAGCACACAGTCTCTTCAGTCTAGCAGTGCCCCTGACCTGGCGTCAGTGTGTTGATCAACAGCAGTGCAACGTGCTAGTCATGGTCCTCGATGTCAATATCAAATGTCAAGGTCATAGCCTGAATATCTGCTTTTCCTCAATAATCCATCATTCATAATCAAAATCTACTTTTTTTTCCTCTCTTTTTATCTTATTTTCTTTATCCAGTCTTTAATTGTGGCAAATCTTATTTGAAGACACTTGTATTTTCACTTTGTCTTATGGATTTAGTAATTCCACGGGTTTCTTACCCGAAAAACTAGAAAGTCATTATTTTTATTTATTTGACTATGCCTTATTCCAGTTTTGTGGCATGAGCACCCGGTAGGACTAGTGGTCAGGGGTTCTGTTGCTGTGTTTATTAAGTGACACATCAGTTGAAGGGTTTGAAAGCACGCTATGGGCACAGTCCAAGCATGAGCCAGTCTCAGAAGAAATTTTTTAGAGTTATTTTGATACAGATTTATCCAGGATTTGCTTCTGGAATGATGTGTACGCTCAAGAACCTGAAAGGCTACTTGGCTTTTTAAGCCTGGATACTGTGGGATGGTACCTAATAAAAATGGAGAAAAATGAGAATAACAACTGGAATGCAGCCTTTAGTCTGGTTTATGTGTTTATATGCGTTCTGTGTTGCTAAACATATGCCTTCTTTATCATGAACATGAAATTCAAAATCCATTTGAATAAAAACAGGAGTGGGCTCCTGTTTTAAAGGGAATGGGCTCTTCTGAAGCACTCAGTTTTGCTTTGTACTTTTAAGTCAGGATTTTCCCAACCTCAATGCTAGTGATATTTGGAACTGGATAATTCTTTGTTGTGGGGAGCTGTGCTGTGCATTGTTGGCAACTTAGTAGCATCTGTGACCTCTACACACTAGAGGCCAGTAGCAAGCCCTCTCTGTCCCAACCGTGACAACCCCAAAATGTCTGCACATAGTATTATATGTCCTCTGTGGGACGGGGACAGACACATTCCCCATTGAGAAGCACTGCTTTAAATATTGACATATTTTCTTTCTGTTGATACCCTTGGGGATATGACAGATTAAGCATTTGATGTCTAGTGGGGATTTCCAAACAAAGCACATATTTTCCTGTGTTTGAGGTATTTTAGAAAAGGACTTTTAACAATGTTCTTGTAATGGATAAATCTAATTTTAGAGACTTGAGACCTGACTTCATACTGGATGTGAATACAAGTATCACAAGACGTATTCTTTGCCTCCCTAACTAGTATAATGATTAGCCTCCATCACTGTATGCTTGAGGATATTATTGGTTGACCTTGACCATGCTGTGGCTGGGACAAAGTGTTGTTCTGAACTGTTACTATGCAAACTACTTTTCCATGTTTCATAGAGGTCTTAAGTCAGTCTTCTTTAATAAAACTAACACAGATTGGATGACCTAACAAACAAATTTATTTCTCACAAATCTGGAGACTGGGAATTTCAAAATCAAAATGCAGGCAGTTTTGTTTCCTGGCTAAAGCCTTCTTCCTGGTTATGTCCTCATATGGGGCAGAGGGGGGTGGGGCGGAGCCACTCTCCTGTTTCTTCTTTTTCCAAGGGCACTGATGCTATAATGAGAGCTTCACCCTCATGACCTAACCACCTCCCATAGGCTCCATCACTAAATACCATCACACTGAGGATTAGGGTTTCTATATGTGAAGTTTAGCGGACACAAACATTCAGTCCCTAGCAGTAGAGGGATTTTATTATAAGATAAAATTCAAATACTGCCATTTTCTGTCCAAACCCTTGTAAAAAGTAAGAATGAAAAGGGAAGAAATGTACAAGTAAGAATAAAATTTAAGTGTAACTGGGAAAATATAAGTATATGAAATTAACTAGATAATCTAGGTTTCATTAGAATTTCTTCACTTTACCTTGTTAGGATTGAAGTACACATTAAAAAAAAGTACCCTGCTCAGAAACATTCAAAACCGTAAAATGGTCTTAAATGTCACTCTTGCCAGGTAAATAAAACTGCAAAGAATTTTAGTGCTATTTTTCTGTCACAAGAAAGATCTCTTCAATTAGATACATCCGCAATTATGAGGGGAATAGGAAATAGAAAAGCAGCATCAGATCTTGAGATAAGTGGCTGGTAACTGATTTTTAAAAATAGGAATTTTAACGGTTCATTGGTGACTTCATGGAAAGCTCCATCTGTAAAACCGCTAATTCCCTTATCTGAATTCAAAATCACAGAGTGAAAACCTGTCAGTTTACCTCTAAAAATCATGTAAAAGTTAAGCCTGATCAATTTTGTTTTCTCCTCGACAGGTTTTTTTCAGCCTTATCCCAGTTGACATTTAGATTGAATAATGCTGTGTTGCGGGGACTGTCCTGTGTCCTGTAGGGTGTTTAGCAGCACTTCTAGTTTCTACCCCTAGCCAGTAGCAATCCTTGCAGTTGTGACAATCAAAAATGCCTCCAAACATTGTCAGATATCTCCCGGGGAGCACAATCACCCCAGTTGAGAACCAGTGCTATATTAAAATAAAGCTAGACTATACCTGTGAATTCCCATAAAAAAGAAGGAAGGAAGAGAAGTAGAAATGAAAGGAGAAAACACAGAAACAACAACCTTCGAGCCTCCTGGTGTTTTACAGGACACCTTTGAGGATTACAGGGGAAACTCATGTAGAGATAATAGGGATGTAAAATGTCAGCAGACAGAAGAGCATCATTTCAGTGTAATTGAAGAGAAACCGAGCCCTTCCAGTAGTCTCAAGGACAGATAATAATTGAAAAGTTGTGTCTGCGGCACCTTATGTGCTTTTGAATGAATGGCAAAAATCACTCAACAGTCTGACTGCCACTTGTATGACTTCTGCACAGGTCAAGAGTCTATTTTAGGCAACTATCGATTGATTTAAATGAAAACTATATTTTGAGTCAGATGTATACGTTAGGGCTTGGACTGATCCATTTCTATTCTCTAAAGGGAATAGCTAGGACACGTACTAAAATAACCCCATCATTCCAGTACAATAGAAGCCAAATGACTCAAACTGTTTCCTTTGTTGTTCAACTGTAACAACTCCAAATAAAGTTACAGCTTGTGTGCACCGCGGCTGGTTGCTAGCTCCACCTTTTTATTTTTTTCAGTTACTGTGCTGTCAAGCCTCCCACTCAGACCCCTATGAATATCAACAGATATCTTTATTTTATCTCTGCTAAAGCAGCATCAGGTCAGTGGCTCTTAGACAAAAGGCAGGAACAAAGGAAGCACAATGACAACAAACCAGTGCGGGCACTCTGATAACAATGAGGGCCTAGGGATGGCAGCTGCTGAAGGTCTCTGCCACCGCTTTCTCTACCAGGGTGGAGACAGAGCTAACCTAAGTAGGACAGAACCCCCGAGTTTAATTCCAGGAAAGCCACACAGAAAAGTGATACCAAAGCCCTTGTCTTCTTCCTGTGAGTGGTTTTCTCTCTACATTCATGTGTTCCCACAGAAGAAATCTTTTTCTGGTTAAGAATATCTGGTAATTATGAAGTCACGAGAAGACTTTCCTTTAAAAGGGTTATGATTTCCCAGAGTACCTACACTGACTCAGGTAGATCGAATTAGGAAGATACTGGCTGGTTCCTTCCAGATGGTGGAGGCTTCCCAGAGCACCCAGCCCTGGGTTGACCTCTTAAGGGAGACAGAGCATTTTCAGTGTTTGGACTATAAGCAATGGCTGATCTGTTGGAAACAATAAAGTCTTTCACAGGACCACAGGTTGTTTGTACATTTTGTCACTTGTGCCACAAATTTTAGTTTATAATTGTAAGACACTGGAAACTTCTACAATATATACTCTTATTGAGTTAGTTTTTGTGAGCATCGGTACTATTAATAATCAATCCACTGTAAGTAATACACATTTATGGCATTGTTTGCTTAGTTCCAATGCACTGTTATTCATGGCCCCATGCAGAGGAAAGCTCTGTTACTGCAAGCTAAAAACGCACTATGTCATTAAAGCAGGCAAAAGCAGAAGGGTTGATCTGTGAGCCCAGGGACAAAAAAGGAACAGGGCACGGGTGTTGTAAACCAGGAAGTGATCCTAACTAAAATATAATAAACAACTAAAAAGCCAATAAAAATTCACTGAGAAAATGGTTGGAACTAGTAAGAGTTCTGTAAGTGACTGTGCATATAAAAAATAAAAAAACTAATTTATATAGTTTCCATATACAAGTACAAATATTTTAGAAAATAAATGAGAAAAATAAATGAAAGTATAGTAGACTCTCAGTTAACTGGCACCCATGCCAGCTAAATGAAGTATTATTTCTTTGATTTTTTTTTTTCCGCCAGTTGCCTTAAGTTTTGATTAATGTAGAATCTATTGCGGTCATGTCTAACCTGCAGGCCAGGACAGCTTTGAATGAGGTTCAAAACAAATGCTTATGAATTTTTTTACAACCCTTTTTTAGTTCATTAGCTGTCATTAGTGTTAGTGCATTTCATGTGTGGCCCAAGATAGTTCTTTCAATATGACCCAGGGAAGCCAAAAGTTTTGACACTACTGGTCTACTGTAATATTTTACAACTATTACTTTAAAAAAGACATGTGTGACTTGATTGTAAAAACAAAACGAAACCAGAGAACCAAAAGAAGAAATAATTACTCAGAGATATGCAAAAAGTACATAAATGTAGAGATATGCCACATTCCAGATAAGAAACAACAATTAATGCACATATCTAATCAAATCTCAGTGAAAATAAGTGACAATTTCCTTTTAAATCTTGACAATGCAATTTCGAAATTTATCTGCATGAAGTGGTACCTGGATATAGGGAAGGATTAGTGAGACGGAACTTTGATCTACCTACACTCTTCTATTTCTCTATTGATCTCAGCTGCAGTCTGGTAGATTAATCTATCATCTGCACACTCATGCCTCTTGAGAATTGGGCCAATTTAAGATTGCTATAATGGCACATATCCCTGAGAAATTTCTGACTTGCCATGGTCTTTGATCAAGGTCATCACACCGTGAGACTTTTTTGTTCCAAGACTAACCTTCTCCTGGCACACTTGTTGTCTCACTTCTGTGCGACATCCAGAAACTTAAGGATTTCCCCTTTGTTCTACCAATTATAGAGAATTAGGAGGCCCATCTCAGACCCATGTGCTGTCTTTGTAGCCATTTTTATTTAGTGTGGGGGGTTTCTCCTCATTTCACATAATATCTAAATGTCGTAAATAATACAAGGAATACTTTCAACTATTAAATTAGTAGCAAAGCTTTTTCACATAAAATTTTCTCTGAATACCTCTTAGGATAAAAAAGGAGTAAAAAATGAGGACATAAAAAGTATTTTTCTTATTCTGAAACCTGCTTTATGAAATTAATGTAACTACTCCAGCTTTCTTTTGATCAAAGTTAGCATGGTATATTTTTCTCCATCTCTACTTTTAACCTATCCGAATCTTTATATGTAAATGAGTTCTTACAGATAACATACAGTTGGGTCTTGTTTTTATCTACTCTGACAATTTCTATCTTATAATTGGTGTGTATGTATCATTTACATTTAAATTGATTATTAATATACTTGGATTAATATCTACTGTTTTTATAACTATTTTATATTCATTGGATTTGTTCTTTGTCATCTCAGCTCATTCCTTTTTCTGCCTTCTCAGATTTTAATTAAGCATTTTGTATGATTGACTTTTATCTCTTTTCCTACTGTATTAATTGCACTTCTATTAAGTGGTTGCCCAAGAGTTGGCAATATACACTTGTAAATAATCTATTTACCTTCAAATAGCACTATACTGCTTTAAATTTGGTGCAAATATCTTATAAGAGAGTATTACCAATTCTTTCCTGTCATCATTTATGACATTGGTGTCATTCATTTTCTTTATCTATGTGATATTAATCTCCCAATGCCTTAACACTATTATTACTTTAAACGGTAATGTGTTAGTTCAATTAAGAATAAATAAAGTGTTTATTTTTGTCTTTATATATTATATATCTCCTCAGTGGTCTTCTTTATGTAGGTCTGAGTTTCTGACCTCTAATTTTCCTTTTCCTGAAGAACTCTTAACATTTCTTTCAGGACAGGTCAGTTTATGGCTCTAGGGGGTTTTGTTACAGGTCATTATCTCTAATGCGACTCTCAGTTCACCTTCCTCTTTAAATTTTGGAGTGGCATTTACCCTGTGAACCTAATTCTATGGTTAGTCCAAAGAAAGTTTTTGATTTTCAGTTTATTCAACTTTTTCTTCTTATGAGGACAGGTGTGATAAATTCCAAGCTGTTTAAATGTTGAAGCATTCCACAAGTCCATCCAATTATGTTTTAAATAAGTTAAGGGACAAAGTGAGATTAAATGTGTACTAACACATTTTTGTTTGTTTTTTTTTTGGTTTTTGTTTGTTTGTTTTTAATGATAACCTACCTACCTTTACTGGTATTCTGTTTTCTTTCTGTGTGTAGATTTTAATTACTGCCTGGCCTCTTAATTTCAGCTTGAAAAGAACTCCCTTCTTTTCTTTAAGGCAGGTGCGTTAGCAACAAATTATTTGACATTTTATTTGTCTTGGAACACATTTATTTCACCTTCATTTTTAAAAGACAGTTTTTCTTGCTCTAAAATTCTTGGTTGACATTCATTTTTTTACTTGCAACACTTTGACTATGACATCCATCTGCCTTCTGACTTTATTGTTTATGATAAGACATCAGTCATTATTCATATTGGGCTTTCTTTGTATGTGATTAGTCATTATTCTCTTATTACTTTCAGGAATTCCTTTTTGTTTTTGAACACTTTAAGTATGGTGTATCTGCACATGGATCTCTTTGTCTTTTTTCTACTTGGACTGTGTAGAACTTCTTGGATGTGTAATGTTTTTCCATCAAATTTGCGAAGTTTTTCAGCTATTATTTCATTACTTTTTTTCTGCACCTTTCTCACTTTTTTTTCTTTTTCTGGTACTCACATTATACGTATATTGATGCATTAAATGGTGTCCCACATTTCTGTGAGACTCTATTCTTTTTACTTCATTCTTTTCTCTTTCTGTCTTTCAGATTGCATAATTTCTATTGATTTAATAGTCAAGTTCACTTACTGTTTTCTCTACCAGCTCAAATCTATTGCTGAGCCCCTGTAATGAGTTTTTTATATTAGTTATTGTTAATGTTCAACTACGGATTTTCCAATTTTAAAGTGTCTATTTTTGTTCATATTTTCTATTTGATTAAGCATTTTCATCATACTTTCTTTAACTTCTGGACATGGTTTCCTTTAGTTCTTTGAATGTAGTTGTAATTGCTAATCTGAAGTTTGTTAAATCTAAGTTAAACCCTCAAAAGCAGTTTTTATTGTCAGCTTAAAAAAAAAAAACTACATCTAGGTTCCACCTTCTATGTCTTTGTATGTCTTGTAATTTTTTTAATTGAAAAGTGGTCATTCTAGATAATATATTGTAGTAATATTAGTTACTGATCCTTCTGGTGATAATGTTATTGTAATTTTTGATTGGCCATTTGTTTATGTGTTTAGTGTGCTGACTGAATGAATTCTCTAGAATCTATTTCCTTCTGTCATATGTAGCCACTGTTATCTTTGCTCAAATTTTTTTTTTGCTTGCTTTTGTCTTTTAGCAGCTACCATTACTATTTCAGCATAAACAATTTATTGGTCAAGGAGTATACTTTAGTCATCTTAGTCAGTTATATTTTTATCCTTTACCATTATTAAATTGGTAGATGTGGCTCAGAATCTGTGTTTACATTTTATTCCATGTGTTCAATCAGAGAAGCTTGGTTGTTCCCTATCTGAACTCTTTTGTGAGGGCACCTCCTCAGGCATGATTCCTAGATGTGAAGTTCTCCATGTTCTATTCTAAATAAAGTCAATTGTGGAAGTAAACTTATAGAAGTTCTGGATGCACTTATGTTCTTCTAAATATATTGGAATTTTCATTTGGAAAGCAGATTCCTTTCTTTAGTACAAAAACATTAGTTTTATTATTGGTTCTATACTTGCTAATCCTTATACAAATGGTGCAATAGATCTGAACCTCAGTTTTTTCATCTATAAATAGGCCTAATATTCCTCTTACCTAAAACAAAGGTTATAAGGGTAAGTAACCAATGTCTGAAAATTTTGTGAACTCTACATGGTAATACAAGTATCAAATTCCTGTTAAACATTTGTTAATGTGCATATTCAGCAGTATTTTTATAGGTTGCTTGAAAATAAAAACAGGATTTTGTTGGTTACAACTTGTTCTTATTGTTACAAACAAGTTAACTTATATGTATGTTGTGACATTGTTTTATAGTGGTCCACAGTGGAAAACCACTCCTGCCTTCTAAAGGCAATGAATGGTTATAAAATCAGCTATTAATTAATGTCTTACAGTTACAAAGTGGGAACAAATTTAATACTCCTTTTTGTTTGTAATCTCTCATGAGATTTAGCAATAGTAGGAAAGAGTATGAATGATAACCAGAATGTTAGGCCACAGTCAAGTTTTTCTGGTACACATTGAAATTTCAAGTCATCGAGAGAAATAAACTTTACTAGAATCAGTGGCATCGTTTTTGTTTATTCTCAGAAAATAAAAGTCGTAATTTTAATAGGTATATACATTTCCCTATTTCAGTCATTCCCCTGTACAACAGAAAGATTGTTCTCTAATCTTGCATTTTATTAAGAAGGGGAAAAAAATTCCCTTGTACTCAAAACATCATCTTCCTGTAAACAGAATGATTAACTTGAGATTTTTCCAAATAATTTCTGAGTATCTAGATAAGATTAAAGCATTTCTTCTGCCTAGTTCATGAGTTAATCTTCTCTTCTATTTTGTTCTCTATCACTTAAGCCAAGAGTTTTTATTACCCGCTCAAAAACTGTTGTATTTCTGCCCTAAATTCCAGCAATCCTTGGAATGCTTTGATATCACGTAGTATCTGAAAAGAGCAATCTTATCTACAGTACAAAAATGTTTTCATTGTAAAATGATTTTTATTTTTCAAAATTTCAAAAATTTTTAATATCAAGTGCCTATCAGAAAATAGTCTTTTCTGCTTACATTCTGACAACTGATACCGACCATCCATGGTTGTTCAAAAGAAAACGGATTACCTGTAGACAGACTGCCAAAGTTAAAAATATCTTTAAAAACCTGCTTAAAGGCTAATTTCCTTTCATATCTTCTCCACAGTTTAATGTGGTTGATTTGGGTAATAACACCCAGCAGTCAGAGAAGACAGAAACAGCTACCTTACTACCTTACTTAGGCATACTTATGCATGAACGGAGTCTTGATGCTTGAACAAAAACACTTCAAGGTCACCTTCTTCATTTCCCTCCATATTATCTTTTCTCTTAAGAGTAAACTATGATGCTTCCTTTTTTACCAGAAAGATAATTGATATATTAATATATGCTCTTTTCACAAAGCCTTAACTGAAATAGCTGTGTATAGATGTAGATGGGGCAGTGGTTCCATAGCATTGGAGAAATGCACCAGCTGTCTTGGCAGCTTCTCTTAACAGTTGTTTAATTGCTTCTCTTTATTAATTTCAGCTTTAGAAAAAGTAAAATACAAACAAAGAAACAAACAAAAAACCCCAACTTTTCAGCATGGCACCTCACAGAGAAATATACAAATCAAGTATTTAGACATTACAAATATCCTAGCAATAAATTGATTTAAAATATTTTCCAACTGTATTTAGGGCCACTGGAAAGACTCATTTCTTTCAGCTGTTATTTCTAATGCTGTTGAAGACATACATTTGGGGAAACACTTTTCAGAAGAACTAAATCAGCATTACAGATATATGCCAAAGAACCAGAAGAAGCTATAATTGCAACCAATTCATTTTTAAGATGAAGTTGGGATTTTTTTTCAGGGTTGATGAATGGCCACATTTTAAAGAAAGTATACTCATATATCTGTCATTGATTAACCAAGGAGAGTGATACAAATATACTCAAAAGTGTGAAGAGGTGTTGGTGAGAAGTGGTGTATATAAGTATATACAGGGATATATGAAATAATCCAAAGGTCTGTTTCATTCTTGACACAGAACATTCCTTCAAAGTGAGATATTGACATAAATGCTGGATTTACTTATACTCAGGAGGTTAGGACAATGGGAAATGCCTTAAACCAGGTCCTTTCAAACTTGGTACTCCTGACATTTTGGGCTGCATAATTTGTTGTGAGGGGCTGTCTTCTGTATTCTAGGATGTATAACAATCTTGGTGGCCTCTACCAACTAGATACCAGTAGCACCCAACCTCATTTGTGACAATCAAAAATGTCTCCTAATATGGCTAGTGTTCTCTGAAGAAAAGATCGTCCCTGGTTACAAACCACTGGAGTGAAAGAAGGCAGGGAAATAAAAACACTTTGGTTAATATAGCTTAATATCGTATCACATCCAGGAAAGCTGTGGAATTTTTTTGGCACCCACTTGTTTTCTGGCCACTCCCATATCTATCACAATATCCCAATCCTCACATCTCTGAATGAATACTTCTTGACTCACAGGAAGTTGAGGTTTTTATTTCCCTTTTGCAGTTTTCCTGAGTAATTTCTTCTTGGAGTCCTTGGGGAGGTAACGTTCTGACATGAACAGAGCTACTTCCTACAGTTATGGAGTCCCTCTGTCCCAGTGTCCATTCCTCTGGTCATTCCTGATACCCAGGAGTTGTTCATGTAATTGTCATTGCTGCCACAGATAGTCTCCATGTGGCCACCCAAAAAGAAATGCTATTTCTTGATGTGACTAGGCTTTTCTAATATTTTTTCATAGTAGATAGTTGGGCCCTTAGTAGATTCTTCCTTTATTCTATACCATTCTCTTTTTTAGAGCAAATGGGCCTCCCTATGGGCAATGTTAGGGGATGGTGAGGCCTAGTCTCATGTTCTCCCTGAAAACATTATTGCTCTTTCAAATTCAGGTTCTGCTGCTCTATCTTATACATTCTATCACACTTATTTTTTACTTGGATATTTTGTTATAGAGTCTCTTGTCCAATGCTTATCAAGATGTCTTATTGGAAATCGTTTCTGTTTAAAATTGCTTTTCTTTTCTTTTGGACCTGGATCATATATATTGTCATCATTAATTTCACACATGAACCTCTTTCATTTAACCATATACTGAATCAATTCATATATTTATTTATTCATAATGTAGTAAATACCTATGAAATTGCCACCCAAGCTAAAAGTGAGAAGAGCACAAAATCTTCTATTTATCTAATTCATCCTCACGTATCATTCTCACTACACAGATTATTTTGAATTGTTATTCTTTTTTAGGTATGTGTAATGCATATCTAAGTATTGTTCTATTTAGTTTTAGCTTGCTTTTGAACTTTAAAAAAAGGCATATCATATGTAGTCTCTAGACTTGCCTTTTCACTTAACATTATATTATTAATACTGTATTACTAATACTGCATGTAGCCAAAGCACAATTACTTCTACTGCTATTTAATTCCTACTGTATAAAAAGGAGCAATTTACTTACCCATTCTCTAGTTGATAGGCATTGGGTTGTTACCAATTTAGTTTCAGGGCTTCCACAAAGCTGTGAATATTCCCACATACGTTTCCTGGTGTACATAGGTAATGGAAGAGTTTATCATGAAGATAAGGTTCTTTATCTGTCTAGGGTTTGTGTCTGTGTAGGTTATGACATAGGAATTTGCATTCATTTTTTGTACCCATATGGGACTAATTTTCCCATTCCATTACTAAGCAGTTTTTTTTTCTTTGATCTGCCCATCTCCCAGTCGTTCCCTGAATGAAGGAGGTCTTTTATACTTTGAAAGCTGCTGCCTGAGCATCTGGCTTTTCATCAGTCTGCAACTTGGTGCTAACTGAGATCCTCAAATGTGTCTGTAACCACAAAAGACCCCAAATGGCTAAAGCCGTCTTATAAAAGAAAAACAAAGCTGAAAGCATCATACTTTCTGATTTTAAGTTATATTACAAAGCCACAGTAATCAAAACAGTATGGTAATTGCATAAAAACAGACATGAAGATCAATGGTACAGAATAGAGCTCAGAAATAAACCCATGTGTCCCATTTTTCTGTGTATAAGACACCCCTATATATAAGACAACCCCTGCTTTTCTACCCCAACATTAAGAAACCCTCTCAATTGGTTACTCCCATGTATAAGATGACCCCCAATTTTTGGTCTAACAATTTTAGACAAAAGTATCATCTTATCCACAGAAAAATATGGTATATATGGTCCATTAGGAGCCAAGAATATACAATGGGGAAAGGACAGTCTCTTCAATAAATGGTGCTGGGAAAACTGAATATTCACATGCAAAAAAATGAAACTGGACCACTCTCTTGCACCACAACAAAAATAAACTCAAAATAGATTACAATCTTGAGTTCAGGAGATAGCAGCTTGATTTTTATCACACTGCTGGACTGTGCGTGCAGAGAACACTTTACTCCGATATTAGTGTGCTCATTTAGGGTACACCAACAAACACTCAGATGCGAACCCTGGCATGTCTAGGCAGAATCACAAATTCTTTGCCTCTCTGGGCAGTAAATATGAGAGGTTAGCTTGCCCCTGTGCTACAATTGAACATTTCCTAGGGCTAGGTGGGTAACCTTGCTAAATCAGAGGTGGAGTTTAGCAGGCCCATACCTTGTACTGAGCCTTCCATTTCTATATGCTCGGCTCCTGGTTACAACTCCCAACTGGTTCTCACTGGAAAGAAAAAGAAGGAAGTGGGTGGGTTGGGTGGGGTGTGTTGTTATTTATAAACTTAAGACTCCAACAATTCCTCTTAATAGTTCAATAAAAGTAGAAATATGAGAGCTTTCCGGAAAGTATCCAGCCATGTAATATGAAAAATAGAGGTGTTTATTACTGGATTTTTTCCAGACAGTCCTCATATATTTCTAAATATAATTAAAAATTGTAAATATTAGTTAAGAAACTCAGCCATAGGTAACACTTACAAGTAGATCAAATGAAAATTACAAGCTTTTTTATAAGAAAGAGTACGTATAGCTTGTAAGTAAGAGTGAAAAAGGCACTCAGAAACTTTTATGTCCTTAATTTTCAGAGAAGAAAAATTGCAAAGTCAAGTCAAGTCAGTGATAACCCAAAGAAGTCAGAAAGGACAGATAAAATATTTCCAAGAAAACCAAGATGGGGTGATGACCTCTTTTTTTGTTTCCCACCTTGGCCTGCATACTCCCCTTTCCCTCCTTTCTGCCTCCCTGCTCAGCAAGCTGCTGTAAGTTCCTTCAGGATTGGAATGCAGTCTAGGAGTAGGGAAAAGCATCCAGTTAGGTTCTAGACCTGTCACTGGAGATACCCCACCTTAGGCAGTCAGAGCTTCCCCCCCACCCCCCAGTTTAGGTGCTGTTACCACCTCTCCCTTTAAAATACCTCAAGTTTGGCTTTCTGAGTCGGAGACCTCATCCAGCTGGTGGGGAACGCACATGCAACCACGTGCTGTCTATTATACCAGCAAATAGAAAAGTATCTAGCCACTAGAAAAGAACTTGAGTAGATTGTTCTCAGAGGCCCTCCAGCTAGTCCCACTGTTGTTTCTTTGCTTTGCCCAGCAGCCCATCTCTCTGCTTTAGATCTTTTTACTGTGAACCACACCCTAATTCCTGCATCCCCCAAATTTCAGGGGTATGCTCTCCTTGTCCTTATTGAAGCTTCTCTATTCAGCTTTAAAAGAAGGGGAAGTACTTTTTTCTCTTAAGTGGAGTTGTATGTCCTTCATTATTGTTCTCTTTAAATTCTTAGTACATTCTTAACCTCATTATAGATCCTGGAGCTGGAGGATGGATCAGTGCCTATTGAACCACATTTTAATACACACTTTAAGTCCTGCACAGGAAAACGGGCAATTTAATTTGGAATGTTGAGGTAGCACTGTTCTCAGTATTACAGTATCAGCCAAAACTATAAGCGGGAAGAATCCATGTGAACATCCTATTATATCAACAAATAGGAAAGTGTGCAAAGAACTTGAGTAGGTTTTCAGAAGAACATATCCAAAATTTTAACAAAGTATGAAAAGATGTTCAAACTCATGAATAATATAATTAAGTATTATTTTATACTAGTCAGACTTTTAGAATTTGACAAGCATGATTAACACTTGTAAGGATTTCTCATATCTTGCTGATAGAATTGTGAATTCCAAATCCCTTCTGTAAAGCAATCAGCAACTTGTACTAAACATTTTTTTTAAACTTATAAACCTGTTGTCCCAGCATTTCTACTCTGGGATTCTATCCTGTCCTGTAAAAATAAAAGTGTTGATATCTAAGAATATATCATCGGAGATGTATATTTAACCTTTTTCAAAGTGGCAAAGATATAAAATATTAATTGATTAGTAAAAACCTAGCAACAATGGAAACACCCTTAATGGCAGATGAATGGTTGAATAAATTTTGAAATGTTTTGCAGCTCTTAAAAATAAGTAATTAAAACCACTAATTTCCTTGGTGGGATGCCACATGGATAATTAATGAGTGGAAAAAAGCAAGATGCAGAAAAATGTATATATTATTATCATATTCATTTGAAAAGATTGTATAATACTTTCAAATGCATGTTTGCACTTACGTGTGTTCGTAGAAGTTGTATCATTATGGAAGCATGAAAATAAATGTGAAGAATACACGAGGGCTGTCCAGAAACAAATGCAGCCATTCTTAGTACGAGAACGTTGCATGGCTGGATGCTTTCCAGACAGCCCTGTATCCTAGATTGCTAACCTGAGTTTATTGGAGTTGTTGGGGAGGGAGATGACATGAATAGACTAAAGAAGGGAAAGTTGGAAGAGTTAAACAAAATAGAAGTGCAAATGTGTGAAATCACATTTATGAATGTGTGTAAAATGTATATGTCTATATTAAAGTGAGAAAAAAAAATAATGACATAGAGCTCTGAATTTCAATAGAAAAAAAAGATGAAACAGATCCTGGGGGAAGGTTGGGAAAAAGCTTGTTAGCTTATATTCTCGTGCAAAAATTGAACTTTCCTCATTCTTGTCAGTAGAAAATAATTAACAATATAATAAATTGAGCTCAGGGATAGTCAATAACACATCTAATGGCAAGACATAATTATAATGGAAGATACTAGAATTAAATAATAAAGCACATGTTGTGTTAGCTTCTATTTTGAATCTTCCTAACACTCAAAATTTTCTAGAATACATTCCCCAAAGCGGAATATTTGTTCATAGCTATCAAGCCAAAGAGAACAAAATGCTCTAATTAATCAATCCTGGATGCCTTGGTGGTGTTTTCTTCATCACGACATAGGCTGTCTGTTATAGTATCACTAATGATGTTGATTCCTGAACTCTAAAACTCAAATAAGTATATTCTTGCTTATTTCTATAGACAGAAATTCTTGCTCTAACAAAGTGGTTCCCAAAGTGTGGTCCAAGTACCCTTGGAGATCCCCAAGACCTTTTCAGGTATGCAAAGTTGAAGACTTCTTTTGTAATACTACTAAGTCATGATTTGCCCTTTCACTCTCATTATCTTATAGGCATATCATAGAGTTTTCCAGAGTTCATGATATTTGATATTGCAATAAATTAAATTCAGAAGCAGATACTGGAATTTACAAGTTAACGTAACTAATTTAAAAATTAGTTACATTAACTTGTAAAAGGTTAAGTAATATGTTAAATAATTATTAATAAATATTTATTTATTTATTTTTTAATTCATTTTTATTGTTAGACTTATTGGGGTGACATCTGTTAGCAAGGATTACATAGGTTTCAGGCATACAATTCTACAGTGCATTGTCAACTTGATGTATAATAAGTTCACCACTTAATGTGACTTCTCTTTCCATCACCTTATATTTAGCTTCCCCTCCTCCTCTCCCACCCCCTCTACTTTCTCCCCTCCCTAACCCACTCGTCCCCAAATAAACATTAAACTATTGATTGTGTCCATGGGTTATTTGTTTGTTCATTTCTTTTTTCTTTGCTTTCAGTTTTATATTCCGCATATGAGTGAAGTCATACAGTTCTTTGTTTTTTCTGTCTGGCTTATTTCACTATTTGCAACAAAATGGATGGACCTGGAGATCATCATGCTTATTAATAAATTTTTAGTATGAATTTTTTTGTGTGATACATATCACTGTATATTATGCATATAAATACAAGTACTTGGGTGGGGGATCTCAGTTTTTAAGTGTAAAAGGGATCCTGAATCAAAGTGTCAGAACTGCTGCTCAAATGTACATGTGTTAGCTCTCCTTTCGCATGAGACTCTCGGAAGGCATGCATAATGGCAGCAAGAAGTTGGGAATGTAAAGTACAGTTGTATTTATATACCATTAACAGAATGTAAAATCAATGAAAAATGATCTACTTCACTAGTAAAAAAAAGTCATGCGGAGTAAGATAGCACTGCAATGGGATGCAATTTTTTCTTTTTAACTATAAGAGTGGTACTCTCAGACACTGCTTTGGGATTTGTAAACCAGTCAGACCTGCAGGGAACTATGCCTATAAAAATTCAACACTTTTTTACTTTAACTGAACCACGCCCGGTTTCTGTATGCCACCTTATGGATTTATTAATGTTGACCCAATATTACACTGAGACAAACCAAGTTCAAGGAGGCACTGTTTGTAACCATACACACACACACATAGACACACACACTCACACACAGTGTTTATAAGTAGAAAATTTTCATAATAAGTTATGGAATGCCCATTCCATGAAATACTATGAACACAATTGAAATAAATAGTGTTGATTCTGTGTCCAAATACAACTATTATAGTTATGATATTGCTCTTCATTATTTATGTATATTATGGCACAGCATATGTCGCACATGCCAGGAGCATGAGTGTGTATGAAACTGACAGTTGTGTGTTTGTGCTGCTGTTTTCTGGAAAGATACACAAGAGTCCATTAATAGTGATTATTTCTAGCAACGACAAAGGTGGGATCATGGGGGTTTTTTGGTTTTTATTTCATGTATATCTTATTTGAATTTTTAAAAAATCATTAGCTTATATTTTCTTTCAATACACTTTAAAAAGTGATCTTTATGTTACTTAAAAAAGTGTCACCATAAAGATGATCTTTTAGGAGTTTGCCTTCCAGAATACATAATTATATTAGACGTAAATGCTTAAAAAGACATGAAAAGGGTAACATAGGTGAGTTTGTCCTGTAATAAAGTTAAATTTCAACCAGTAAATGCTTTTAAGTATGTATTGAATTTGCAGCCTTACTCCATGCTGCTGTGCAAACCTGAAGACGACCTAATAGTTTGCCTCTTTGACCACTGGTATCCTTAATCCAGGTCTGCAGCAAGCATACGAGAAGGCTGACTCAGGGACACTTGGAAAATCAGGTGGAAGAGAACGCCTAGGAAAGACTTTCCCCTCAGGGACTTGATGAATATGTCATGATTCCGACAGGACACACGCCTGGGAACAGAAATGACAGGCAGGAGGGGAAATAAGCAAGACAGAGCACAGAAGCAGCAACTTGACATCAGTGACAGTAACTGTGCTTTCTCTGTCTAGAAATTAAGGCTTAATATTTATTGAGAGCTCACCTGGGGCTATGACCAAAAAATGAATAAATATTATGAAATGGCAGTATAATATTCTCTAATATTGTATCTCTATAACATGTCATATGATATGCATGTTGTGTATTGTATGACCTGTATATCATATAGTAGTATCAAATGGCTAATGTGAATTGATGGTATCATATTATAACAATTTTTAATCTTCCCAAGCTTTATTACCTCCTCACAACCCTTTCAGAGCGATATGACTCTTTCTGAGGAGAAGAATCAAAATCGGAGAGGCTGAGGACTTGTTCAAGGTCATTGCCAGTAAGCAGTAGAGTTCCTGATTTCAAAACCTTTAAAATTTTCACTACCTGTTTTACTTACAGGCATATTCTATTGTAGTTTTTGTGGCATAGTGAATAATTTTCCTATTTTATCCACCAAACTTGCACAACAATTTCACATTTATATCTCATGTTCAGTCGCATCTTTAATATTAAATTTGTCTTATCTCATTTTTTATGAGCTCTTATGACGTCACAAACACATACTTACTCAATCCCTGTTCTGTCCAGGGCGTTATTTTAGATATCGTAGTTATAAATTGAGAGAAGAAATAACCTATGTTTTGAAAAGGCTAATAATTTATTTCATAAGACAGAAACCATAGAAAAAATGATAGTACCATATGGCAAGCAAGTGCTGAATAAGAAAATAGTTAGAAAATGGAACTTTTATCAAGCTTTGTGGTCTTAGGCAGCTTGCTTAATTTTTCTTAGCTCTGGTTTTCTTATCTGTAAGGTAGGTTAGTTGTGAGGATTAAATCAGATAATACATAGTAATCACTAAGTGCCTGACTCATTGAGGATGTTCAGTAAGCAGAAACTATTAACATTTTCCACCCTTCCTTCCTTCTCCTTTCCTTTTTTCCTTATCTTTTCTCAGTTCTCAGACGAAGGTCTTAGGGAGCCCTCAGGGAAGATGCAGAGAAGTGAGAACTCATGGGAAGCATTTTTGAAATTAGGAAGTTGGCAAGTAAATGTATTTCTCGTATCAAATTTAGAATATACCAATATTTAAGTGCATTACTCAATTTTTATAAAATTTTATGAACACACTTCATATTAGAGTTGATACATGTTATACCATTCTTGATAATGCTAATAATTTGCATCCCTCTTTCTTACCTTCTTCCACTCTGGCTCAGAACCTAGTGAAAGATTAAAAACACAAAATGAAACAAAGCCAAGCAAGACATACAAAGGTCTTTGGGATTGCCATTGTTACTGAGAAAGGATGAGCTGAGACACTCAGTTCAGGGTAGCAGCCAAATGGGCTTGCCACCTGGCCCCTGAGATGACAGACATTGTCCCCACGGTTGTGCTAAGCAGGACAGAGCAGCCCCCACTGCAGGGACAGTGCCTCCAGCCTCGATCTCGTGTCATAGCTGAAAACAGCAACAGGTATGTTCCATGTGGGCTGGGAAACCCCCCGAAGGAACAGGGCAGTGACTGGGTTAGGCAGGCTTCTGTCTGCTTCCCCAGTCACCAGGCAGATCACAACCTCACCGCAGGAAACCATGGGAGAGAGGGGATAGTAAGAGGACAGAAAGATTTGAGGAAACTTCCTGAATAAAACCAGGGGTCAGAGAAACATTACATTCCCACATGCACGTGCACATGCATGCACACACATACTCCTTCCGCTGTCATGCCCATTCCCCCTGCCCCTTAACCCCTTGGGCTGATTATATCGATTATACAAACTATATGTAAAGTCTGAATATGAGCCCTCTGTCAGTCACATGTGTACATGCGTCTTCTCTCACTTGGGGACTTGTTTTTCACTCTCTTAATGATAGCTTTGATAAAAAATATTTCTTCATTTTAATATAGCTTGATATAACGGAATATTCCTTTATGAGTAATGATGTTTTACCGTGCTTATGAAATATTTCACTGCACATCTATAAACCACTAGTAATTAATTTTTGTATATGGGAAAAGTTAATTTCATATTTTTTCTTGTCAGTATCTGATTGATCCAGCACCATTTATTAAAAAAGACAGTTTTTCCCCTAAGAGAAGTGATACCTATGTTCACACAAAACAATGCACATAAATGATGTTGATACAAGCTTAATTCTTAATCTCCAAAAACTGGAAACCACTCAAGTGTCTTTCAAGAGATTAAAAAAAAAAAAACCACTATGGTATAGACATACAATATAAAACTATTCTTCAACAAAAGGTAGTGAAGTTTTAATAGATGCAGCAACATGAATAAATCTCATGCATTTTGCTAAGTGAAAAGCCAGACAGAATGGCAACATACTATATGGTTCTATTTCTTTAATATGATGTTCTGGCATATACATTAACATTCATATACACCAAACTCTCAGTGTATAAAATAGGTCAGTGTTTGCCAGGGTAGATATAGCTTGGGTAAAGGGGTAGCATGGGGGAATATTTTGGAGTGATAAAACTGTAATGGTGGTATATATACAACTCTTTGTCCTTGCTCAATGCACAAAAAGTGTATTTTACCGTTTGCAAATTTTTAAAATTCTAAATATAAAAATATTAAACATCTCAAAAAAGAAGACATTTTCCTCACTGCTTCATAATGCTACTATTGGCAAAAATTAGTTTGTATATATGCATAGGCTACCTCTGTTCAGACATAACTTGTTCAACTTATTACTCGATAATAATTTCTTTTATAACTAATTTGGAACAGATTGCATTGACAATTGGGCACTCAGTAATTACGTTTATAGGAGTTAAGACAAATTGAGTTACTTCTTTCTCACCAACCCAAAGTTCCCCTTTCTCAGGGTGAGATGGATATGGATATGTGGTAACCATATCTCTCTAGCTGCTAGGAGTGCTATCGAAAGTTTTCAGCTGTCACCTACTTAAAAGACTGCCCATGTGTTAGAGAGCTACCTCACCCGAAGCTTGGCCTTCCAAGGTAGCCCATGTGCAATGGCTGATTGAGGCAGAGGATTAAAGGACCGGTCATAAGAGCCTAATGTATCAGTCATGCGATGAGCCTTCCCAGCTCCTAACCATTCAGTAGAGTTACTGTAATTTGCTGTGTGTAATGTGCACCTATGTTTTTGGCCTAAACTTCCAGGGGAGAAGATTTTTGTTTAATTTTTTAGTTCTATTTTTTACTTGCTTATATTTAGGTATTTGTTTTTTGTATTATAAAGAAATTTTAACATTTATTTTCGATCATATGGCACAAGAAATTTTATGTAACATAATTATAAAACACAAGAACAGATACAAGGTACAAGAAATTTTATGTATAAGATTTTTTTATATAAAAAACAATTACTGTATTCCAGGGTATTATTATTTTGTATACAGATATTATTATTGACTTCTGGAGTTACACTTTTAACTCACAAGCATAAATAAAAGAATTAAAAACATTTCTATAGATATGGAATTAGTACTACCCATGTGTAATGTGCATCCTTATTTTTCCCTCCCAAATGTGGGCAAAAAAGTGCACATAATATATGGCAAAATGTAGTATCTGAGGCCATTGAGCCTCCATTACAGTTTAATTTTTAGATTTGACCATGGAATATTGAGTGAGTATACATCTAGAACTGCCTGTTATAAACTAGGTTATCTTTGACCTACCAGAGGACCCAGAAATGAGTCATCACAGATGCAATCGGTACATCCACAACCACTAATGAACTGGACCATTGACTACCTGTTTTACCAGATAAAATAATTTGCAAGAAACATATTTGAAAATGAAAATGAGTAAGTTTACTGCATTCGAAGGTATTTCCATTTCTACTCCACATCATTTTGAATGATTTTTAAAATATATAGTTTACATCATTAATTTGTATCTATGCTTGAAAGAATCTACTAAGAAAACATTACATTCATCTTAAGCCTCACCGTATATAAAAAACGATCAAAGCCTGAGGAGTAAGACTTTGTAAAAAAAAAAAAATAATTAAATAATTGGGGAAAAGAGAGGGAAATGAAAATGAGGTCTAAAGAATCTTCCTCCCCTCCTCACCCATCTGCCCCATTAATGTGCCAACCTCTTGACAGCAGTTAGCGCTGAATCAGGATCTGGCTGTCCCACTGTGGACAGAGCATTTTCTATTTCTGTAGAAATTAAATTAACATTCATCACAACTACTCTAAATTAACACACTACTGAGATCTTTATGAAAACAAATGGACTTTTAGGCCTATTTTGACATATTACTTTATAAAGTGATGAAGTGAAGGCTGCTATTGTTTATCTCCCTTATAAAAGTAAACAAAGGTAGTAGATACAAAATATGGGCCTGTGACTAAATTCTGAATACCACCCATATCTTATCTCTAAGTATTGCAACCCTCAGGAAAGGAACTCAACACTCTCTGAAACCCTTTTGGAATATTTGCATGTAGTATTTAGAGCTGATTGAGGAAGAGCTGATACTTGTTTCCATCACTACCATGAGGCAGATTTTTTTTATCAGCTCCTTGATGGGAACACTTAGGGACAATGTGGGAGTCTGAGAAACTCAGGATTGAAGGCAAACCTCCCACTCAGCATAGAACACCTTGATCAATATGGCTTTTCTGAATCTCAGTTCCTTCACTTAAAAATGGTGTTGAAAATACTCTATAGAATTGATGAGGTGATTAGAAATTATTTGTACAAAGAAAGCAACAATGTTTGGGACATTTATGTGCTCCTTAAGTCATTGGTGTTATTCTTCTGTTATTTTAATAGCTTACAGAATGCAGGTACTCAGTGATGAAGGCACTTGCTGAGAAAAATAGCTTGTTAACTAACCCACATGGAGTTGTCCAGAGACGAAATTAAGCAGAGCAAGTAGGATGGATGAAGATACAGTGATCTACCTAATTCTTATTGGAGTAAAACTGCTTATTGTTAGTACAAAGAGTGTGGCAATATGTAAAGCTGTTCCTTCTATGATGGACACACCCACAATTGGAACACCACCCAGACTTTTCTTAAATGTAGTCTTTTGTACTCAACTGCCTACTCAATGTCTTCACTTGGATATGTTTCTAAGACTTGACAAAGTGGATTAATGCTCTTTCCCTTAAAAATATTGTCTTCTCTTGCATGCTCTTTCTTGGTATTTAAGACAGTATTTACTAGTCGTTCATGCCAGAAGCAAGGAAAGCACTCTAATCTTCATTCTGACCCTTCTATCCAATCAGCTATTACATCCAGAGGCAACTACGTTTTCATAGTTATCAAATCTCTCTACTTCTTTCTAATTCCTCTAGTACATTGTATTTAATTCACCAAAATCTTTTACCTGAACTACTACAATAATTTCTTAACAAATCTACTTCCTCTTACCTTACTCCAGAACATTTTTAAAAATACTTCAGTTATGGTATTTTTCTTTTTCATTCTAAAAGCCATTTGGTTATGTTCCTCTCCCATTTACATCTTCCATGGTTTGTAATGCTATTTTTGATAAAGTCTAAAATCTTAGAACAGCCTAAAAGGACCTACACATTTAGAGCTACTTCTCCAGCTTAATTGTAAACCATTTCTCCCAACCTTTAGTAAACCTCAGGACCTTTACACGTGCTGTTTCTTATACTTGAATTCTAACTCCCCTCAGTTTCCTGGCTAATTCACGCTTACCTTGCAGAAGTCAGCACAGATGTCACATTCTTACTGTTAAAATACTCAAATAAGAAGGCCATTAGACTGAGATAGCTATAAGTAAGCAAACTAAAACCTAAACTATAGTAAATTCTACAAATGCCTCAAGGTTAAAAAAAAAAATCAAAACCAAAGAACAACCAATCAGAATCAGCTAAATAGGTTCTCAAATAAGGCAAAAACACATAAGCTATAGCCAATCAAATAATTTCCTTGATTTTTTTTTCTGTATCTTCTCTATAAAAACCTTTGCCCTAGCTCTTGTTTGCAGGGTGCTCCTAATCATTTTCAGTTTGTTACTGCCCAGTTGAATTGATGTTTGTCCACATAAACTCTTGAAAATATTAATGTGCCTCTAGACAGTATATTATCTGCTGACAGTAAGCTCTCAGTAATACTTGATGAATGCATAAATATAAACAACCAATCAAGAATGCAGGAAAGAATATATTTTTGCATCTCAGAATGCACATGAGTCTGAGGGATAACTCTAGCTCTGTATGCAAGCCCTTAAATATTACTTTGGGTAGCTGATTTAACATGAAGAATTTCTTCTCTTAGGATTCTTTATTGAATATTGAATTAGAAGTAGTCACATTATTTTATAGCTGTGGGACCTTGGGCTTGTCACTGGGTATAAAAGTTAAGGACAGGGTTCAGCTGCATGTAACAGGCAATTCTAGGACAGTGGTTTAAGCAACCTAGGTGTTGTGTTACTCCCTCAAAGCAAGAAATTTAGAAGTAGGCAGCCTGACATCTCAAGAAGTTAGGGTTGATTTTACTGGCTTTTCTGCCAAAGTTTGCTCAAGCTGTCTGCTGCATATCTGGCCTATAGATCTGCATTTCTGGAAGGTAGAAAGGGAATGTGCCAAAAGTAAGAAGGATACATGTCATATCATATGAGGCCATTTCTTATAAGGTGCTGCCCCAGAAATTCTTCCCAGTAAATTCACTTCCATCTTATTGTCCAGAAATATCATTACATGGCAACCTCTATCAGTACAGAAATCTGAGAGGTGCTTTTTAGGTGGAAACTTTGCCAGAACCTACAAAATCATTATTTTGTTAAAGAAAGGAGAACATAGTTCCTGGAGAGACTGCTGGCAGAATCTGCCTTCTTAAAAACACTCAGTTTCAGTTTCTTTATCTGAAAACAAGGGGAGATAATATAGACTTTTCAAGGTGTTTACGAGCATTAACCAAGATAAATTATATTAAAGGTCCATCATTGCACTCTCTGCACATGTTGGATGTAAAATAGAAATCTCATTATCCAAGTAATCTGAAACATTAGGTAATACCAACTCACTTTACTTAGTCTCAAGTGCAGTGACATGGATTATCTAAAATGGAAATAATCTTCACTACCCAAATAGAATCTGGATATTTTAACCTAGAAATTATCTTGACTTTTGTGTTTTGAAGGGAAAAGTATAAACAGATGTCTTTCCAGACCAGCTATATTAGAGCTTGGTTGCTGGAGCATGGCTGACCTCAGATTTCTGAAATTGTGAGGGAATCACTTCTGTGAAGTAATAGAGAAAGTAGTTCATTTGATTTAAATTTGATCATTTGATTATTTGATTCTACCTAACAAAAACATACTGCTTATCATCTCTATGTCAAATGCTCTGGGGACACAGTAGGAGGGGACACTTCTTCTTGTCTTTAAAGAACTAAAAATCTTTCTACAACTAGAATGGATTAGAAAATAACAGTTCATTTTGGGTGTGGGTACGCAGTGTACTTGTGTAGTATATTCTGTGTCAGTGCCAAGAAGAGAGAGTTATGCTTCCACCATGGACAATGAGAATCTATAAACTTTCCCAGAGAAGAAAGGTAACATTTTACCTTCTCTCTGTCCTATGCTTACTACAAGGCTCTGGAAATCTTGGAATCATCACTTTGTAACTTGAAAATCTCACAAAGCAGAGAAATTATTTGCTACTTGTCCTTGGATTTTCTAGGTAAAATATATACCTCATCTAGGGTTACAGAGTTTTTAATTAAAATGCTCCCTTACTTTGTTCTTATGCCAAAATTTAGTGGAGATTTACTTTTCTCATAAAACTGGGATTATACTTTATCTTTCTCTGTTTTCTGTCAATCATACAATGTAGTTTGTTTCTTATTCAGTTGTTTTCCTCCTTGTATCTTGTCTCTCCCTTATGTCTTAACTTTTTTGAAATGTTTTTCATATTTATATTTCTCCTTTATTTCCTCTTTTCTAAGTTACTGGAGGTTAATGATTTTGATTTTATTGACAGGAAGTGTTAAAACTATTTTTAAAGTTTCTCTTTTTCAAACATAAACCCATACCATAAGTTAAAGAAATATGTTCATGGACTTACTTTTTTATGTTATCTGATAGACTTTTTAAAACAGCAGATAGAGTGCTAAGAAATTTTAGGCAAATAGTATAATCCCACTAAATGTCTGGATGTGCCATTTAATTCAAAGCAAGTGTCCCATCCTCTGGTTCACAAATTGGTCTTCAACTAAAGAACCTCTCAGGGTGTACTCTGTGCTTTGAACACAGTGGCTTCATGGAACTACACCTGGCTTGACAGAAATCAAAACTTCTAGGGAAGAAAAGATAGAACAGCTTTGCTAAACTCTTCTATAAAGAACACGCACCCTCCTACCCACCCAATGTCATATGGCTACTGACAAATGAAATAAACTAAGAAGATAACATAATAGAATAGCAGTATTCAAAATACTAATTAAAACTGGAAGTACAGTTCCCATTCTCCACATTCTGCCTTGACCTTTCAGGTATGGTCCTAAGAGTGTATGTGAATGTTCCTTGGAGTGCCTGATAGGGTCTCTGTTTATGAGATGGTGTGATTCTGTAGGGAAATAGAGGGCTAGGGATGCACTGGAAGATTGAGGCATGGGCATTAAGGAAAGAGATACAGCACAGTCAAAAGGAAGTAATGTTTAAACAAGTGAACAAAAAAACCACAAAGGTTTCGAGATTGCTTGGGATTAATGAGATGTGGATGATGACGAATGAGAATTAAGTTACTGTGTCCTGACAAGGTGGGGTGGGTTAAATCTGTATTTTGTGTACTGGAGAGAAGGTAGAAGTCTTCTGGCTCCTATACACCTTTTAATTTAAGATGAATTAAGTGAGTTAATAAAAGGCTACCACACATCCTTTCAGTCAAAATCATCCATTGATGACACAAGGTTAACTGGGACAAAAGCATTCATCATTCAAAAATACACACAGACACACACATTTATTTAACAATTCACAAATGCCTGTCATTGTTCATGGTGCTACGGTTTATAGGTGCTAAGGTAAAAAAGAAAATGAACCAAAACAAACATGGTTCTCACCCTCATGGAGCTTATTTCAAATAGAGGACACAACTTTGCAGTTAATCATTATAAACACTTTTTTTCATTACATTCATAAAAGAAGCCATGTTATGTTGGAAAACTACATAGGCCTTTAAAATTATATAGTTATATATAATTTAGTTAGCAGTGGAAACAGTGGATTTAAACCTTTAGAAACATATTTTCCTAATGATTTGGAATGTTTGTGTATTAGGGAGGGAGTGAATAGTCTAGTGGCTCAGAGCCAAGAGAGGAAACAACTTTGTTCACAATAGGCATCCTTAGCGAAGCCAAAGTACAGTGACATCAGCGTCTACACATTTTCCTTGATTTCTAAAAATATAATCAGCTTGTTAATAGAGAAACACTACAGCATGCAATTTTTTAAAATTACAGGATGATCTGCACGCTTTACCACGAGATTGGGTGGTGGGTATTATTTAGATGATGGCCTCCCAATATTTCCCGTGCCTTGTAATGTTGAGAAAATACTATCCAAAAGAAAGGCCACGTAATCTGCTCAACCCCAGCCATTTATTTCCTGTAGTCCTCATCATTATTATTAATAAAAATTTTGCACCCGTGAACTGTCCTAGCTTTTACTTTTAGATTTTTTTTGCTAAGTTCACATAGAAAGAGAACATACAATTCTCTTTCATGACTTAATCCCCCTTTAATTACAGCAATAATTTTCCTAGAATGATAGTGCCATTGATTGCCCAAATGCAGACTGCACCAGAGATCCTTAATGCTGTCTTGTCATTCACAGTCAGTTTAATGGTAAACAGGGAATTTATAGTCTGTCAAATTTAATGACAAGATGAACCAATAAAATGTGACAGGAAAGACTTCCCGGTCTTTAGGAATAGAATGGTTCCATCTGTGCATACGATAACACTATGTCACAAAATCCCTGTGGTTGTGAAAAAGAAGAAAAACACAATTATATACTTCCACTCCAGAAAGAAAATGTGTGTGATGTCCTTGTGCAGAATAAAATGTTATAATTTAGGAAATCATTATTCTGAACTCTTTTTTTTGTTTGTTTTTGTTTTTGTTTTGTTTTTGTTCTTTTAGGTTAACATTTTTTAAAACTGAAGTTTTATGGTTCTGTTTGGGATTGGAAATCTATGTTTAGAACCAGTTCTGGCTGTTGGTGCACTCTTTCATTGATGAAACCATCATTTCTGGCCCAGACTTTGAATTCCAAAAACATTAGGCTCTGTGGGGACAGGACAAATGGTGCTGAGGGATCCAGGATATAGCAATAGAAGTGAAACCCTTCATGTACTTTATACTGTTGTCCTGTTCCAGACCCTCTCATTCCCTGACACACACACACACATATGACACTGCCACCACAAACCCATTGGCAGTCCTCAGCCCATATCTTCTGCTTCTTAGGCTGACCAGACATCCTGTTTTAAATGGGACAGAAAATAAAAGTCCTGTCGTGTTTCAAGGTACATACGGTCAGCCTACTGACACCTTGAATTTAGCCCAGTAAGACGAGACTGACCAGACGTACTGTATAAAATGGGACAGTACCATTGTTTCCTGTCCCATTTAAAACAGTATATCTGGTCAACCTAGCTTAAATCAGTGTGCATAATAATTACCTGGGAGTAACTATAATAGAAAAAGCTCTATCCTTTAGAAATTGTGATGCTGTGGTCGTTTCTGGGCCTAGGAGCTGGGGTTTTTTTGTTGTTGTTTGTTTTGTTTTGTTTTGTTGTTTAGTTTTTCAGTGACTCCCAGTGAATCTGATGCAGGTGGCCCAGTGCCACACTTCGTGGAACTCTGTAGTTAAACACTAGATCACCATTGTCAGCTGTGTAGGCTCATACTCTGGTTCTGCCAAAGATGAGCTTGGAGGTGATCCTGGTCTGCCACATAAGATCACTGTGTGGATTAAATAGAAAATCTTATAAAGACTTAAAATATCACCTGACATTTATAGGTATTCTGAGTGTTGGCTAGTATTGTTTTGCTAGTTTTGTTGTAGCTTCAGTTATTAACCATATCTTTAAATTAGCTTAATAATTAAAGGAAAAGCTGTTGAGAGGGATCAGTAGTACCCATGGAACCCACAGTCTCAAAGTATAGTCCAGCACCATGGATGAAGTACTGGAACCAGGAACTAGAAATCTACGGGAGGAGCCACTGTCTTAATTGTTCATGGAAACCACACAGCACCTCTTCTCTGTTTCGCTCTGAATATCTCTCTTTGTTGGCTGTCTTTATTTCTACCAGAGCATGGTGGATCCTAGGACACATTTCCTGAGTTTACATTCATTTTTCCACTGTAAGAGAAAAACTAGCCTCATTCAGTCCCATTTTCATATTCCTAAAAGAAAAGTTCTGATTGGTTCCTCTCAGTTCTCTTGATTATGTACCATTGGTTCAGTGGACCATGCAGTGGAGTGCAGGACCTGAAATGCAACCATACTGCTAGGATCCAGCTGTGTATATAGGGGCAATTCTAAAATAGGGCAAGGTGTTGGCTGGGAAAGTACCCTTATAGGTATCTGACAGCAGGGTTTCTAGTATCACCACAGTTAGAACTAGTCAAGATTTTCATCATATATACTCTGAGCACCATTCAAAGAATTTTCTGGGATATAACCCTACTTGAGTATTACCTGGATTTCTAAAAGTTAGTATCAGATGGCTTATCATTGAATGAAATGTAAGCATCTTTTAAAGGGAAGGAGCAGAAGTAGGCTTGTGTCTTAAGGCTCAGTGATATTTACATTAAAAGTAAGTAAGTACCACAGGCTAGACAATATAAACCTTAACAGAAAGAAAAATGAGTTCATAATAACGTTAAATTTAGGCAACTATGGGAGGGCTATTTTTGAGTACTAGGACTTTTTGGCACCCCTCAGATGATGCTAACGAGATAAATTACTGAGTACTCTAATGTGTTTCTGGTTAGCTCTGACTATTAATTGAATTCGGATTACTTAGAGAGTGCAGAGAGTTTTTGGTTGAAGCCAATCATTGAGTCATAGCAATGACTGAATGTTACATATTCAGTGTAGCTTGGATTTTTCCAGATCCCTGACCAGCTTTTGAACTTCAGTTTTGTCATGGAACCAGGTTACAATAGTCACAGAACAAGGTCCTATCAGCTCTAGTGTCAATGACTTTTGAAGGTTCCCTTTAGACTTGCATGGGTGTCCAATCTTTTGGCTTCCCTGGGCCATGTTGGAATGACAATTGCCTTGAGCTACAACATAAAATGTACTAACACAAATGATAGCTGATGAGCTAAAAAAAAGGTCTGTGCATAATTTTCATAATGTTTTAAGAAAGTTTATGAATTTGTGTTGGGCCTTATTCAAAGTCATTGGGGCTGCATTCGGCCTGTGGGCTGCAGTTTGGATAAGATTGCCTAGAGCAACAATCCTCTGGAAATGAATGGAATGGATACCTTGATATTTTATTTACTCATATAACTTTAAGATCTACTTGTTTTAAATAAGTTTTCATCTTCTAAACATCTTATGTGATGTAGTGTCAAAGATCAGAGGAAATATCAGGTTAACTATGATCGGAAAACAGAGCGTTAGTCAACAGGGATATAGTGAGCTGTGCACATATCTTATAAAAATAGGAGTGCAATTCCCCCTCGTGGCTCTAAACTTCCCTGGAATTCACAGAACTTCAGGGGGAAAAATCCTGGACTTTATTATTGTTTTTGTATTTGAGCTTTCTTCTCCACAGGTTTCCCATCTCCCAACAAGTGACAGGAATCTTGGAAATAAAATAAAATTTTAGGTTAGCTTTTGCTTCTGTCCCTTTAGGAATCATTCTTATGCATATGAACTTATGGAAGGCAAGGACTTGGCAAAACTTGGCAGAAACACTTCTAATATCATAAATGAGCAAATTCTGTAAAATAGCTAGTTTTGACTTAGAATTTTTGTTTAGGTAATTTTGATGTCGTTACTGTGTTATTTTGTGGTTAACAAGCTTAAACCAAGAAGGAGAGCTTCAGTAGAACCCAGATTTGTGTTAAAACAATTCCTTCCTCCAAATTGGTTATTATTTTTTCTTTTTATTCTATTAAAAAATAAATCATTTTGTGATGATGATTCTTAAAGAACTATGTACTTTCATTTAAGGAAGCCCGTTTTAGGTAGTTAGGAAAAATCAATGTAAAAAATTCTTAGAATTTAATCCCATTCTACTACACATTAGAGCAACATATTACATCAGTAATACATTGCTTTTCCTTAGTTGAAGCCCTTTCTTTTTCACTGTATTCATCCTATTTCCCTCCATGTTTGTTTAATCATTTTGTGATGATAATGATAAGTTTTTCAATTTGGGAATACATGTACATTTGAGAATACATTATAAATTGGGAAAAGTAGAATGCTTTTTTGTGGTTTAAATCAAATTTGGTTTCCAACTATGGAATTTAATTAAGTTGTCCTTTAATTTAAGGAACTTCCTAATGAAAAGTTCACAGCTATTCATAACATGCAGATTGCAACCATCTTCTAGAAAATATACTCTCCCTTCCTTCCAACCTTCCCTTTCTCCCTCCTTTGCTCTCTTCCTCTTTCTTTATTATTTTTTTTTCTCTTCCATGTAAGAGAAAGGAACAATCCACTAAAACAGTTCATTTTATTCCAGAGCAGTGACTTCATTTGGAGTAGATACTCTTAGTAAATAAAGTTAATTTAAATGTCATCATTATATTGATTTTTTAACTCTCTTAATTAGCAAGACAATTGATCTTTAATCTTTTCTTGTGAACCATGCTTCAACAAAATCCATTCTGGTTTACATAAGATACTCAGTTTAGAAATCCTGTTGAAGAGAAGCGTAGAGAAAACTGCCATCAGGCACCCACTCTTCAAGCACGCAAGCCAGAAGTTTGTTTTCCTATGCTGATTCTTTCCGGAAGGCCAGCTAGGACAGGTCAGGCCACAAGAGAAAACCTGATAACTTTGACCGGGTTTTGTTTTTGTTTTTTTTGGTTTTTTTTGCCCTCAAAGGATGTTTAAAAACTTAAATTAGGGTAACTTAAATAAAAGGAACATACATCAGGCTAAGTTTAGAAAGTTAAGGGAGATGAGGCGTCAGCAATAGGAGAATGAAATGACCGGAGCTCCAGGTGTGTCCCTTGTGTGGGTTGTGTGTGCCCTCCTGTTGTATCTGAGCCTTGGTTGCTATTTGCACATCCCTGGGAGGGATTGACCCTCAGTTGATTGGTTGTGAGAACTGGCCATGACTACAGTGGAGAAGCCCTTGTGCAGGACCTGAGCCTACAGAGTAGGGTTCGCTTTAGGGGGGCTCTGGTACCTGATGAGTCTGCCCTTTGGGTGTTTCATCCTTGGAGGCAACTGTGCGATGTTCCAGCTCGGACCAAAGCTGGTTACCAGGTGTTTCAGCCCTGGAGCCTCCTGAGAGAGAACCTGTTGCAGGCCAAGTTTAGCTGCAGCCTATGCCGTGCCCTGGGCTACCTGGTATGACCAGAAAGCAATCCCTAGTTGGCTGCCACCCACACTAGGCTGAGATGTGTCTTGCCAGGCCAGTCTGTGATCCGAGGCTGCCTGCCATTAGTGCTTGGACTTAGGGCTGCTCAGTCAGAGGTATGGGACATGCCAAAGCCAGATGCTGCTTGTTTGGGTTTTGTGAAGCTTTGAGAAATTTTATAGAAGTCTGCAACATGAGCTAAGACAGGTTGTAGAGAAAAGCCACTGGAAGCAGCTTGTGTGTGCCCAAAAGTTGGGGTGGGGGGGTAGGGGGGGCGAGTCTCAGGGAATCACTAGAACAGGGCAGACAAAAGGTGATGGCCAGATAGATGGAGACTCAGATATGGTGTCTGCCTGTGTCTGCACACATGGAGTGGGAGGGCTCAACAAAGAAACAATGGCTTCCACCAGCTCCTCTTTCCAGGTGAAAGCTGCCCCTCCAGTCCTCACCCAGAAGGTAGGCAATTCAGTTTTTCTGCTAAGTCCCTGTTGCTTTTGAAGCTGCTGCCCCAGTGCTGTTGCTCGGAGACAGTGAGTCCATCAATAAGTAAGTCTGCAGGGGCCCTTTAAGCGCAGCCACCCTCCGGCTCATTCACCCACAATCTCTGCTGGTTTTCACAGCCAGAAGTCGTGAGGACTTCTCTTCCTGGCACTGGAGTTCTGGGTTGGGGAGTCTGGTATGGGACTGGGACCTCTCACTTCTCTGAGGGGCACCTCTGCAGCCACTATAGCCCTCTTGATTTTTAATGGTGACACATGGATGTAGGACCAGCCCATTCGGTGTCTTGGACCCTCCTACCAGTTTCAAGGTGGCTTCTTCTGTGTGTCCAGAGTTGTAGGGCTTGGGGTCAGCTAGACTTGAGGTGGTTCTCAATGATGGTTGTTCTGTAGTTGTAGTTGAGGTGGTCCTGAGGAGAGGCAAGCATAGAGTTTACCTTCTCCACCATCTTGACTGGAAAGGGCTGATATTTTTGTGATAACAACCAGAACTGATAAGATAAGAGGGGGAGTATTTCTGTCAGATTTGGAATTCATGCATATTAAATGTCATAAAATGAATTGGGTACCTTTCCATTTTTCCCACTGAAAAGTTTAAGCACTGAAAAAATTAATCTCTAAATCATGTAGGCCCTATGCCGTTTATGAAAACTTTTTTTTACAGTAATCCTAATTTTATATTTGAATCAGTTGTTTTCCTTAGAATATTGTCTATTTTATTCACAGTTTAAAAATAGAAGTTTGATATAATATTTTCTCCCGTTTAAAATTTCTCTATATCTAGTATAGCATAAGGAATATGGTGAATAATATTGTAATCACCATGTATGGTATTAAGTGGATACTAGATGTATTGGGGTGATAGATGAGAAGTGGTTTAAGGGCAGAATGAAAAGGTGAAGGGAATAAGAAGTACAAATTTGTAGTTACAGAATAGCCACAGGGATGTAAAGGAAAGCATAGGAAATATAATCACTAATATGGCAATAACTGTGGATAGTGCCAGGTGGGTACTGGACTGACTGACTAGTCAGGGAGAGAGATCACTTCTTAAATTATATAAATGTCAAACCACTATGCTCTCTACCTGAAATTAAGGGAGAATAATATTAAATGTCAACTGTAATTGAAAAATTAAACAATGGGGGAAAACATAAAGAAGAAGAATAAGTTCAGATTTCCAGGTATAAAAAAATAAGGCATGAGATGGAATGTACAGCATAGGGAATATAGTCAATATTACCATGATGGCATGGTATGGTGTCAGATGGTCTCTGGATTTAACCATGGTGATCACTTCTTTAAATATATAAATGTTAAATAACTCTGTTGTATACTTGAAACTAATATAAAATTGTCAATTAGCTATATTTTAATAAAAATCTTTTAAAATTCCCCTCTATTCATAATTATATTGACTTGGAAATCTTGTAAAAAGTAACTTTATAGTATTTGAGCCAGGTATTGAAGAATGAGTAGTATGTAGTGGAAAAAGAGTCATGACTGGAAGAAATAAAAATGTTTTACATTCACAAAATTTCTTTTTTCATAGTAACACATTTTTAAAAAGATCAAATAAAACAACACAAAAACTCAATAAAATTATGTTTGTCAAAGAATTAAAACATTTTTCAGTGCCAGCACATGTTCTAGTAAGAATGGCCCATGGTGTTAGGAAAGTATATTTTCGTAGTGCTTCTGTGTTAGAATCCAGCAGCTAATCATCTGAACCTGTAAATATATTTTCTTGTCTGACCAAAGCGTCCTTGCAGATGCAGTGCAGTTGAGGACCTTGGGATGGGGAGATTACCTTGGATAATCTAGGTGGGCCTAGTTTAATTATATGAGCCCTTCAAAGAGCAGAGAGGTAGTAGGAAGGCCAGAAGATGAGAAATGAGAAGGGCTTGACCCACTGTCATTGCCATTGAACACGAAGAAAGGTAGCCATGAGCCAAAGAATGTGGGTGGTCTCTTAAGTGTGGAAATCGCCCTCAGCGGACAGCCAGCAAGAAAACAGGGGCCTAGTTCCTACAATGGCAAGGAAATGAATTCTGCCCTAGAGCCTCCAAAAAGGAATGCCGCCCTGTGCGACCCATGTTGGACTTCTGACCTTCAAGACTGTCAGATAATACCTTTTTGTATTAGGTTGTGGCAATCTGTTACAGCAGCAATAGGAAACTAACACACCCTTAAATACTAAGAGAAATAGAACAAAACTTGGGGATGTGGCACATAGAAAGCTATATATGATATTTTCTAAGTTAAAATTTTTGCACAACGAAGTCTTGGTTTCTGTTTTTACTTGTTTATTCTAAAGTAGTATTGAATGTAATGTACTCCTTCTCATCAAAGGAGAACTTTGAATAAAAATGCATAGTGTATCAAATATTTGACCATCATTGTTTCTTTAGAGCTGATACTCAATATAAAATATTCTGTTGATTTTAACTCATTTATGTCAAGAAAGCATTTAGAATCTATATACTTTATGTATCTCAGATTTCCTGTCTTGTCAGCTATCATAACCAATGAAATACTTCAAAACTCTCCTGGTTGACCACCTGACATCTCTTCTTATACATTATTTATCTTTCTTGAAATCCTAATCCTTCTCCTTAATCCCCAAGAAGCATAAATGATATGCTGTGGTGGGTTATTGGTTCCAGTTCTTTATTTAATACCAGCCTCCTTTCTCATTTTTGCTAGGTAGCCAAGATGGATGGGAAGAGTTAAAAACTTAGTCAAAATTATTAAATGGAGTTTTTGAAATCCATGGTTACCTCCAATATATGTCATCCCAAATTTTTATTTCAAAATAATTGTGGTAATTGTTTTGGCACATCCTATTACCCTAGTGTTGGCCATTTCAATGTTATAGTAGCCAGATGAAATGAACAGAAGTCACTGAAAAAAATTGTAGTCAAAATTGCATTAAATTAAAAATTGTTCCCTGCCGCCTCTCCTGTTCAATAAACAATCTCATTTGAAATAATTGTTCTGGAATATTATGAAAAGTTTTGCTTCAATCAGGATTTCCGCCAAATTACTTTGGAAAGATTCTGAGCTTCAGGGAACTATTTGGTATAGGTGGGATGTGGCTGTCTTGATCAGATATCTGTGGGCTTCACAATCTTTTGAATTCTCCAGGATCTTTCAGACTCTGAGTGAACTGGGTTTGGTGTAGGCTTCTAAGTTACCCGCTTCAGATTCAAGTTCATTGAGTTCAGCCTGGATGCAGGTTTGGGTAGATCACCTTGTCTAATCTATACTCCATGCTCCATCCCTCCATCTATATCCATCTATCTATCCATCCAGTGGAGACTTCCAGATGCATAAGAAAAGAATGTACGTAAGACAAATTACACATTTGGTGGTGCTATATTAGCCATTTTATTATTGTATTTTATGACCACATGTGCTACTTTGTCCATAGCAGTTTAAAATTTTACACACACACACACACACACACACACACACACACACAAGATCAGACAATTAATTCCATGAACTCATCCTAGAAGAAGTGCTACATACCGCATTGTTGAATATCACTGCGGTCACCTTCGGAGTCCTCCTCTTAGGAAGCTATGCACCGACACCAGCACCTAGTCCACCCTTCAGAGTCATTTTGGAACTCTTTTTCTGGAATGGCCATCAGAGCTGTCATTGGGCCCATAATCTGACACTTAAATTTGAAAACTTGCCACCATGCACTAGTTGGCAGCACTGTATAAACAACTCAGCAAGGTGAGTTGTTTATATGTGTACATATACGTATTCTCCTTCTTGGTCTGTATGTCCTAATTATTTGTCTGGAGAATAAGTGCTGTGCATTTTGGAGATGTTAATGGCATATTCCAAGTACTCGAGAAAAGGAACTCCGAGGTGGGTCACGATCAAGAACACTATTAAGCAACAAATTACAGTAATTTAAAATACAGCTGTTACTCTTCCTTAGACTGTGCTGCTGCTTTTGCACTATTCTCCTTCCGTGTTTTCTTAAGAGGGAGAAATTGCTTCACTTTCTCTTTTTCTCTAGGTCTCTTAATTTTTTACAGTTAGAGAGGTAAGACAGCTTCTTGTGTTAGTTTTTCTGTCAGTGAAAGACCAAAATATGGATAATTTAGGCCTTAGTGAATGCCTTTTCCTTTTCCTTGCTGTTTTTTGTTTCCTATTGGGGTTGCCTCTGTCTATGGCTTCTCTGCTTCTCTTAGCATCTGTGATGGGCTGGAGAGCAACGATAAAGAGATGGGTTTAGGAAAAAGGGACTCCCTTAGTCTGGGTTTTCAGGATGCAAAAAGTACTGTATCTGTGGCTTCACTGCAGCTAAGGGTTTCACTTTATAGTAATAATTAGTGTGCATTTGCCTTCGAATAGCTCCCTGCTGAACTTGAGCGGTGGAATACAGATGCAGACATTGTACCATCTCAGCATGACTAGAAAGAGGAAAATAAAATTTGCATTTTAAATATTTTTATACTTAAGTACAGCTCACTGTTTAGAAGGCCAGATGTGTGGGAAAAAAATAATGAGGGTTTTTAAAATTTCCATTGGCTTGACACTATACAGTTTTTTTTAAGGAAAGTCATAGTTTTCTTAGAGAGCGGTGATTAATCTGTACTTTCCTAATATTCTGTATTCCTAAACTTATTTTCTTTCCAGTTCTATGTATAACAATAGTATGTAACTCACAGTAAACTTTGAAGAGAACCAGAAATTTGGCAACATTCATACTGGTTCTCACCTCCATCTAATTACCTGGTGTCCTCATAGTCACATCTCCCATGATGTTCTTCCAGTGTGGTAATCAATAGGAAATTGGAGGCTGGACATTCAGTAAACGAACCAGGCAAGTAGACATCCCCTTTATGTATGAACACCATTAATCTTGTATATAAAAGCAGAAATGTACCCAATGTTGATTAAGCTCTTATTTTGTCTAGAAGTATGCAGCATTTTTACTATGGAAATTAGCTGTCTCTGATGGGATTGAACTGTTCTGGGTGAGTTCAATTTTCTTATTCTTAAAAGTTAATAGTTGTTTTGTTCATCTACGTAAAAATTGTTGACTGAAGATGTGTAATTTTCTCTAATTCCTTTTAATTCCCAATATTTAATGGCTGCATTGTTTGCATGTTTTAGGGAAAAGTACCAGAGCTCAGAAGTAGAACGGCAGAGAAAAATTTTTCTGTTTACCTGAAGTTTTCCTGAAATATTTTCCTCAAATATCTGACAAATGGCACCAAAAATAAAATTTCCTGCTTAATTGCTTGTCAGTTTCCATGTGTTTATCTTGAACCTAGACTGATTTTTCTACAGAAATAATCCTGAGTTTATTGGTAACTGCTAATGATTTTTTTTTTTAATGTGGTGAAAAAGCATTGCATTTAAATTGAAGCCTTATGTTCAGCAACGGTTCATCATCATTAGACAGTCTTTGTGTGTAAGCCACTGTGATGGACAGTGCGGTTTTTTAATTCTGTGTGTGTGTGTGCGCGTGTGTGTGTGTGTGTGTGTATCTGTGTGTTATCCAAGGGGGATGATGGGAGGAGAGGGGGTGGTTGGTGATGGGGAGGAGGACTGAGAAGAAGAAGGCTGTGTCAATGTGAGATTTAGAGAAAACTAAAAGAGCTTAGTCTTGATGACTAAAATCCAAGACCGGAACTTGGCAATTATGAGCTGGAAGGTATTCATGCAATTTATGAGTAACTCTATTTTTGGCGAAAACATAATTCAAAGGAGTCACTCGCTGCTTGAAAGAAAGCCCAGGTACATTGGCACAGTCACGGAAAAACAACATTTCTATAGTGCTTCCAGCAGTTCTTTATTACTGAAAGGATTATAAGTGGAAAATCTTCCTCACTTGGGGCTTCAAAAGATAGCCACCTACAGGCATTTTACTTTCCTGCTGGGAAAACATGAAATCATCATCGTCCTTTTAAAAAATTTTCCTTATAAGATTTGTTAGAGAGCAGCTTAATAACTTGTATGATTTTTAAAATGGATTAGCTATTTCTAACCTGTGTTCAAGCTGAATTCTCATAGAAAGGTTTTTCTGAAGGTCATGATGAAGCTACTCTAACTCCAGTTTTTAAAAAATTCAGCAAGAAGCTGTTTGAATTAAACATCATGTCTTTGATCCCTGCTAAGCATCTCCCTGACATGCAGGGTAATCAGGACCTTCTGCTGAAACCTCCTTGGCCTTTGGCATGCCTGATTGGGGATGTGAGGTGGCTTTGCTCAGGAAAGTTCAGGAAACTGTGACTTGTTTATGCTGAAAGTGGGGTCTCCTAAGTACCTGACACCCAGCACAGTGAGTGACTAAAGCATAAAACTAGTACTTCCTAACTCTTTATTGAAGCAATAAATGAATGAATCTATGAAATAATTGATGAGTTAATTGGTACAAATGTGTTGCAGGGTTTGTATCCTCAATCCCAGTCTGGTGTCTTGGGAATGGGAGAGCTTCGTCATAAGAGTTACTATTAAATCATTAAATTCAGAGGAAGTTCAGCAAATAAGCAGCACAGATGGCCTTGCCTAAGACCTGATTAATCTACCAGGGTAGTCTTCTCAGCCAAAGTGGTCTTCGAATGTTGTTTCTCAGCACAATTCTCCAGACAGCCAGTGCAGATCAATCAGAGTTGGCAAAAGAAAGTCAAATGTTTGTCTTAGAAGGTCTAAATAAATTAGCACAACCCTAATGCTTAGTTAAAAAAAAAAATGAAAAGTCTCCCATTTTCTCATCTTTTTAGTAGGACATGCTGTACAACCCATTTATTTACTTGTTATTTACTCAAATTGTCAAAAGGTAGGCTGGAAAATTCTATCAGAGTTTATGTTTATGGAGAAACAATAGTGTACCAAGGATAATACTGGAGACTGTTGTCTTTGTCCTGGGTCTTTAAACTGCCAATCACAGGGATCACCTGAGGATCTTGTTAAAATGTAGGTTCTGAATCAGTACGCCTGGGGAAGGGAATAAGCATCGTCATTTCTAACAAGGTCATTGGCAAATGATGCCAATCTTCCTCGTTGGTCCTCAGACAACACTTGGCGAAGTGAGAGTGGATAGTTGATTTTCAATCTTGGCTGCACTGAAGTGACTGGGATGTTTTTAAAAACATTGAGACCTGGGTCCTTCCTCAGAGATCGTGATGTAATATGACCAGAATGTGGCTGGAGCATTTGGATATTTGCAGACTCTTCACATAATTGTAAGATGCAGTCATAGTAGAGAACCCCCACTTAAAGAAGACACAAGCTCTGCGTCTGGTATTTCACTGAGGCTAATAATAAAAATTAATTGATTTCATGGGTCTCACTTCAGAATACTCTTCTCATCCTCCCAGCCCTCACTCATTTTGATTTGGCTTGTGACTTCATTGTTGTCTTTACAAGCTGTATCTTCATTGCTGCTCCTAGTCTCCCCTTTGACTTCTCTTGTAGTCAAGCCTGGGTTTTTCTCAAGGTACTTCGGCTCTGTATGTTCTTTTCCTCTTAGGGTTCCTGACTTTCTCTAACACAAATCGCTTGCTTACATTTTGATGTCATGAAAAGTAGTAGGTATGGTGGCTATATGAGTTCTAAAACCATAAGGATGTCAGAGACCTTGCCGAATTTTGAGAGTTCATAACCAGACAATTCTCATTATTTTCTCAATAGTCATAAAATGATACAGCTGAAAGAAAACCTAAAGATTATCTGGTTCAGTACCCTGTGTCAGATACATCATCAGGTGACTCCTAATGGATGAATCATACTCTGTGAGGTCCCCTCTCCTTGAATGAGGTGCAACCTGTGTCTTCTAAGCATCAGAGTATGAGAAAGGCAATGGGATATTACTCTTATACTTACATTTTGTTAGATGAGTCCACCTTAGTAGACCGGAGAGATTCTTCTACTTTGCTTGAAAAAGCCAATAGCCATGTTGTGAACTTCCTGTGGAGAGGGCCACATGGCGAGGAATGTGGACAGCCTCTGAACAGCCTCCAGTTAGTTATGAAGATGCGTCCCTCAGTCACAGAGCTGCAGGAAATGAATTTCTGCAATCAGAAGGAGCTAGTAAGCAGATTTTTAGCCTGCAGAAGAGAATGCAGCCCAGCTGACACGTTTGGTACACCTGGTGAGATCCTGAACAGAGGACCTAGCTAAGCTGTGAGGCAATTTTTGACCTACAGAAATTAGAAGATACAAGTATGTTTTGTGTAATAATTTGTTACAGATTAATAGAAAACTAAGAAAATATCTGTGTTACAGAGAAGGAAACAGAGGTCTGGAGCTTATATGACTCGTGAATAATACCTGGTAAATTAGCATCAGCAGTGAACATAGAACTCAGGACTCATAACTCCCATTCTGGACTTCTTATTTATTTTTAAATGTAAACACAGAGGTTCAGCACAGGGCTCAACCTCTGTGCTTAGATTTACGGTCTAATGCTTACTCAGCCATTTTACTCATGTTCATAAATTGTTGACTGTTCTCAGCAAATCACAGACTTTGCTTTACTTTTTTAGAGCAGATTTAGTTTCATAGCAAAATTGCAGAGAAGGTACAGAGTTCCTATAGGCCTCCCCTCCTGCACACATGCATAACCTCCTCCATGATCAACCTCACTCGCCAAAGTGGTACATTTGTTACTATTGATGAACCTGCACTGACACATTACTATCACCCAACGTCTGTGGTTTATGTTACAATTTACTCTTGGTGGTGTAATTCTATGGGTTTGGACAAACGTATAGTGACCTTTCTCTCCTTTTTAATATGCTAAATGTGAGAGAACAGGTAAATAGAATCCAAACAAAATACATGAGATAAATAATGAGCAGCCGTATAGAAAAATACTGTAGATTGTCTCCAGCCATTATGTCTCCTTCATGTTTTTCTTTTCTGGATGCTTTGTGAAAACTTAAATAAGAATGATGTTTTTGAGTTTGACTCTTTTCAAGCCTTCATTGTTACTTGATAAAAAGATATTACACTTTTGAAAAATCATCAGCAAAATGAAAAAGCAGGAGAAAATATATTATTACTATATGCTTGTCAAAAAAACCCCAGAAGTTTATCTCCCTATAATTAAAAAATATATTGAACAGAAAATTAATTTGTTTCAAAATCAAAAGAAAATAAACAAAACACTCTTCTAAAATACGTATTGAATGAACAGAATAAACTCTACTGAAGATTCAGCAAATTTTAAAATTAAAAATATTGTTTCAGTTTTTTTAAATGTAATGCACCTTTGCATCATTGTCTGAAAAATACCTATTAAAGATTATTTTCACAATAATTCGAATAAACAAGTACATTCTTTCCCTGTTGTCTTAAACTCTGGTAGCCAGTTCAGTTGAAGAAACACATTCTTTGAGACCCTACTAAAGGCCAGTTGTGTTAATCATTGGAATTGCAGATAAAAATTAGATGTAAATTCCCTTTGAAGAGCTCACAGTCAAGTTTATATCACCCTGCCTGCTGGCATTATTAACAGAAAAATGACAGTCGCCATAGGCTTTTGGTTCATAGGATTGTGAAGAGTGTGTGTTGATTGGCTGACTATTTCTTTTCAATTCTTAAATATCACAATACACCAGAAATGTGTTGTACAATGAAATGTACAAAGCAGATGACCACCCCTGCATTTATTTGAGGGACAGGGTGCCACGCTGCGAAGATCACTGACTTTTTATATTTGGCTAGAGAATCATTTGATCCCTGTTCGTATAACATCTCTGTGGACTTGGGCAAGTTGCTTAACTTCTCTGAGTATTAGATGCCTTATCTGTTAAATGTGTGCTTTGCAGAGTTGTGAAAATCAAGTGAGGTCTTCTGAGTACCTGACATAGTAGTGCCTGTCAGATATTCAAGATAATAGTTTGGATGTGAAAAGAGTCTGCATAGTATTTCTTCATACTTTCCTTCTTTAATATTTGAAGATTTAGCTGGTTACATGGCTAACCAGCTAATGACTATATTTACAAACCTCCCTTACAATTAGCTAGTCCTATGATTAGGTTCTGGACAGTGAAATATAAGCAGAAGTTATTGATGCAACTTTTGAATTATCTCTTTAAAATAGGCTGACCATACATACCGTTTTAAACAGGACAGAAAAAGATGGTACCATTCTGTTTAAAACGGTCCATATGGTCCGTCTACTTAAAAAGAAAGGGGCCTTGTCTCCCTCCCCTTCTGTTCCTCTCCCTCTCACAGGTAAAATGTGGATTTGGTAAGAAGCTGTAATCACTTCGTAGCAAGCCCCTGGGGTAGGGCTTGCGGGGCAGAGAAACAGAAATAGAAGGGCGTCTGGATCTCTGATACCGTGTGTCCGCCACACCAGCAGTGGCCTCACTAACTTCTCAGGCTGTTTTGGGAAGAAAGGAATAAATTACTCTTGATGAGAGAAACAGATGAACTACGTTGTTAAATCGCTGAACACAGAAGTCTAGCTTTGACTCTTCATCAGTTTATCAGTGTAGCTGGCAATCTAACTACTACATAGACAATGTAGTATTGTCTAAGAGTTCCCACCAAGCTTTATAAAACAAATAGGTTGCATTATGTTCAGTAAGTGTTAGCCCCCATTTGTGTAATTTCAGATTCTAGTACATTTTCAGGATCTGTTTACTTTTCCTCTTACGTATTTCTGAAAGTTCCTGCAAGTTTTCTCACAGTGCTAGTAAATTAATCAAGGGTGTTTGTATATAACATTATGACATCTGTTTTGGGATAGTGCTCATCCCTGTTTCTGTTCTGTGACATACCCTAAAACTGAAGGTTCTTCTCCTCATTGTACTGATCCCTAATTATTTCAAGATAAAAAATAAGAGTTGGATTCCTCATTCTGTGTATTTAAGCTTTGTTAAAGGGACACAGTTTCATTATTTTTTTCCCAGGGTTTATGTCAATTATCAGGGTAGCTAGTTGGGACCACTGAGTTAACATCCCCAGTGATTTTTGGCTTCTTGTATCTGACTTATTTCATAAGAATGAGTTCTAGCTCTGTGACCTCATAGAGTCCCTGGAAATTATATTGCTAGAGCTAATCCCAGTTTGCTCTGTGCTGACGACAAATCCCATTTGGTGATAGACTTGGAATAATTTTCCCAGAAACCAAGAACCTAATAGGTAAATTGAAAAGATATACTAAAATATTACAAATAATCCAAATGAGTGCAGGATTAAAATAGATGTTTGGATCACTGGGGTAGAACATGAGTTTAGCATTTGTATGTTTATAGAGAAGCAGAATTTAGTTCCAACCAGCTAGTGCCCTACCTTCTACACCATGGCTTGCTATATGGAATGTGTGCTCAGATCTCAAGGATAACACCATTTGTTTTTTTTAATCTCCTGTGTTTCAAACATTTTAGTTGATATTTCAAAATAAGGAAAACATCCCATTTTACTAACACAAAATTTTATAACTGAAAACAAAGCATAAAGTTTCAAGAAAATCTGAGCAACAACGACGACAAAAAGAAGAAAGAAATGAAAAGAACGAAAGAGAAAGAAAGAAAGAGAGAGAGAGAGAGAGAGAGAGAGAGAGAAACAGAGAGAAACAGAGAGGAAGGAAGGAAGGAAGGAAGGAAGGAAGGAAGGAAGGAAGGACGGACACCTGGAATGACTGGCAATTGCATCTTCTGTCAAAATACAGATCTTCAATTTCCTAACTGAGGATTAGTTCAAATGTGTACTAAGATAATGCATTTAACAATTCATTTTGTTAAAACTTTCTGGAAAGCCCTTACTAAACTTTAGTTCATTTTCTTGTTTCTCAGATTACCAGAAGTTAGCTAGTGAAAGAAAAATGACTTAAAATCATTTTTGGTGTATGATGGCAATAGATAAGTGAATGACTGTATACAGAATCAAAATCAGTACCAAATAGCTTTAGTCCTATTGGCAGTAGCCTTATTTTCGAGGCAATAGCAACTGATTGATCAATGTAAATAAACATTGTGTAGAAATGCTATTATTACGTCTGTATTCCTTAACGCTTTTTCATGTAGAAAGAAGACAAGCAATATTGGGAAACCTAGCAATGATATAATATAATTTAGTAAGATTTTCTATAGTGTGGATTAGGGAAGTGTGTTTTGGAAATATGCTTGGTTTGGCCAAGAACCATCTAATGAGCTGTTTTACCCCAGGAAAAAGGAAGAGTCATGAGCTTGACCTGCAAATTTGGACCTTACTTACTGAAGTGAAAAACCTGGAGTAACCCAAGTAGTAAATGTTTTGACAAAGTAACCCCAAACTAAAAACATTCCAGTGAATTTACAAGTTTATACATCACACTATTAAATGAAAAGTTACACCAACATGCCAAAACAAAGTAGGTAGGTAGTGAAGAGAGGAAGGAAATACTCATTTATGTAAATTTGCAATACACAATGTTCCAGCAAAAATAAGTTACAATTTGCAAGTATTTTTTTTCAATGTCAAAATGTTTTCTAATGGGCCAAAAAGAAATGGAAAATACTTTTTACTTACAAACATAATTAAACTCACACATATCCAACCCATTAGCATTGTCTTCCCCACGATACTCTCTCTCTCTTACGAATTCTGCTCTACTGCTCATTCTGTACAGATGACAACTTGTATAATAACATAAGCATGTAACAAATATAAGCATCGGTTTTCTCCTAGAGATTTGCATGAAAAACAAGTAATGAGCCCATCATAAGCTAGGTTTCAGTGATTTCATGAAACTGATTTACCTGTCAGCCTGACCACTGGCTGAATCATCCCTTTTGCTTCTTTGATACAATTGTATCAATAGGCACAAGATGATGCCATGGAAATACAGGATGTGAAAATATTTCCAGTGTTATGAAAAAGATTAGAATGTAGCCAGTAGTGTTAAGTGTATTTTATTGAATACAATTTATAAGAAAAACTGATAGCACAATAGTTCTATGTGTCAAGTACATAGAACTATTTACATTTCTCTGAGCAAGCCATGTTCTCTATGCATTCATATTCATACATCCATTGAGTAGGATCTTTCCTTTTCCATAAATTCCCTCTTCCCTTTATATGTCTCAGAAATGTCCAGCAACTTTTGTGTTAAATATTCCCTACATGAAGCAATCCCTACTCTCATGATAATTTTTGCATGCCTCTTTGTAGTTATACTATATTGCACTTCTTTTTTTTTTTTTTACATATTATTTTAATGGAGTGTAAGCATCTCAAGGTTGTATGGTCTGCCTTATTTACCTGTATGTCCCATTTTTCTAGGATTTTGCTAGTGTAGTAGTAATCAAAATGTTAAACAAGTCTTGAATATAACAATAATTTACACAGCACTTCGAGTTTCAAAAAGTGCTTCCTCATATATTGCCTTTTAAAATCTTTTAGAAACTCATTGAGATAGCTCTGTGTTAACTAGATATATAATTAACTAGAACAATGTGGTATTGAATTGTTGGATAGCAAAATAGTAATTTCTAAGCATGGCAATTGATCGAACTCACTGGGAGAGATTTCTCACAAATTAAAAGCTAAACTAAATTAAATTAAATATCTCCAAGGTACAAGGGGGACAAAGGGGGGATGTTAGATATATATACCACCATAAATAAGATCAGACTGTACACTTTTTTTTTGTAATTTCTTTATTTCCAACTAATACTAGATTGAAAGTGGATTTCAATATCATCACATATAGACCACCTTTTTTTCCCAGCGGCTCTGGTGTATGCCAATATATGGATGCACCGTTTATGTAACCAGGTCACTATTTGGTTTTGTTGTTTTTCTCAGAGTGGGCATTATGGTGTTTGTTTTTTCTTCCCTTGCAAAGAAAGTTCAATCATGGTTCTGATATAAAACACACACACACACACACACACACACACACACACACATACACACACACAGACACCTTTATTTTTATCAGAGGTCTTATTACCATGGGAAGATTGCTGGTTCCAATGGTATATGCTTTTAAAATTTTGATAGATGTTACAATTGGTGTGCAAAATTTCTGTATTAATTTTAATTCCCACTCAGGAGAATGGAGAGTTACTGATTCACCACACGTTTGCCTGCAGAGGTGGTATATCTACCTGTAATCTTGACCTATCCTGATTGTGCAAATTGGCATCTTGTTTCTGTTAGATTTAATTTTCTTTAACTGTGAGTGATGTTGAGCATCTCTTCATATGTTTATTGGCCATTTGTGTATGTGCACATGTGTGTACCATCTGTTCGCATTCCTGATCC